>MNCI01008335.1:1416857-1434597 GCA_015680685.1 Gnetum montanum | reverse complement strand
TACCCCCATGACTAATCGCGAACCTCTGGTAGCGTTAGAATGGAAAAAGAAAAGGAGTAAGAAAGATAGGTAAAAAAGGACAACTATGGCATCAGTGAAATGGATGTCAAGATGGAAATGAACAAAACTAAAATTAATTGCAAAATGTTAAGGAAAAGAAGTTAACTAATGTTCCAAATAGGAATGTCAGTGGGTCCTCCCCAAAGCAGGCTCATGCCCTTAATGCCCTGACAATCCCACATTCAAAGAGTCTATAGGCTCTGGGAATGTCCTTTAGAACAAGAGTTAAAGTCTTAACCGCTAGAATTTACCAAAAAGAAAATAATGCATCAACCAAAATATATACACTAATGATACAACTGGCAATGAGATGAATAATGGAGAGAAGAATGGAAAGAAGAGGATGGAATGGAATCCCAAGAACAAGGTGGTGTACAGCCCCTTGTGTGTTTTATGATTAATGTGACTTGGCGAATCTCATTCCAACTCTGGCTCAAACCAACCACATCTAGTGACTTCGCATGAATGCATTTGGTTAAAGCATCCGCTTAGATAACAAGGATGCATCTTTAAAGAGCCACCACCATTCCGACGAAACAAAGGAGAGAACGGGAAACGAGAATGGCCTTAGTTAGAGGGAACACTTTGGTTCCATAACCAGTGCTTGCAGCCCAAATTTTATTTCTTCTAAGGGGTGTGCTTTGAATCCTCACTTTTCGTTTTTTTTTCGTTTTTTTTTTCATTTTTTTTTGTGTGTTTTGTGTTTTTATGCTTGGGGACCACACCATGCAAAGACTTCTTATTTTTATTGCCTCAGCTTCTGAAGAATGTGTAACATCAGAACGGTAAGAAAACTCAAGAAGAAAACATCCAAGCACCCAAGAGAATGATCAACACAAAAGCATCAAGTTCTCTTGAAGTCACACCCTTTACAATCCTTGAGTCCTTCCTTAGTTTGAGAAATTCCCAGTCACCGATTCGTAAAGTTCTTACTGGAAGGGAACTGTACATTTCCAAGCCAAGAGAAACCATAGACTTTGATGGATGGATGGATGAAGTGATCTCATTGCCTACCATATCAAAAGAAACATACCCTAGTATCAACATTGTAACTTAAAGGTAAAAACCAAACATTAGTAATCAATATGAAAACAGTTCATCCCATCGGTCTGAACACTTATTGGGTGACGAACTTACAGGGTGGATACACACACACACACACACACAAAATAGAAAAGTATAACGATGGTGTAAAACAAAAATTAAAAAGCTTAAAGAAAGTTGTCAAACAAAAATTAGAAAAGTTAAAGAAATTTGTAAAACAAAAATGTGTAAAACAAAAACGTTGTAAAACAAGAATGTGTAAAACAAAAATTGAAAAAGAACTGAGGGCCCCATATGATCAACATAGGTGGCCATCTCCCCCATGACTAAGTTGTAAGGGAGAGATCCGAAATAGTGAGCGCTTATTTGAATTTCTAAGAAGTGCCCAACTTCTCCCAAGTGATGATCTTAAGTTGAGGGGTGGAAGTTGGCGACGCTCACGTTCCAATGCGTCTATGCCACGGTTGTTGGCATGAGTTTCCTCAGTTCGTTCCATGCATATTTGTTTGCTCCTACAATGAGCTATCAACCACGAGGTGTCTACTACTTCTTGTGTGGTTGCTACATACAGGCATCTTTGTTGTAGAGTTTCTTGGGCACACCTGTTACATGGAGACGTTTCCTCCATGTCATCACCCGATGAATCACTGTATGCGATGCATGGAACTATCCTCTTCTCGATCTTTCCACATATGTTTACCTTAGAGATTTCCAAGGAAAGATCGTGGATCCTAAAGCATGCATCTACTATGCTTAGCCATGCCCTTCCCATTATAATTGGGAAGTCCCCTTCGTTGTTGTTCACTTAGATCACCAGAAAGTCAGCTGGGTAGGACCAACCACACACAGTGGTAATAACATCCTCCACCAATCCTAAGGGAATGGTGATGAACTAATCTGCCAGCTCTAGTTGGATATTGCTCTTCTTAAGTTGTGGCAGGTTCCAGGCATGATACATCTTTTGCGAAATTAAGTTGACTCCAGAACCTAAGTCAAGAAGAGCTCGATGTGGTGCATTTCCAGCGATCTGCAAATAAATAAAGGGACTCCCAGGGTCAGTTAGTTTCCTGGGAACGTGGCCTACCTTGATCCATTCAGTTACGGTATGTGTTAACATAACCGTATGCGTTACGCTCTTTTGGACTGAAGGGTTCTCCGAAGCGTTAGTGGTTAGAGGCCTATACATGTACCCATCTGGTTGTTGTTGCGAGAGTTTGTCTGGGCTCCTAGTTCTGAAAAAAGGTCTCTTCTTTGTATAGTCGTCGTTAGAACTAGCACCTAGTTGGATATTTACATGCTGAATATTTACAGCTCTCACGGCGTTACGTTGCTACAGTTGGGTAGGCAATTCCCCTTGCATTATTGGAACACGTTGTATGGGAACTATAGGAGGAAGAGGTGCGGGCGGAGTTAGAGGATGGACTGAATGTGAGATGTCTCCCAGAGGAGAAGGAGTCCTTCTGAAGTACTCCCGCGCTTGGTAGTAACGTTGGGGGGTAGTGTGACCCATAGAGTCACCTAGAGAAACTGGCTGCTACACATAATAACCGTAAGGATCAGGCTGCTGGTAAGGGTATTGATGTGTTGGCGGTGACATCCCCCATGATTGTGGGTATTTCCACTGCTGATGTTGTCCAATGGGCTGTGGAGGCGTTCCACTTGGATAATATGTCAAGGGTTGGTGGAACTGCCTTGGGTTACCTTGTGGGTAAGGTAACCTTCGGGGTGTTTGTCGTTGATTAAGTCTTGGATTTAATGCATACACCCCAGACTCCTGCAGATGTGAGATAATTGGACAACATCCCTTAGGATGGTCATAGTAGCAGACCTCACATCCACTATCATTGTCTGAATCAGAATTTACAGCCACATCGGAGTTAGTGATTTTTCCCTTACCCTTGTTATGTGCAGGGCTTAAATCTCTCCACTTTTTCTTTCCTTTGTCACTACTTTGCTCAACCTTAGACTCTTCTACAATTTTCAAGACTGTTTCTATTCGTGAGTCTAAGGAATCCCACATTTGGTCTACCTTAGCCGATACCTCGGTTGTTAACTTTTGGATCGGCACGGTTTTCCGGTTCACCAACTCTTCGAGTGGTGACTCATCCTCCTCATCACAGAATTTCACTCCCTTCTTGCGAAGGGAGGGATTGCGGTTGTATTCTTCCGCACTTTCTCTCTTCCGTAGCTCACCCTCTTCTTGCGCTACTTGTTCCAACAAACTTTCAACTTCATGGGCTCTCAGTTGGGAAAGTCTCCCTTGGGCGTAAGTCCCAAGAGTTCTTCTCGTTTCATTTCTTAGCCCATCCACGATGTGGCGAAGTTGATCCCACTTAGCGTATCCATGGCCCTGGCAACGATGTAGCAGTGTATAGTAACGGGCCATGGCAGCATCCAAGGGTTCATAAGCACCTTGTTTCCAACCTTGGATCTGCTTACGCAAGTTGGACACTCTAGAGTACGTTTGATATTTGTTGTTGAATAGTTCAAGCATCGTACTCCACCTCCTAATGGTTTTCGATTCTAAGGACCGGTACCAGCTCTTTGCTTCTTTAGTCACTATCCTTGGGAACAACTTGAGCTTCTGCCACTCATTATCGATATTTTGCAAGGCACAAGCATCGTGGAATGCTTGTAAATGATGTTGAGGATCAGCGTTGTATCCCCCTTCAAAACGTGGGATATTATTTATGTCCAAACGCTTGATCTTGCTGTCCTTTAAGTGCCTTGTGGGGATCCTAACTGCGTCTGTGATGTCTAGCATGCTTCGAGTTGCGAGTAAGGGTTCGTCATGATCATCTCTTTCATGACGTCTATGATGTCTTCGTGGTGGTTCCCTACTCTCCCTACATCCTTTCCCTTGTCCTAACTCCTCTTGACATTCTTGTCGAGGTATTTCATCTTCCTTTTTACTTTTACCCTCTCCGTTATGCTCACGATGGTTACGCCTAGATGTGGAAGGAGAGTGTGAATGGTGAGATGAAGGAGAAGAGGAAGGTGATCCATCACCATGGCGATGTTTCTTACCTTCTCTTCGGCTGCTTCGGCCCCAATCGTTGTGACAATCTAAGTGTCTGTCCTTAGTGTGAGTGGTTGTTCCTGCCGTGAACAGTTGGTGCTCACGGGGATCAGAGCCTGTAGCATGTACAGTTGATCGAAGGCCCTGATGCCTTACCTCTAAGAAACCCATTGTGAGGGGTTGCTCGTCTCCTATTTCACTAAGGAAATGGGGGACCTTACCCTTCAACAATGAATGTTGGCTCTCCTGCCTCTCATCCTGAATACGTTGGGCATTTGTGGGATGATAATCAGTTGTGTCATAATCTTCCGCAACGTATTCAGCAAATAGCTCTTGCATGCCAATCTGTGCTAAGGCACGGAAAAGCATGTTAGGGACTGATCGATCTGGGGGTAACACGATGTTACCTTGCAAATATCTCCATCGCAATTGCTCATCTTGATGGAGAATAAAAGTAAAGTCAGGAACATACTCATCAAGATGAGTATATGTGACCTTAGATTGTTTAGGACATGGCTGATTTGGGTTATGCGTGTGATGCTGACTGTCTTCTATATTGTCCTTAGGTGAGTTGATTTCGTGAGAAGAAGCCATCCTAATGGTGTGCTATTTACCGTTATTTATGTTCTTGATTAACTGATTAACCCAACGGTTCGTTAAAGCTCACAACGATGTGAGTGATATCCCTTATGTTCAATTGGCGTAAAAACACTTAGTCCCTGGCAACAGCGCCAATGATGAGTGGCGAGGTACCCCTACACTCAACCATATGAAACGAGCGTAGCACGCATGATCCGGTCGAACTCCGCAGACTAAATGCCTAAACGCCCCATGGAACACTTGGGGTTAATCATTTGTTGTCTTCCCAGACTTACTTGTTGTTGTCACGGTGTATGGTTAAGTAAGTCCGAGGTATATGATCTTTTTGGTATTTTTCGGTTTATCTCCTATGCTAAACGGTAAAGGGTTGAGAAACTAAAACCAACTCTAACTACAGTACTAAGTCCTAGCGTCAGCATCCATTCCCACTTGCCGTACACACCCTGAACTGTGCAACTGTGGCTACCAAACGCTAATCGTTACTGGGATTACCACACATAACGCACGTGCTCGAAGCGGTCGTACTGAGGCACTTAACTAACCTAAGTGTGACAAGAAGCTGATTCCTTAACTAGCCATNGATTCCTTGGCTAGCCGTACACGTTCGTCAACGCCTGTAACCAAGTCGTACTCATGCCGCGTTACTAGGAAAGCAGTAAATAACATTAATTAAACCTATCCATGCACTGCAAGGTTTATCCACAAAGCTCTTCTTTATTGCCGTACACAACTTGCGTTCAGGTACAAAGCTGCTCGAATAAAGAACCGTTCACTTGGGGGACTCCTACTGCGGGCACATGGAAAATATTCTATCTCTAGGGTGATCAATCCACCAGAGCTTCGCTACTTTATGCCTCTAATGTTGAATGAGGGGAGTGCCACCTCTTATTTATAGATATGGCGGCGGACCGCGATATCGCGTATGTGATATCGCAGGGGATGCGATATCGTGGCGGCCACGATATCGCATACGCGATATCACGGCTTGTGCATATCGCGTCTCATCACACTTTCATTATTCATCAAATAGCAATAATACATGTTGTCATCTTCATCATGATGCCTCCATCTTAGATGATATAAGCTAACCTAATAAGTTAGGCAAATGAATAACCAAACTTGCCAAATTCCAACAATGAATAAGAGGTTCTCCTTTGTTTCATTAACATCCTAACCTTGTCCCAATAAAATGTAACTAACTGAAGGATCATCACGTAGAGGTTTAATGCTAGTTTTTCCAAATGGTATCCTAGAGCACTTGTAGATGAACAAAAGCCTAACCTCTTTTCTAGTAGTTGGGCCAATGCTTGAATTTAGGCCTTACGGTCTAGGAAACAAGCACTTTATCATCATTTCAAATGATGATTCGTACTTTTATCATCAATAATAAGATTAAGTACTGACCTTAACCTAACTAGAAATTTGTTATGTCTAAAACTTGGAATCATGGATAAATTCAAGTACTGTTGATAAATCGCTTTTTGAAAACAATTGTGATATTGTATCTATGATATTGTAGATATGATATTGTAGTTGTAAATGCAATGTAGGGGGCTATGGTCATGCATATAAATATGAACTCATTGTCATGTTAAAACTTTACCTTTAGTCAACACCTCGTTAAACTCTATCAGTTTATTTTCTTGAATTTAGCAATAGTTTTGAGTGTCCATAGTGTGGTCAACTACAATTGTTTAACATCTTTATTTGACTAGATTTCTCCTAGACACAATTCATGCACAAAAATAAAGATCGAGATTGCTCTTTACCATTGAAGCATTTCACTTAAACTAGATTTACTTTCCTATGCAATTTATATTTTTATTGTCATGTATATTTTAATGTTTGTTGATTAATTAGCAAAATAAGTACAAGTAATTTTGAGCACACAAATATAATCATTTGGTAACCCAATAGTGGCTAAGCTTGATTCACTCGGTAGCTAGTCACTTGGTAATCCTAGTAACAATTAGATTAGCCTAAGGCGTATCTAGCAAGTAAGGAATGGATACTTATTGTCATTAGGCTAAATTAGCTTTATGTTTATGTTGTCCTTAGTTAATAGAATTCATGTTCAATTCACTACATTTCACCTTAGTACTTTAAGAGCCATTCAACATTAGATAATCATATACCTTACTTAGAGTTAAATCATACACTTTGAACCTCGCTAACTGATGAAGTGTCATAAAGTCAATGTGTCAACTGGGCCGCGTATACGCAACCGCGTTGACATGGGCTCGTCAACATAGCCTCCCTGCATCGACGTGGCCCTGTTTACGTAGTCACCCTTCACAACCTATAAATAAGAGGGCCTTCCACCTCATTTAGGCATCTTTTTAGAGTAGTTGTAGCAAAGCTCTTGAAGTTTGCTCCCGCAAGACATAGAATATTTTCCAAGTGCCCACAGTAGGTGTAAGAAAAGTGATCGGATATTTATTCGAGCATTGATGTATCTAAGCCCATTGGCATGACAGCAATAAAGACGAACTGTCCAAGCATACCTTGCAGCATTTGGACTTAGTTATTTCATGCATTTTATAGTTTAATATGTTTATCATTTATCAATTACTTGTTTCTGCTTTATTAGTTACTTGTTGATTATTTATGTTTTCATTATTATAATTTCAATCATTATTGTTCATTCATAGTTCGTTAAAGACATAAGTACGACCATCTCGAACGTAATCCAAACACTTGGTAAGCCCAGTGACGCTTAACGTCTGGTGACCCAGTAGTGTTAGGAAATGCTCAGAATGTGCTCGAAAGATGGGACCAGATACTTATGCTAGGAGTAATTAGAATATAAACTAGGATAATTAGAGATTAGATAATAGTTTATTCCTTACTTTCCATACCTCAATTAGTCGTCGAAAAGATAATTAAAAAGATATAAAAAAAATTAGCCTTAGTCTCACTTAACCATCGTAAACAGAATCTCACAAGTGAGATTAGGATGACAACAACCCTTCTAACCCAAGGTTTCATTGGTTAAAAGTCTGGTGTATGTTAAGTGCTTATAGTCTGTGGATTTCGACTAAGTCGCCCGTGAACGCTCGTGATTTGTATGGTTGGGTGTAGGGATACCTAGCCGCTCATCATTAGCGTCGTTGCTGGGGACTGTTAGTCTTACATGCATCATCTAACTTTAGTGAAATTATCATTTAAGTTGTTGGAATGAACCCAGGATAGAAATATTTCCGCATGCTAGGCGAATTTAAGTTAATTATAAGGTACACCGGTTACATGGACCATCTGACGTCCAATATGTCTTCTCATAGAAGAGAGGTATTTGAACCACAAGTGCCGCAAGAATGTCGGGTGGTGTACAAACATCCTGATGAATATATCTCTGATTTCACGTTCATCCTACATCAGGACGAGCATCTTCGATGGCGGGACATGGAGGGTAGAATCGTGCAAACGCCTTACCGAACAACTCCTGCGATGCTATATGATAATTTGGGCAGATTGGGCATCTAGGATCGTGTGGCAGAATATGTCATGGAGGACCATGACTACCAGGACTATCGTCCTACGGAGGCTCAACAGACAAGAGATCAGCAGCAGGTTGAGAGATATGAACAACAGAAGGGCAAACATTTCAGTAATCCCTTATTCTCGCAAGGGCCACAAGACAATGGGGATCCCGTATTTCATGATACCCATTTGACCGAACTTCACCTGGGGCCGCAGATCCTTTAGTCAGTCATTTAGAACAAACCTCCAAGTGACCATGATCCTCAAGGGGATGGAGGGTTACATAGCAAAGCTAGAGGAGATGACCGCGGCCGCCACCAGGGTAGATGGGGAGATCAACGTCGGAGCGGTGGCGATGCCTCTCCTTCTTCTCCGTCCTCCCCCTCTCCTACGCCTTCATCCAGTTCAGGCTTTGACCATAACAGGGGAAGGCTAGAGAGAAAGGACGGTGGTGAACAGGTTCGAAGGGGACAATGTGAGGAAGCATGCGACCAATAGCGTGGCCCTCGCCAGCATGAAATAAGGGGTAGCCGAAATCATCACAGATGTCATAGTCCCCAATAGGACTATGATTCAGACGAGCTGTTATTAGCTACTTAGAGCATGCTCTAAATTGCAAAGGTAATTCACATTCTAAGCAGGCACATGAAGGATAGTCGGATCAAACGTGTTGATATGAGCAACATCCCCAAATTTGAAGGGGGATACAACTATGATCCGTAGACCCACCTGCAAGCGTTCCATGATGCCTGCACCCTAAAAAACATTGATAATGATTGGCAATGTTTGAAGCTGTTCCCTCGCACACTCATCAAAGAAGCTAAAAGTTGGTACTGGTCCTTAGAGCTGGAATCAATCAGAAGATGGAGTACGATGCTTGAAATCTTTAATGACAAATATCAAAGGTACTCTAGAGTGGCGAATCTGAGATGGCAGATCCAAGGTTGGAAACAAGGAAATCATGAACCCTTGGATGCTGCCATGAGCAGGTATTACTCACTGTTGCATCAGTGCCCTGGTCATGGTTACTCTCAGTGGGCACAGCTTCGCCACATTATTGATGGGCTCCATTTTAAAATGAAAAAGATCCTTGGTGTGTATGCCAAGGGACGACTGTCGGAGCTAAGGATCCATCAGTTGCAGCGCCTCATTGATCAAGTGGCCAAAGAGGAAGGAGAACTCAGAAAAAAGGAGAGTGTAGAAGAATTCAACTGAGAAACTTCTCTCAGGAAGAGGGAGGTCCAATTTTGTGATGAGGAGGACGAGTCACCTCTGGAAGCAGTGGTGAATCGAAAGACTTTGCCATTACAAAAGTTCACATCTAAAATATCGGCAAAGGTGGATAAAATGTGGGACTCTTTGGATGAGAAATTCCAAAGTGTATTGAAAATTGCAGAAGAGTCCAAAAAACAAGGTAGTGATCGTGATCAGCGTAGGAAGAAGGGAGCTAAACGTGCCCTACATAATGGTAAGGGAAAAGTTGTTGTAGCAGAGCAAGTTGCAGACTCTGACACCGAGGAGGACGATGGATGTGGCGTATGCCAATATGAGCATCCTAACGGATGTTGTCCTGTGGTGTCACACCTTCAGGAGTCTGGGGTGTATGTCTTGAACCCTCGTTTGGCGTAGCGGCAGACACCCCGAAGGTTGCCTTATCCACAAGGCAACCCCATGCGATTCCACCAGCAGCAACAAGGATATTATCCAAGTGAAACGCCCCCACAACCGTATGAATACTTCCAACAGTGGCAGCAACCACAAGCGTGGGGAATGCCACCTCCAAGGCAGTAGTACCCTTACAAGCAGTCAGATCCTTATGGGTACTATGTTCAGCAACCAGTATCCCCAAGAGACTCTTCTAATCATGCGGCCTTTCCCAGTTACTACCATCCCCCTGAATATTTTAGACATCCATCTCCACCACCCAGGGAAACAAATCCACATCTCTTCTACCCTCCGTCACCTTCTTCTGTCATTCCTCCACACCATCCCTCTCAGTTGCCACCTACTCCATCAATGAAAGGAGAAATACCACCATAGCCACAGCACAAAAACGCTACAAGGGCTATTAACTTACAACCAGCACCTCAGCCGAGTGGACCGAAACCCAAACAACGCAAACATCCTTTTTTCGGCCCAATAATCTGAACACACCCTCACCTACACCTGTGGCCAGTGCCTCCGAACCTACCAACGTCTCTACCATTATACCACCTGAGCAGTCCTCCACTCTGCCACAATCCAACATCCAAATGGTCATGCTCACACATGCCTTGACCGACTGGATCAAAGCAGGGTCTCTTCCCCAGAAATTGACAGATCCGAGAAACCCCCTCATATATCTTCAGGTGGTTGGGAACGAGCCATGCAAATCTCTTCTGGACTCAAGGTCAGGCGTAAATTTAATCTCTCATGACATGTACAAGAACTGGAACCTGCCCTTGCTAAAGAAGAGCAACATCCGGCTCGAGTTAGCAGATCAGTCCATCACCGTTCCTTTGGGTTTGGTGGAGGACATTGTGACCACCATTTGTGGGTGGTCCTATCCTGCTAATTTCCTAGTCATCTATGTCAAGAACTATAAGGGGAACTTCCCAATCATCATGGGAAGAGCCTGGCTAAGCATAGTGGACGTACAACTAGGACTCCAAGATCTGTCCCTGGAAATTTCAAAGGAAAATCCTTTCAGGAAGATCGAGAAGAAAAGAGTTACATGCAGCGTGTACACTGACTCAGGGTGCAACTATGTGCAGCAGTTATGGTCTGCTAAGCGGATATCCATTTAGGCATGCAGTCGGTGTATCGAGGAATCACCTATTCAACAATGCCTGTACGCAGTAGCCACTAACAAAGAGGGCACCCAATGGCTGACAGCTGATCCTAATAGTAGCATGTTGTGCATGGAACCATCTGAGGGGCTAGTGCAAGCCTATGTTGAAAGCATGGATGTGATGGAAGAGATTCATCAATGGACCTCCATCGTTGATGGCCAAGATGACTGGGGAATGCTACAAATCCCTGAGAGCTTCAAACAAGAGCCCCTTAAGCTAAAGTCTTTACCAGCTCACCTAGAGTATGCATTGTTACAAAATGGTAAGCCGGTAATTATCAATGTTGTCCTTGCTCCTGAATAGAAAAAGAAATTGCTGGTGATGGTAAACAAATGGGTTGCTGCATTCACATGGTCCTATCCTGAGTTGACTGAAGTTGATCCCAGGGTCTGCCAGCATCAGATCTATCTTGACCCTTCCATGAAGCCACGATGATAGCCACAAAGACGGTTGAATCCCAAATTGAAGCAGGTTGTACCCAAGAAAGGTGGCAAGTGGAGGGTCTATATTGATTTCCGGTTGCTCAACATGGTGACCTTCAAGGAGCACTTCCCGCTCCCATTTGTGGACCAAGTGTTGGACATAATCGTAGGACACCGATATTACAGTTTTTTGGATGGTTATAGTGGTTATAACCAAATCCAAATAGCACTAGAGGACTAGGCCAAAACTACCTTCACGAGTCCATGGGGGACTTTTGCATATAAGAAGATGCCCTTTGGCCTGTGCAATGCACCTACAACATTCCAACGCCTTGTCCTAAGCATCTTCTAGCAACAAATCGACAATGGTGTAGAGGTCTTCATGGACGACTTCTCCACCTATGGTGCCATGTTCGAGCAAGCCTTGGACCATTTAGAGCAGGTTCTAAAGAGGTGTGTAGACACCAATCTGCGGCTCAATTAGAAAAAGAGCCATTTGATGGTCCAAGAGGGCATTGTGTTGGGGCATCGCATCTCATCAACAGGGATCAACGTAGACCCTAAAAAGATCAGGGTCATCCAAGGAATTACCTGCCAACCAAGTACTATTAAAGATGTGTGGTCATTCCTTGGACATTGGTTACTATCTGCGTTTCATTGAGCGCTTCTCGAAGATCGCCCGGTCGTTCATAGAGCTTACAAAGAAGAACACTCCATTCATCTAGACCAAGGAATGCAATTCTGCATTCCAAGAGCTGAAATAGAAACTCGTAGAAGCTTCGATTCTACGGGCACCAAATTGGTCCAGACCCTTTCACATTATGACGGATGCCTCCAACTACGCCTTGGGAGCCGTGCTTACACAGTGTGATGATTAGAAACGTCCATATTATATCCACCGTGCAAGTCGTAGCATTTTGGGTGCACAGCTAAACTATACCACCACCGAGAAGGAGTTGATGGCGGTGGTGTTCGCATTAGACAAATTCCAGCACTATGTGCTCGGATACGAGGTGTTTGTGCACACTGACCACAGTGTTATCCGGTTCTTGATGAACAAACCAACGGTGAGCCCTCGCATAATCCAGTGGCTGGTGATTCTTCATGAGTTTGATCTTACCATGGTAGACAGAAAGGTGACTAAGAATGTGGTCGCTGAACACTTGTCTCGGGTACGATGGGATAATGTAGAAGAGGAGAAGCCCTTATCTGACCAATTTCCAGATGAACTCCTTTTCACAAGCGTTGTTAATCCTTAAGCACCCAAGGAATCTTCTTGGTTCAACCGCATCCTCACCTACCTTACAACCTAGGAGCTACCAAAAGAGTGGAACCATCAGCAAAAACAACAGTTTCTCCATAAGGTTAAGCATTTCATGGAAATCAACGGCCACCTCTACAAGGTGTGCACAGACGGCTTGGTTCGATGGTGTGTCCCTAATGATGATACACTACGCATCCTCCAAGATGCTGACGAGGGCCCTTGTGGGGGCCACTATGCTGGATGCCGAACAGCCATTAAAATCCTGCTTGTAGGGTATTATTAGCCTACACTTTTCAGGGACGTATAATGGTTCAACTGCTCTTGCGAATGATGCCAAAAAAATGGTGGGATGACAGCACGGTTGGAGGGACCTCAATAGTGGATCTAGACACTAGAGCCCTTCGACATCTAGGGTATCGACTTCATGGAGCCCATCACCCCCTTGTCAAATGAAAAAGCATACATCATCATGGCTATGGACTACTGTACAAAGTGGGCAGAAGTGGCAGCCGTCGTCGACTGTTCTTCCAACACCGCCGCATGATTTGTCCTGCAACAAATCGTAACCAGGTTTGGAGTGCCACACACACTCATTTCTAACAATGGGACTCACTTCACAGGTGTCACTTTTCGAAAACTCATCCATCGCTTAGGGGTAACACATAAATTCACAACACCCTATCA
This sequence comes from Gnetum montanum, assembly GCA_015680685.1. NCBI lineage: Eukaryota > Viridiplantae > Streptophyta > Gnetopsida > Gnetales > Gnetaceae > Gnetum > Gnetum montanum. The sequence continues at coordinate 1,421,193 of MNCI01008335.1, read as the reverse complement.
CCCCCAAGCCAATGGGCAGGCCGAAGTCACCAATAGGGAGATCCCTAAGATCCTTACCCGAACCATTAGCAAATACAGGAGGGATCGGAGTACCAAGCTTAACGATGCCCTATGGACCTATTGCTCCACTTGGAAACTTCCTATAGGATACTCTCCCTATGAATTAGTGTAGGAAAAGTTGCTAACACTTCCAATCCAAGCAGAACTCCGGACACTATCCACCGCCTGTGACCTCGGTCTTGACCTACCGCTAGCACAACGAGAACGATTAATCAATTTAAGTGTGTTAGATGAGAACCGATTAGTGGCCCTATTTTCCAGTGAAACCCACAAGGCTTATAACAAGAAACGACATGATCTTAGGATTCGGAAGGTCACATTTCGATGTGGAGACAAGGTATTGTATTGGAACCCTTCACATGTATCCCAACCAACAAAATTTCAGACACTATGGGAGGGACCTTGTATTGTCTCCGAAACCTTCTCATCTAGGGCCTTACTCATCCACAAACCTGGGGATCCCACCAGACCACATTTAGTCACCCGCCAACAACTCAAACCTTTTCGTGAGCTCCACACAACCAGTGCCACCGCCTTATCATCAGCCGATCATCCACGCTCCATCTTCTGCGTCTCCTCCTTTCCACCTAGTCGTGGGGGAGACACTCATCCCTGCTAATCCATTTCAATGCACCCCTGACCATTTTGTCATTTTTTGTTTTACACTTTTTTGTTTTCCACTTTTTTGTTTTACACTTTTTTGTCTTACCCTTTTTTTTACACTTCTTTGTTTTCCACTTTTTGTTTTACACTTTTTTTTTTCCATTTTTCATTTTTCGTGTTTTTTTTTGTTTACATTTTTCGTCATATTGTTTAGCGCGGTCGATTTTCATTACGATGGGTACTGTAATAGTTTTCCTTGTTATCTGGCTCCTGCCATTGCATGGTTGTCCTTGGATTTTACGTTGTTTTCCCTTCATAAACTCGGCAGTGAGTCCACATCATCCACTCATTCACCATTCCCTGGTTTTCCTTTTGTCGCGAACATGCAACCCCTTCACTTAACGAACATTTTAATGAATGTGTGACTTGTGTAGTTCCTCGACTGAGGGATGGCCTACTAGTTTGAATCGGGTGTGACTTCAAGGGGAATGCTTTATTCGTTGTTCTATTCTGTTCCTTGGGTTGCTGGTGTGTCCTTACGGATTTCCTACCACTCCACGTCTCTCTCCATGGAAGCTTTTGGGCAGTTTGACCTTGCATGGTGTGGTCCTCACTGAAAAACATTCAAAAATAAAATAAAATAAAATAAAATAAACTGAAGATTCAAAGCACACCCCTTGGTCGAATGCATGAAAACACGCATGGGTCTTTGCATGGTGTGGTTCTCCCGCACAAAAGAAAAGATAAACGAACCATGGGGGAATTCAAGGCACACCCCTTAGACCACCTCTCACGGGCCATACGCTTTAGTTATGGGACTTCCTTGGTCCCCTCTCACTTCATCCCATTTCACATTTCCTAGAGTGGTGGTTCTTTGTGGGGTCATTCTTGTTTCCTTGGGGGATAGTCGAGCCTTCGTCTATCACTGTGAGGTCACTGTTTGCAGATGGTTTTGGGTCTGACCTTAAGAAAGGTTCTACCAGGTCACTTAACCATGATCTCACATGGGGTTTCATGTGGTTGACACTCAGAATTTCCATTCTCTCCTCTTCCTCTATTCCCACTTCTCTCTGTACTCACCTCACTACCCTTTTTATGTTTTGTGTGTTCGTCGTGTTTTTCGTCAGTCTCTCATGCCTTGGCTGGTTCTCTTAGTTTGGAGTATTCACAGGTCAACACCAATTATCGGCACCCGGGCCCACGAACCTTGGTGTTGAGGGTATGCATGGGCTACAAAGGCTATTGCCTGCTATGGGGAGGACCCACCTGCATATTCCTGGTTCTGCCTGTTAAGCCTCCAATCCTTTGGATTCCTTGGTTACTTGTTTTCAATGTCCCATCATTCGATTTCATCCTTGCAAGAGTTCTTTTTGACCTCCATTCTCCAATTTTGTCTCTTTTTCGCGCTCCATTCCCTTCCTCTTGTCCTAAGCCATGATTAGGCCTTTCCCGCACTTCAATTGCCTCAATTTGGGCTTTCAAATTCTTCATTTCGAGTGTTTTATGGGTTGGTCAACATTGGTCTACAGGTGAACAGTGCTGCGTATACGCAGTACCTGCGTATACACGACCCCGTCGACACAACACCCAGCCCCTATATATACCCCGATGCACTTTGCATTTTTCATCATTTGGAGTCCAAATTGAGGGGAGTTTTTTCCATTTTTTATGCCTAACCTTTTCCCAACACACCTACATTCCATCGCGTGTCCGCATCAACCTGTCCTTACCCCTTTTTACGCAACCAAAGGTATGCTCTCAGTCGTGGGGGGGATGGGGTCCTTGTGTAATTAATTAGTTAATTAATTAGTTGTTAATTACAAAAACTTTGACCCTAACCCCTAAATTAACACTCCAGGAGACTTAACGGTGTGCCTATGCCATTAACATAACTTGGTCAAACTAAGAAAGTATATACGGACCATCTTCAATTACTTATGAATGGTCTAACGAACGGTTATGTTTGCTTGCAGATGGCACCCAAACTGAGGCACCCAAGGGACGAAGGACTGTCACAACCAAGGGACAAGCGCCCACATACGGGAAGGGGATGAGGTGTGCAACCGCCAGAGTATGCGGAGGGCTCTCATGCAACTGGGACCTTCCACGAATGACCTGACGTGGAATCTGTTCATCAAATTCCCGAAGAGGAGATTCCTAGTGTGCAATCACTAGGGGATGAGACTCCTAGGCTAGCACCACAGCTTGAGATCACCTTGACCCAAGCCTATCTTGATGCTATCACACCACGCGAGGTGCAACAGACGGTCCTCCAAGAGTTAAATTTTGGACCATTCCTCGAGCACGCTCTAGAAGACGTGAGGCTCCAATTGCAAAACTCTCTGATGTGGCCAATCATCACAACCAATGGTGAATGGTACTTAGGAGAAACTTATCTCTTCTAGACGAATGGGCAACCATGGTCAAGAGTAAGAATCAAAGACATTTATGTCTCTTACTCTTCAGAAGTAATAGCGCAAGCTCTGGGGTTGCCTGAAACTGGGGCAGATGTGGCAGAAATTCCAAAACAGGCCAATCCAGAGGTGAAGGCGCAATGGACCCAACGATGCTATGGGGGTAAAGTGCAAGGAATTCGGCTCCTTAACCACGGTAGAGAGAGTATACTCCAAGATAGCGTCTTACCATTTGAATCCAATGGTAAGACCCAGCAAAATCACAGCCATCTCCGTTCATGCGTGTGCCGCCTTGAGTGGGAAATTTCCCATGAGTCTTCCATAGCTATTGTTTTTGGAGATTGAAAAGAGGTTCGCAGAGAACGAACATGGAAGACAAGCTCTCCCCTTTCCCTGCCTAATCCGAAAGTTGTGCAAACGGGCAAGGATAGCACGATATTCTAACGACATAATCCGACGTGCCCCAATTGCGTCGTGGCGAGAGATGATGAAAGACAAAACTCCTACCGCCACACAGACAGAGGAAGAGTAGCAACCACCTCCACCACTTGCACAAACAACGCAGCCGAGCTCGCAAACCACAACAAAGGCTCCAGGACCAACGAGGTGTTCAATTTTGTCTTTGAACACCGCCATTTTTGTAATTTGTCCCCCTCTGTAACTCGGGCACTTGGTAAATTCATGTTGTGTCATGTGTGCATCATTTATGTGTTTAAGTTATGTGTGTTGTAAATAAGAATCCATACCTTCCAAATTGTAAAGTAACTCAAGGACGAGTTTTTGCTCAGTCGTGGGGGTATGATGAAGTGTCATAAAGTCAATGCGTCGACTGGGCCGCGTCGACGCAGGCCCATTGATATAGCCTCCCTACATCGACATGGCCCCGTTTACGCAGCCCCCCTTCCCAACCTATAAATAAGAGGGTCTTCCACCTCATTTAGGCATCTTTTTGGAATAGTTGTAGCGAAGCTCTTGCAATTTACTCCCGCAAGAGATAGAATATTTTCCAAGTGCCCGCAGCAGGTGTAAGACAAGTGATCAGATATTTATTCGAGCATTGATGTATCTGAGCCCATTAGCGTGACGGCAATAAAGACAAACTGTCCAAGCATACCTTGCAGCATTTGGACTTAGTTATTTCATGCATTCAATAGTTTAATATGTTTATGCTTTATTAATTACTTGTTTATGCTTTATTAGTTACTTGTTGATTATTTATGTTTTCATTATTATAATTTCAATCGTTATTGTTCATTCGT
>MNCI01008335.1:1405158-1416814 GCA_015680685.1 Gnetum montanum | reverse complement strand
CTAGGATAATTAGAGATTAGATAATAGTTTATTCCTTACTTTCCATACCTCAATTAGTCGTCGAAAAGATAATTAAAAAGATATAAAAATCATTAGCCTTAGTCTCACTTAACCATCGTAAATAGAACCTCACAAGTGAGATTAGGATGACAACAACCGTTCTAACCCAAGGTTTCACTGGTTAGAAGTCTGGTGTATGTTAAGTGCTTATAGTCTGCGGATTTCGACCGAGTTGAGCGTGAACGCTCGTGATTCGTATGGTTGAGCGTAGGGATACCTAGCTAACTCTAATGAGAAGACAACGATCACAAACTTATCATCAACTCATCAGTATACTTATATTATCTCATCCGTACATTATGATTTAATCACATGTATGCTTCTCACTTGTATGATTGAGCACGGGGAACTTTGGTGCTCATCATGTATGCTTCTCACTTGTATGATTGAGCACGGGGAACTCTAGTGCTCATCAATTGTGATGCATACACATAAGCAATTTGATCACGGTGCCTTTAATTTTAATGCATACAGAAAACCAATTTGATCACGGGGCCTTTCAAGATGAAATGGTACCCTCAACCCATAAAAGTGCCATAGAGCAAATGGTAAATCCCCACAATTATTAGGACGCTACAACGGGACCATATGACCATGCCTTCAACGATGGTGATGAATCATACGACCATGCCTGTAGTCTATGATGATGAGTGAAGCAACCAAGCAACGACAAATCCGTAAAAGATGGTCAGATGGTGGTAGGTTTGTCAGGTAACAGTTACAGTCATCCTCTGGAGTGCGTATGGTCTGCAGCGCAAGGATTTGTGTGAGCATCCCTAGTCGGTATCAGTCATATATCGTGGGCGTTTCAGAGGTTGCGTGTACGGTCTCCCAAAGTTCAGCCTACTCGCACAGCGTGCCACGTCGACGCAGAATTTTAGAATCTGGGCCGTAGCATAGCAAAAGCGTGAACGTGTTATGGCCACGTAAGAGCAAGGAAAGTATAATCCTCCTAACGTCCGTATCTCTAATTAAGGTGTCTGTGGACATCGCTTTACGTGACCGACCGGCGGTGTGTTTTTAAGGTGAGACAGAGTTCCTGAGACGAATAGTTACGACTCTATATCATTTATGGTACTGACATCTCATCTACAGAGCTCTGGCTTTCTCCCTGTAATTTCGCTGCCTAACGACGTCACATGTAGGGGTAACGGCGCGTCGTCGGTTTGATTTCTGCTGCTGCGCTTACACGCCTCTGAATCGGATTTCCTTGGTTAGTTGATTGAATCAGCTGGAAAACAGCGAAAATAAAGTTACGTTACGGAAACAAAGAGAGACTCAAATGCATTGCGACGGGAAAACAAACTCTTCAGAGGCGAAACCAACCACTTAAACCTTTCGATCCTCAAGCCCGCTCAGGACTTTTTAGCGGAAGCGTACATGTGTTTTTTTATAATGGGCGTGCCAAGAAAGAGGTATTGGTGGGCAGACCATAAAATCTTGATCAACCCGCTAACCACTAGCGAAGCTGAGTTAACAAAATATTGTACGCTTCTGCTTTCCAGTGCCTCATGTGTTTGTGTTTTGACGTGAATTCTTGTTTTTCCATTGCATGGAGTTTTTTTAACCACACAATCCCTAGCTCTCTACTGTGTACTTCCATCTCTAACCATCCTGGGATATCTAGCTTTCAATGCCCTGATGGAAAAGTTGATAATATCATTATAGAAAACTCAGCAAAGAAAATTACGTATAGACTATACTATTTATCAAGAGCATCCGATTTGTGAAATCCATTATTTCCTTTCCGAGATGTGTCTTGGTACGTGGTTTCCTATTGTGGGACAGCTTCAATTATATGTTTTAAAAAAAGTTATTTTAAAGTAAGACTTTGATATGACATCTTCAATGAGCAGTTGTCTAAACCCCCGCATCCTTTTTTTCCCCGCGAAGGGACGTCGCAAGAAACTTTAAAAACCCTAAAACAGACAACCTGAACTTAAATAAAATGCAAACACAAACTCAATTTTTGTGTTCAGTACACTCCCAAAAACAAATACAATTTTAGAATTTAAAAAACAAAATCTGAACGGCGGGTAGACTAAATAAAAACAAACACATAGAATTTTGAAATTTAAAAATATGAATCAAAATTGAAATGAAATGATGGAATTAAGAAAAAGTCAAACAAGGGAAATGAAATAAACAACCAATAAGTAATTGAAATGATAGTGATTAAATAAAAAGCAAACACAAATAGAATTTCAGAGAGCTTTATAAAAGAAAAATTATCAATACGCTAGAATTGAATCTCAAACCTTTGTAAAAAATGGTAGTACCACTTAGCTATAAGAATCAATCGAAAATGTTGCATTTGAAAATTATTACATGTTTTGAAAAGTTAAAGCAAATGAAAGGACATTTAGATAGCTTCCCTTAGTGATAATATGCTTAACTCAGAATTCAACGCTATGGAAACTCATGAATTAAAATATAATAACATATTTAAATAATATTTTGAATAAAAAATATTATTCTAAAGTAAGACTCTTGATATGACATTTTTTATGGCAATATGTTCATGTCATAATTCAATGGTATGAGAACTATAAGTCATTAATAAATTCCAGGGAAGAATTTCATGCACTACTTTCCTCTTTTTCCTTTCCATCCCATTGTTTGTCATGAAATCTCATCATCTTTTATTTTTTAGCAAAATATAAATCAAATATAGTGATGAAGCATCCAGTCCACTGTGTTGACTGGGCCGCATCAACGTGACCTCGTCGACGCATCTTTCCATGCGTTGACGTGGCCTCGTTGACGCAGAGTCTATTTTCCACTATAAATATGCGTGCACCCATCGCATTTATGGCACCTTTTGTTCAAGTTGTAGCGAAGCTCTTGCAGTTTATTCCCACAAGAGTTAGATTATTTTCAAAGTGCCTGGTGAAGGAGTTCGAAGAGTGTACAACTCTTTATTCAACCACTAATGTACCTAAGCCCATTGGCATGAACGACAATAAAGACGAGCTTTTTGGACATTTCTTGCAACATTTGAACTAGATTACTTAAGCATTAATATTCTAATGCTTTAATAATTCTAATGCTTTTGTTATCGCTTTATAGTTACATTACACTTTCGTAGTCCACAAGAACACATAAACACAACCACCTCAAACATATGTCGAACACTTGGCAACCCAGTGACACTTAATTTCTGGTAGCCCAATAGTGATTAGGACATGCTTGGGATGTGCATGGAGGGTGGGACCAGCTGCTTATGCTAGGGGTAGTTGAGCGATAGAGTAGTGGAATCTTAAATTATCTAGCCTTTCACTCCCTATATTAGAAGAATTAGATATTAAAGATAAAAGAAAATATATAAAAAAATCATACACCTCAGTCTCACTTAACCATCGTTCTAGAATGTTACAATGAGGTTGAGAGGACAACGACCACTCTAACTAGGATTTTGATGGCTAGAATTCTATGTGCGTAAGTGCTCGCAATCTTCAAAATTCAACCGGGTCGCATGTGAACGCTCGTGATTCATATGGTTGGGCATAGGGGTACCTCATCACTCATCATTGGTGCCATTGTCGGGGGCTATTAGTCTCACGTGCGCTATCTAGCCTTAGCAAGATCATGACTCACTTCGTTGAAACAGACCCATTACATTGAAATCTACTCACACTAAGTGACTTAGGTAAGAGTAAGGCACACCAAGTTATTTGTTGTTTAACAGTAGTATGTCTTCTTCTCCCAGGCGAGATGGATCTAACCCACGAGTGCCCTAGGAATGTCAGGTGGTATATACTCATCCAGATGAGTATATACCCAAATTCACCTTCATCCTACATCAGGATGAGTAGATGTGATGGCGGGACATCGAGGGAAACATTATATTGCCTCCTAATCGATCGATTCCTAGAATGCTGCTCCAAACCCTCACCAAATTGGGCATTCAAGATCGAGGTGTGGAGTATATTATGGAGGATCATGATTATCGGGACTATCATCCAAATGAGGCACAATGTAAATAGGCTCAGCAACAGGAAAAATGCCATGAACAGGTAAAGGGAAAACGATTTAGTAACCCTTTGTTTCTACAGGACCAATATGATGATGAGGAACCTATTTCTCGGTTCTTGTTCCTCCAAATCTCCTCCCCCGCATCAGAACATATGATCCATTGTACAGAGTAAAGGATCAAGCAAACCGAGAGTCCTAGTATGATGAGGGATCTCATGGAGGAGATCATGGCGGAGGTGAAGATGGACGTGAAGATCGAGGTCATTGATGAACCGCGATATTGTGTACGCGATATCACATCCACCACGCGATATCGTGTCCTGCCTCATCTTCTATAAATAAGAGGTGGCACCCTTGGTTCCCATACAATTAGATTTAGACCCTTAGCCAGACTCTTGCAGTTTTGTCATTCCAGAGTTAGAATTATTTCTGTGTGCCCGCAGTAGGAGTCATAGAGTGAACGGATCTTTATTCGAGCAATTTGTACCTAAGCACAATTTTGTGTACGAAAATAAAGACGAACTTTATGATAAACCTTGCAACATACAGATTAAGCTAATTAGTAACTAATTACTGTTTAATGCTTTCCTAGTTAATTAATATCTCTCTCAACCTTCAACCCCCTTAGTTAAATACACTTAGTACGACCACTTCGAGCATGCGTGTAGCGCTTGGTAACCCAGTAACAATTAGCGTTTGGTAATCCCAGTAGCATTGCACTGGTTTAGGATGTGTACAGAAAGTGGGAATAGATACGAGTGTTAGGAACATTTAAAAACTAGTTAATGAATAGTTAATGTAAGTTAGCCACTTAGTTCTCTCTCCCTCTCCTTTATTAGCAAAACACATAAAAAATACAAAAAGCTATAAAAATCATATACCTCAAGCTTACTTAACTATACAACCATGACAATACAAGTAAGTTTGGGAAGATAACGATTGATTAACCCTGAGTGTTCCATTAAGGCGCATAAGCATTTGGTCCTTGGAGTTCGACCGGATTGTGTGTGAAACGCTCGTATTCATATGGTTGAGTGTAAGGGTACCTCGCCACTCATCATTAGCACCATTGCTGGGGACTTAGCTGTTTGTGCGTTGCGTAGAACATAGGAAATCATTCATATTGTTAGAACGTTAGAATGAACCCTTAGGGTTAATCAAAGAAAGAAGAGACAATAGTACATTGCACACCGAACAAGACAAGATGTCTTCTTCTTCGCATAAGAGCACTTTACCGCCTAGGACTAACGCAAGAGGCAATCGACAGCATAATACACATAACCATGATCTGCCAGTTCCTCAATAGTTTCATGTGGTATATACTCATCCCGATGAGTATGTACTCGATTTCACCTTTATTCTCCCCCAAGACAAACAACTGCGTTGGAGAGACTTGGAGGGTAACATAGTGTTGCCTCAAAATTGATCAGTTCCCAACATACTTCTTCGTGCTCTCACATGAATAGGCATGCCACTTTTATACGTAGAATACACTGCACACGATCATGACTCAAGAGACTATCATCCCACAAAACTGCAACGTCAAAGGGACTTGCAATAGGAGAGATACCATACATCTTTGAAGGGTAAATGGCCCCATGATACTTTGCACATTTTGAGCGAAATTGAGGATGGTGAACCTGCCTCAACAAGTTTCCCACGAAATGATGTTCCTCCTGTTGACATTGGTCAGGGGGTGGTGTATTAGAACCTCCACTCCACTATTCACAACCCTGGTTCTAATACCCACAAACACGAAGTGTTCAACGAAGGAACACGAACACACGATAAGGGCGGATGTTCTGATCATGATCACGATCAAGGCCGAGACCACCGAAGAGAAGGTAGAAAACATCGTCATGGTGATGGTTCTTCTTCTTGTTCATCTTCATTGTCATCTTCACCCTCTTCTTCAGTGTACGAACATAGTCATAGGGAAACCAATCATGAGGATAAGGGAAAACGAAGTGAAAGTCATTGATGAGACAATTGAGAACGAGGACGAGGGCACTCTAAAAAATCAAGGCATAGAAGAAGGGAGAGTAGGGAATCGTGTAGACACCATAGATGCTATGAACAAGATGATCACAAAGAACCCCTACTCGCAACTAGAAGCATGCTAGATATAATAGAGGCCGTAAGAGTTCCAACAAGGCACCAAAAGGATAGTAGGATCAAGAGGTTAGACATGAACAACATCCCACGATTTGAAGGGGGATACAACGCTGATCCTCAAAATCATTTACAAGCATTCCACGATGCATGTGCCTTGCAAAACATAGAAAATGAATGGCAAAAATTGAAGTTTTTCCCAAGGACACTAGTCAAAGAAGCTAAAAGCTGGTACTATTCCTTAGAACCGAAATCCATTCAGAGGTGGAGTACAATGTTAGAACTCTTCAATGATAAGTACCAAACGTACTCTCAAGTGTCTAACCTACAGAATAAAATCCAAGGATGGAAGCAAGGAAATCATGAACCCTTAGATGCTGCCATGGGCTGCTATTATGCACTATTACATCGTTGCCCTAGCCATGGTTATTCATAGCGGGATCAACTACACTATCTCATGGATGGACTTAGGCATGAAACAAGAAGAAGCCTTGGGATGTATGCCCAAGGAAGGTTATCGAAGCTTAGGTCTCATCAAATTCATAGACTACTAGAGCAAGTTGCCAAAGAAGAAGGTGAGCTACAAAAGAGAGAAAGCGCGGAAGAATACAACCGAGATCCTTCCCTCTGAAAAAGGGAGATTTTGTGAGGAGGAAGAAGAGTCACCACTCGAGAAGATGGTGAATAGGAAAACTTTGCCTCTCCAAAAGTTAACATTACAAGTATCGACAAAGGTAGACCAAACATGGGACTCCCTAGATAGTAGGTTTGAAATTGTTCTTAAAATTGTAGAGGAGTCTAGGGAGCGAGGTAGTGACCGTGACAAAAAGAAAAAGCGAGAAGTGGAAAATGCATGTAACAAGGGTAAGGGCAAAATGGCCATCACAGAAGAGGTTGTGGATTCATACACGAATAATGATAGTGGATGTGAGATATGCCAATACGACCATCCTAAGGGATGTTGCCCAGTGATCTCACATCTACAAGAGTCTAGGGTGTGTGCACTCACTCCACAACTAAATAAACGGAAAACACCCCGACGGTTACCTTATCCCCAAGGTAACCCAAGGCAGTTCCACCAACCTTCAACATATTATCCAACTAGAACTCCATCACAACTCGTTGAGTAACATCAATAGTGGTAATACCCACAGTCATGGGGGATGCCACCACCAAGGCAACAATACCCATACCAACAACCTGACCCATATGGCTACTACGTGCAGCATCCAATCTCTCCACGTGACTTTGTTGGTCACGTTACACCACAACATCACTACCAAGCCTGTGAGTATTATAGAACTCCTTCTCCTAGGAGAGATAACCCACAAATATACCATCCTTCAAATCCATTTGCAGCTCTCACACCAATAGCCCCATTACCACCCACTCTAGCAATGTAAGGGGAACTCCCTACTCAACTGTAGCAACGCAATGCCACAAGGGCTGTAAATCCTCAACCCACTACTGGTTCTGACAACCGTATGAAGAAAAGACCTTTCTTTAGAACCAACAGTCCAACTAAGCCTTTACAACTACAAGCGATTGAACCTCTAAATGTCTCTCCATCAAATAAAGCTTCAGACCTCCCTTCAAACCAAACACCGAGCTCAACGTAGACGGTCATGTTAACACATGTCGTTACTGACTGGATCAAGGTTGCCCACCTTCCCAGGAAATTCTTTGATCTTAGAAGCCCTCTAATCTATCTCCAAATCACTAGGAATGAGCCATGTAAAGCTCTTTTGGATTTAAGTTCTAAAGTCAACTTAATATCGCAAGAAATGTACAAAGCCTGGAACCTGCCTCCATTGAAGAAGAGCAATATTCGCCTAGAGCTGGCTGACCAGTCCATCACTATTCCCTTGGGACTGGTGGAGGACATCGTCATCACTATGTGTGGGTGGTCGTACCCAGTTGATTTCCTAGTGATACAAGTGAATAACAGTAAAGGGGACTTCCCAATCATAATGGGAAGGGCATGGCTAAGTACTATAGATGCACGCCTAGGAATCCACAATCTTTTCCTGGAAATATCTAAGGAAAACACTTTTGGAAAGATCGAGAAGAAGAAGGTTCCATGCATCGCATACAATGATATAGGGTGTAATTGCATTCAGAGATCATGAGTTGTGCAAATTTTAGCATTGCCTGCATGCAACCAGTGTGCACAACAAATTAACATACAAAAGTGCCTATATGTAGCAGCCACATGACAAGAAGACATCCAGTGGCTGATATCTGATCAAGAGAGCAACTCACTCATATGCATGGAACTAACTGAGGAAATAACTTGCACTTACATCGAAAGCATAAACGCACTAGAGCAAGTCCACTGCCAACTTCCAAGTCTTAACCTTGAAAACATCAACTAGGGGAAGTTGGAAATTCCTAAAAAATTCAAATAAGAGCCCCTAGAATTAAAACCATTACCCACCGATCTGGAATATATGATCCTTGAAAATGGAAAACCGGTAATCATCAACGCAAGACTTGCTTCCAAACAAAAAGGAAGACTGCTGAAAGTAATAAACAAGTGGTCAAAAGCCTTTGCCTAGTCATATCCCAAATTAACTAGAATAGATCCTAGGATATGCTAGCATAGGATTTATATTAACCCTTCCATGAAACCTCGAAAAAAATCGTAGAGGTGATAATTGAAGCAAGTAGTAAAAGAAGAAATAGAATAGCTTCTTAAGGCTGGGTTCATATATCCCATTGCTGATAGCGAATGGGTTAGCCCTATGGTAATCATGCCTAAAAAGGGAGGCAAATGGAGGGTGTGCATAGATTTTAGGCTACTGAACATGAAAACATTTAAGGATCACTTTTCGTTGCCATTCGTTGACCAAGTCTTAGACACCATAGCAAGGCATCACTATTACAGTTTTTTGGATGGCTATAGCGGGTACAACCAAATACAGATAGCCCTAGAAGACCAAGCCACAACAACATTCACTAGTCCTTGGGGAACATTTTCATATAAACAAATGTTGTTTGGCTTGTGTAATGCTCCTACCACATTTCAACGCTTAGTTCTAAGAATATTCCAATAGCAGATAGGGAATGGAGTGGAAGTCTTTACGGACGAATTCTCCACCTATGGAACAAGTTTTGATTAGGCCTTGGACCAATTAGAGCAAGTGTTGAAAAGATGCGTAGAAACCAATCTAAGGCTTAACTGGCAGAAAAGCCATTTAATGGTCCAAGAAGGCATAGTACTTGGGCATAAGGTTTCACATGCGAGAATAGAGGTAGACCCAGATAAAATTAAGGTCATCTAAGGAATCACCCATCAACCGGAAACTATCAAAGACATTCGGTCATTCCTTGGACACACTGTCTACTATAGGAGATTCATTGAGTACTTCTCTAAGATTGCCAAACCGTTGGTAGAGTTGAAAAAGAAGGACATACCTTTTGAGTGGACCAGGGAATGTGAATGAGCATTCCAAACCATGAAACAAAAGTTAGTAGAAACTCCCATTCTACAAGCTCCTAACTGGTACAGATCGTTCCACATCATGACTAAGACGTCCAATTATGCCTTAGGAGTCGTACTTACACAATTAGATGACCAAAACGCCGTTACTACATCCACTGTGCAAGTAGAAGTATCATTGGTGCACAACTTAACTACACAACTACAGAGAAAGAATTAATGGCTGTAGTGTTTGCACTGGATAAGTTTAGGCACTATGTGTTAGGTTACAAAGTTTTCATCCACACGGATCATAGTGCAATCCGATTCCTCATGAATAAGCCAATGGTTAGCACTCGTATTATACGATGGCTGGTAATCCTACAAGAGTTTGATCTAAAGATGATTGATTGAAAATGCATCGAGAACGTAGTTGCAGATCATTTATCTTGGTTGTGCTGGGACAGTAAAGAGGATGAATATGTAATGTCTGATCATGTTTTTGATGAAGCCCTCTTTGCTGGTGTAGTGAATAACCAACTACCCATGGAGACAAACTGGTATAGTAGCATTCTCACCTATCTCCTTACTCAACAAACACCACAGAAGCTAGAACTTATGAAGAAACAACAGTTTCTTCATAGAGCCAAGTACTTCATGGAGATCAATGGACAACTTTACAAAGTGTGTCCTGATGGCTTGGTTCGATGGTGGGTGCCCGAGGTAGACCAACTAAGAGTTCTCCAAGACACTCATGAGGGCCCTTGTGGTGGTCACTATGCGGGGGGATGAACGACTATTAAGATCTTGCTTGCAGGATATTACTGGCCAACATTATTTTGGGATACCCATCAATTTCTTGTGAGCACTGTCAACGTGATGGGGGAATGACTACTAAAATGGAGGATCCACAACAATGGATTCAACCGTTAGAACCCTTCGACATTTGGGGAATAGACTTTATGGGGCCCATTACACCAATGTCCAATGGAAAAGCTTACATTGTAGTTGCCATAGACTATTTAACAAAATGGGCTAAAGCAGCTGCTATTAAAGACTACACATCATCTACAGCTGCACGATTTGTGCAACAACAAATCGTAAATAGGTTTGGTGTGCCACGTGCACTTATTTTGGATAATGGAACATGCTTCACAGGTGCAACTTTTCGAAAGTTAATGCGACGCTTAGGGGTTGAACATAAATTGACTACACCTTATCACCCCCAAGCTAACAGACAAGCTAAGGTCACCAATAGGGAGATCACTAAAATATTAACTAGGACAATTAGCAAGTATAGGAAAGATTGGAGCACTAAACTGAATGATGCTCTTTGGACATATCGCTCCACCTGCAAACTCCCTATAGGCTACTCTCCCTATGAGTTAGTGTATGAAAAGCTTCCAATGCTTTTGATTCAAACCGAGCTCTGTACACTATCAATGGCTTATGACCTCCACCTCGACCTTGATCTAACACAGAAACAAAGGTTGGCAACTTTAAACATGCTAGACAAAAACTGATTAGCTGCCCTGTAATCAAATGAGTTGCACAAGGCATATAACAAGCAACGTCATGACTTGAAGATTTGAAAGATTAAGTATCAACCAGGAGATAAGGTTCTCTACTGGAACCCCACACATGTGCCACAACGCATAGAATTTCAAACACTGTGGGAAGGACCTTACATTATTCATGCAACCTTTCCTTCAAGGGCCATGACCATATACAAACCTGAGAGCCCTGATAAGAGATTATTAGTCAATGTGCAACAGACCAAACCCTTCCATGAATTTAGAACAACTAGTGCACATAATACCTCTAAGAGGGGACAACCCTGCTCACTATTTCGGATCTCCTCCTTCTAACTCAGTTATGGGGAAGACGACCACCTCTGCTAACCATTTGAGGCCCTCAGTTCCTTTTTAAATTTTTTTTTACACATTTTTGTTTTACAAATTTCTTTAATTTTTTTTGTTTTTCTTTTGCACCATCATTTATACTTTCTCATTTCTTTATGTGACTATTTTTTTGNAATAGGTTTGGTGTGCCACGTGCACTTATTTTGGATAATGGAACATGCTTCAC
>MNCI01008335.1:1361091-1404103 GCA_015680685.1 Gnetum montanum | reverse complement strand
TTATGGAACTAAACAGACATGTTCCCTCTAACTAAGGCCCTTTCTAGCTTCCTACTTCTCCCTTTCTCGTTTTCCTCAAAATGGTGGTGACTCTTTGGTGAAAGCATTCTTGTTACTTCAAGTGGATGGATTGGCCAAGTGTATTAATGTGAAGTCACTAGATGTGGATTGTTTGAGGCTGGATTTGGAATGAGATCTACTCAGTCACATTAACCATAATTACACAAGCGGTTGTACACCACCTTGTTCTTGGGACTCCATTCCATTCTCTTCTCCACATCATTCTTTCTTCATTTTCCACTTCATTGCCGGTTGTATCAGTAGTCTATATTTTGGTTAATGCATTATTTTCTCTTTGGTGAATTCTTGTGGTTAAGTATTTAATTCTTGCTTCCAAATGACATTTCCAGAGCCTACGGACTCTTTGAATGTGGGTTTGTTAGGGCATAAAGGGCATGAGCTGCTTTGGGGAGGACCCATTGGCATTCATATTTGATGCATCAGTTAACTTCTTTCCCTTAAACATTTCCGCAATCAACTTTTTTTGTTGTTTCTTTCATTTTTTTTCAATCTCTAACATTCATTTTATTGGCATTGCCATTGTTTCTTTTCCTCCATCTTTCTTATTCCCTATCTTTTTCCATTCTATCGCTATCAGAGGATCGCTCTTAGTCATGGAGGCCCTGGTCCAATTTTTCAATTTTTCCTAACCCCTACACCTTGGGTAGTCACCAGTGTTATATCTCTAAAATCCGTATTGGTTATATCACAACTCAGCCAATGAACCTTACACCGAGGCAAGGTATCAACTATATTGTGATTTGCTTATCCTGGCTCATATGTGACTGTGTTGTGTGTGCAGATGGCAATCATACAACAATGGACTAGACCTAGAGGAAACACTCAGGATGGATTGGTGCTAAAACGTTTGTGCAAGGAACAAGATTAATAGCGCGGCTATGGATGAACAACGAAAGGTGCAATCTTGGGGTCGGCAGCAACAGGTCTTCTCCTTTTCTCTCTCTCTCTTCTCTCTTAGTTGCCAAATAAGGCTGGATGTTAATTGTGTATAGTGTTCACTTTTATAGTCATGAACACTAATGTTGCCATGTATTGTAATGTTGATCCGTTCACATGTCATCCCATTCACCATTAGTTGTCATTCAAGTCAATAATCCCATACCTTCCCAATATTTTGTAAGGAACCCAAGGATGAGTTTTCATTTAGTCATGGGGTTATGATAAACCGTGATATCGTGTACGTGATATCACGTCCTGCCTCATCTTCTATAAATAAGAGGCGGTGCCCTTGGTTCCCATACAATTAGATTTAGACATTTAGCCAAACTCTTGTAGTTTTTCCATCCAAAGTTAGAATTATTTCTGTGTGCCCGCAGTAGGAGTCATAGAGTGAACAGATCTTTATTTGAGTAATTTGTACCTGAGCACAATTTTGTGTACGAAAATAAAGATGAACTTTATGATAAACCTTGCAGCATACAAATTAAGCTAATTAGTAACTAATTATTATTTAATGATTTCCTAGTTAATTAATATCTCTCTTAACCTTCAACCCCCTTAGTTAAATACACTCAGTACTACCACTTCGAGCATGCGTGTAGCGCTTGGTAACCCAGTAACAATTAGCGTTTGGTAATCCCAGTAGCGTTGCACTAGTTCAGGATGTGTACAGCAAGTGGGAACGGATATGGGTGTTAGGAACATTTAGAAACTAGTTAATGAATAGTTAATGTAAGTTAGCCACTTAGTTCTCTCTCCCTCTCCTTTATTAGCAAAAGATATAAAAATACAAAAAGCTATAAAAATCATATACCTCAAGCTTACTTAATCATACAACCGTGACAATACAAGTAAGTTTGGGAAGATAACGATTGATCAACCCTAAGTGTTCCATTAAGGTGCATAAGCACTTGGTCCTTGGAGTTAGCTCGGATCGTGTGTGAAATGCTCGTATTTGTATGGTTGAGTGTAGGGGTACCTAGCCACTCATCAGTCGTCATCATGGAAAAGGAGGTAATCGACACCGTGGGGGTGGCAGTTCTCCCCCCTCTTCTCTATCCTCTCGTTCCACCTTATGTTCATTAGGTTCTAACTCAGACCGTAACTGTCATAGGAAAGATCATGATGATGGTGATCATAGAGACCAACATGATTAAGGAGGCCAATAGGGACATCGTGACCAAGGGCGTGGGCAGTCACGAGAGGCTCACCGTTATGAAAGGAGAGGTAGCAGAGACCATCATAGACGCCATGGCCATCATCGAGACCATGACTTTGATGAACCATTGCTTGCCACTTGAAGCATGCTCAACATAGCAAAGGTAGTTCAAATACCTACGAAACACTTGAGAGATAGCCGGATCAAGCACCTTGATATGAATAACATCCCCAGATTTGAAGGGGGATATAATTATGATCCGTAGACTCACCTACAAGCACTTCATGATGCTTGCATCCTACAGAATATTGAAAATGAATGGTAGAAACTCAAATTGTTCCCCTAAACACTCATCAAGGAAGCAAAAAGCTGGTACCGCTCTTTGGAGCCAGAATCAATTAGGTGATTGAGTATGATGTTGAAGCTCTTTAATGACAAATACTAAACTTACTCTAGAGTGTCTAATCTGAGATGAAAAATTCAAGGGTGGAAACAAGGTAGCCATGAACCCTTGGATGCAGCCATGGGCAAATATTACTCATTGTTGCATCAATGCCCTAGTCATGGCTACTCTTAGCAAGAACAACTTTTCCATGTCATAGATGGGCTCCGTTTCGAATTAAGAAAGACTCTTATCATTTACACTCAAGGACAGCTATCCGAGTTAATGGCTCATTAGCTTCAGCGATTAATTGAGTAGGTAGCCAAGGAAGAGGGAGAACTATGAAAGCAGAAAAGTGCAAAGGAATATAATCAAGATCCTTCCATTCAGAAGAGGGAAGTCTGATTCTGTGAAGATGAGGAGGAATCACCATTGGATGCAATGGTGAACAGGAAGGCCTTGCCCATACAAAAATTCACTTCTAAAATTTCGACCAAGGTGGACAAGATGTGGGATTCTTTGGATGAAAAATTCTAAAGTGTTCTAAAAATCATAGAAGAATCTAAAGAATAGAGTAATAATCAGGATTGACAAAGGAGAAAAGAAGCTAAACATGCCTACCACAAAGGTAAGGGCAAAGTTGTTGCGGTAGGATAAGTTGCAGACTCTAACACCGAGGAAGACGATGGATGTGACATATGCCAATACGAACATCCTAAGGGATGTTGCCCCATGGTGTCACATTTGCAAGAGTCTAGGGTGTACTCTCTAAATCCTCACTTAGCAAAAAGGCAAACACCCCAGAGATCCTTATCCCCAAGGCAATTCCAGGTAGTTCCACCAACAACAAGGATATTATTGAAGTGAAGCTCCGCCGAAACTATATGAGCACTACCAGTAATGGAAACACCCACAATCGTGGAGGATGCCACCCTAATGTAACAATACCCTTACCGAAAACCAGATCCTTATGGGTACTACATTCAACAGCCAATCTTCCTGCAGGACTCTTCTAGTCACTTGACCTTCCAAAATCATTACCATCCTCCATAATACTTCTAGGCACAATCTCTGTCACCTAAGGGGAAAACCCACATTTGCACTATCCTCCACTACCTTCTTCTGCCACACCTATCCATTAGCCCTCAACTCAGCTACCTCCTGCTCCACCCATGCAGGGAGAGATACCTCCATAGCCACAGTAATGTAATGCCACAAGGGTCATCAATTTACAACCAGCTTCTTAGCTAAGCGGGTTGGAATCAAAACCACGGAAATGTCCCTTTTTCTAGCCTAATAACCTAAACACACCCTCACACTCACCTACGGCCAATGCCCTTGCATCTCCAACTACCTCTGACGCTCAATCCTTTGACTGACCTTCGAACCAAATGCCTTCCAAAGTGCAAACTGTCATGTTAACACATGCTTTGATAGACTAGATCAAGGTAGGTCATCTCCCTTGGAAATTGGTTGATCCAAGAAGCCCCCTCATATACCTTCAAGTAGTAGGAAAAAAGGCATGTGAAGCTCTTTTGGATTCAATGTTAGGTGTTAATCTAATTTCACATTATATGTACAAGACTTGGAACTTGCCCCCGTTGAAGAAAAGCAACATTTGGCTCGAGTTGGTAGACCAATCCATTACTATTCCCTTGGGATTGGTAGAAGATATTGTGACCATCATTTATGAGTGGTCCTACCTTGTTGATTTCCTAGTAATCCATGTCAATAATTGTAAGGGGGACTTCCCCATTATAATGGAAAGAGCATGGCTCAGAACGGTGGATGCACGTTTGGGACTTCAAGATCTCTCCCTTGAAATTTCTAAGGAAAATCCTTTTGGGAAGGTCGAGAAGAAGCATGTTCCATGCATCACGTACAGTGACTTCGGGTGCAACTATGTGCAACAACTTTGGTCCATTAAGCGAGCATCCATTTAAGTATGCAGTCGATGTGCCGCAGAATCACAAATTCAACAATGCCTGTATACAGCACCACTAACCAAGAAGGCACCTAATGGTTGACTACTGATTCTGATAGTAGTACCCTATGCATGGAATCCTTTGAGAGCCTTGTATGTGCCTATATGAGGAGCATGGATGAACTGGAATAGGTTCATCAACAACTTTCCACTACTAATGATGATACTGATTGGGGAAAGCTACAAATCCCTGAAAGATTTAAACAAGAGCCCCTAGAACTAAAACCTTTACTAACCAATCTGGAATATGCATTCTTGCAGAATGGTAAGCTGGTAATAATTAATGCCACTCTTGCTCTAGAGAAAAAAAAGAAGCTACTAAGGATGGTGAACAAGTGGTTGATTGCCTTTGCATGGTCATATCCTGAGTTGACAAGGATTGATCCTAGGGTATGCCAACATCGAATTTATATCGACCCTTCCATGAAGTCATGATGATAGTCGCAAAGATGATTAAATCCCAAACTTAAACAAATCGTCAAGGATGAAATTGAGCAATTGCTGAAGGCATGATTCATTTACCCCATTGTGGATAGCGAGTGGGTCAACCCACTCATTATTGTGCCAAAAAGGGTGGCAAATGGAGAGTCTGTATCAATTTTCAATTACTAAATATGGCAACCTTTAAGGATCATTTTCCACTTCCATTTGTGGACCAGGTGTTGGATACCATTTTGGGGCATTGTTACTACAGCTTCTTGGATGGTTACAGTGGCTATAACCAAATCTAGATTGCGCGAAAGAACCAAGCCAAGATAATGTTTACAAGTCCCTAGGGGACTTTCGCATACAGGAAGATGCCCTTTGGCCTGTGCAATGCACCCATAACCTTCCAACACCTTGTCCTCAGCATCTTCCAAGAACAAATTAGTAATGATGTAGAAGTGTTTATGGATGACTTCTCCACCTATGGAGCAACATTCAAGCAAGCCTTGGACTGCCTTGAGTAGGTTTTGAAGCAATGTGTAGAAACTAACTTATGGCTTAATTAGCAAAAGAGCCACCTAATGGTCCAAGAAGACATTGTTTTGGGGCATCAAATCTCACAAGCAGGGATCAAAGTGAATCCTAAGAAAATCAGGGTTATCTAAGGAATTACCAATCAGCTGGGAATTGTAAGGGATGTTCGGTCATTCCTTGGACACACTATTTACTATCGGTGCTTCATCAAGAATTTCTTGAAGATTGCCAAGTCGTTGGTGGAGTTGACAAAGAAAGATACTCCGTTTGTCTAGACTAGGGAATGTGAATCTACATTCTAAACGTTGAAGCAAAAACTCATGGAGACTCCAATTCTACAAGCACTCGATTTGTCTAGACCATTTCACATCATGACAGATGCATCTAATTATGCATTGGGAGCCGTGCTCATGCAGTTGGATGACCAAAAATGTCCATAGTACATCCACTATGCCAGTTGAAGTATTGTGGATGCTTAGCTAAATTACACCACCATTGAAAAGAAATTAATGGTAGTGGTGTTCACCTTGGAAAAGTTCTGACACTATGTGCTCAGATACAAGGTGTTTGTGCATACGAACCACAATGTCATCTGGTTCCTTATGAACAAACCAACGGTGAGCCCCCATGTCATACGATCCTTCAAGAATTCGATCTTACTATGGTAGAAAAAAAGGGAACTAAGAATGTGGTTGTTGATCACTTGTCTCAGTTATGATGAGACAGCAAGGAGGAGAGCCCACTGTTTGACCAGTTTCCAAATGAACTCCTCTTTGCTAGAAAAATTGCAAAGGAGGCACCCATAGGATCAAATTGGTTTCACGACATCCTTACCTATCTTCTTACACAAGAACTACCAAAGGAGTTGGATCATTGGAAGAAACAACAGTTTCTTCATAAAGCCAAATAGTTCATGGAAATCAATGGACACCTTTACAAGGTGTGTGCGGATGGCTAGGTTCGATGGTGCGTCCCTGATGCAAATCAACTATGCATCCTTCATGATGCTCATGATAGCCCTTGTGGGGGCCATTATGTAGGAAGGTGCATGGCCATTAAGATCCAGCTCGCAAGATACTACTAGCCTACACTCTTCAGAGATGCTTAATGGTTCATCCACTCCTATGACTAATGTTAAAATAATGGTGGGATGACGGTAAGAATGGAGGGACCTCAACAGTGGATTCAGCCACTAGAGCCCTTTGATATTTGGGGCATTGATTTCATGGGCACCATCGCACCCATGTTAAATGGGAAGGTGTACATTATTGTCACGGTGGACTACTGTACAAAGTGGGCAAAAGTGGCAGTTGTCACCAACTGTTCCTCAACCACGGCTGCGCGATTTGTTCAACAACAAATCTTGAATAGGTTTGGGATGCCACATGCACTCATTTCAGATAATGGCACTCACTTCATGAGTGCTACTTTTAGTAAACTCATGCAACATTTGGGGGTAGAACATAAACTAACAACACCCTATCACCCCCAAGCCAATGGGCAAGCCGAAGTCACAAACTGGGAGATTACAAAGATCCTAATTAGGACATTTAGCAAATATAGGAGGGATTGGAGCACAAAACTTAACGACATCCTCTGGGCCTACCACTCAACATGGAAACGTCCTATAGGCTACTCACCTTACGAGTTGGTGTATGGAAAACTACCAATGCTCCCCATTCAGGAAAAACTCTAAACACTATCCACTGCAAGTGACTTAGGTCTTAACTTTTCCCTAGCACAATGAGAACGGCTCATCAACTTGAATGTGCTGGATGAGAATCTATTAGTAGCCCTATGATCAAAT
This sequence comes from Gnetum montanum, assembly GCA_015680685.1. NCBI lineage: Eukaryota > Viridiplantae > Streptophyta > Gnetopsida > Gnetales > Gnetaceae > Gnetum > Gnetum montanum. Next base: position 1,396,791 of record MNCI01008335.1, on the reverse strand, counting down.
GAGGTGCATAAGGCATATAACAAACAACCTCATGACCTTAGGATTCGAAAGGTAACATTTCAACATGGAGATAAGGTTCTCTATTGGAACCCCACACATGTGCCGCAATAGACTAAGTCTCAAACATTGTGGGAGGTACCTTATATTGTTTCTGAGACCTTTCCATCCGAGGCCCTACTTATACACAAAGCTAAAGATCCAACACAAACGCAGTTGGTCAACATGCAACAATTGAAACCCTTCCATAAACTACATCAAACTAGTGTTGCTACCACTTCGCCAAGTGGTTAGCCACATTCCATCTTTCGAACCTCCTCCTCTATGCTTAGTCGTGGGGGAAATCGCTTCCCATGCTAAAATAGTTGTCCTGGCTTCTTAGTTCCTTTCTATATTTTTTGTTTTACACCATCGTTCTTACATTTAACAATTCTTACTTACTTTTTCTTTTATATATATATACCTTTATTATATTTTTAGTTGTTTTGTTTTCCTTTGTTTTGTTTTCGCTAATAAGCTGAATTATTGCCACAGGATGTAATGGTGTGGTAGGTGCTCCTAAAGGTGGTTTTCATATTATGGTTTGCCTATTATATCTAGTTCTTACCTTAGCATTTTGGTCTCAAAAAACTAAGGTATACTTTCTTTCATGCAACAAGTAGTGGATCCATGACATTTGACCACTCACACTTTTCTATGGTGCCCCATGATCAAGAGAAATATAGTCCCTTTTCTGTTAATCAACTCCAATAAATCTTTCACCTTGGTGGATTTCAGAATTGGGAAAGATCTAAGTGGTAAGGAATAGGGTGTGACTTCAAGGGGATGTGATGGACTACTTATTCTCCTACGATCTCTTGTGCATTGTTGTCCTCAAGGATTCCTTCCCGTTCTGTGTCGACAAATAACAAGAAGCTAACATGTCCTTGCATGGTGTGGTTCCCATTTGAAAAAAAAACAAACAAACAATAATGGGAATTCAAAGCACATCCCTTGGACCAACCAATATATCCTTGCATGGTGTCGTTCCTATTCAAAAAATAATAATAATAATAATGGGAATTCAAAGCACACTCCTTGGATCAAATAATGGGCTAAAAGCACTGGTTATGGGACTAGAAAGCCATGTTACCCAGGCTTGAAGGTCCCCTCTAACTAAGGCCCCTCCTTACTTCCTACTTCCCTTTTCTTCCCTATAAGGAATCAGATTTGGTCTCTAAGGGCATGTGTATGTCTTAAGTGGATGGGTTGGTATTAGTCCATCACTATGACATCATTGGAAATGGTCGATCTTGATCCAAACCTGGAATAGATTCTTATCAGGTCACTTAACCACAAGCTTCACAAAGGGACTTTATCAATCTTAACCTTGGAACTCCATTCCACATACTCTCCCCCTCATCAGTTGCTCTCTGTTACTCACCTCACTGTCGATTTCATGTTTTGATCGTGTATCTTGGTTTGTTGGTACTGGTAAATCCTTTAGTTGGTTCTCGGGGATATGAGTATTAACTCTTAGTGGCCATTAATTAACTATGGGATCCACGGACTCCTAAGTTAAAGATGTGCAATGGCAAACAAGGTCGGAGCCTACTATGAGGAGGACCCACTTACATATCCTTTGGTTTCACTTATTAATCTCCTACTCCTTTGATATAATTCATTGAACGTATCTATGTTGTCCATCATGAGGCTCTCAATCGCCCAAGCTCCATATTATGATGTTCTCATGAATTTGACTCTTCTTTTGAAACCAACATCCCTTTCTCTTTGTTTCATGCTATTCTTGGGTCTTTGAGCTCTCAAATGACTTCAATTTTGTGCTAAAATTTATAGATTTAGGCCTTTACTTGATCAGTCACTAGTGGTCAACATCACTGGACAGCTGCGTCAACTAGGCCCCGTATAGGCATCCCCATGCATTTACGCAGCCCCGTTTATGTGGCCCTGTCAACACAATTACACACTACTATATATATGTGCATCGTGCCTTTGAATTTTATCCATTTTTTCATAAAACTAGGGGAGTTTTTCAATTTTTTCTGCGTCCAATCTCCTTCATGAGCACATAACCTTCCTATTGTTTGTCCAAATCCAACCGTTCTTTCATACTTTTGCTACCAGAGGTATGATCTGCTTCGTGGGGGCCCAGGATTCTATATATTGTGATAGTATGGCTAATCAAAGACTTAATGCCTCTTAGGGCTAATCAAAGAATTAGTTTTAATTCATCATATTTCATTATTTTTAACTCTTCAACTACACTTCGAGAAGCCACGTGTAACGATTTATACCACCTTAGATCAAACAGGATGCACGTGTCACTGTCATAGCCTAGCCATAATGGGAAGGTATATTATTGCCATTTTGAGAAACACACACACATTTTAATTCGTGGCTATGCTGTGACTATAGATGGCACCTAAACTGGGGCATCTAAGGGAAGAAGGGCTATCACAACCTTGGGACAAGCGACCTAGAATTGGAAGGGAACAGGGCATGTAACCTAAGGAGCACATAGAGGGCTCACATGCAACTGGCCCTCTCCACGAAGAACCTAACGTGGAATTTTTTCGTCATATTCTTGAAGAAGAAGTCCTCATAGAACAATCCATGGGGACAAGACTCCAGTAATAGTGCCACAACTTGAGGTCACCTTGACCAATGCTTACCTTGACACTATCAAGTCGAAAGAGCTACAACAAATGGTCCATCAAGAATTAAACTTTGGACCATTTTTAGAAAATGCACTAGAAGAAGTTAGAACTAGATTGCACAATTCTCCTATGTGGCCAATCATCGTGTTCAGTGGTGAATGGTATTTAGGCAAAACCTATCTCTTTTGGACAAATCGGCAGCCAGGGTCACGAGTAAGAATCAAGGACATCCATGTGTCTTACTCTACGAAGGTAATCGTGTAAGCTCTTAGGTTGCCTAAGACTAGGGCTGATGTGGTAGAAATTTCAAAACAACCAGACCCTGAGGTGAAAGGGGAGTGGATCAGGCACTGCTATGGGGTAGACCGTAAGGCGTTTGGCTCATTGACCACCGCAAAGAGAGTTTACTCCAAAATTGCATCTTACCACTTAAATCCAACGGTAAGACCTAGAAAGATCACCGTCTTCTCTGCTCGTGCATGTGCTTCTCTAAGCGAAAAATTTTCTATCAACCTTCCAGAGTTACTCTTTTTGGAAATTGAGAAATGATTCGTAGAAAATGAACATGGAAGGCGAGCTTTGCCCTTTTCCTGCCTAATCAGAAAATTGTTCAAACGAGCAAGGATAGCATGCTATGCTAATGAGACATTCCGTCACACCCCAATTTCCTCGTAGCATGAAATAATGAAAGATAAAACACCTACCACAACATGAATGGAGGAAGAGTAGCAACCACCTCCATTGCCTATAGAAGTAACAAGGTTAGACTGATGCATGGTCGCAGAGCGCATATGTGAGATCCGACAATCGCTCTTGCACCAACAAGAGCAACTAGCGGGAACCAATAGTGGTGGAGACCCTTCTATGTATCACCCTGCCTTGAGCCATCTAGAACAAGTGGCTTGATCTGTAAGCTTGCTAGAGAGGGCAAGGTTGATGCTTTTTGCCACGAAAACACAAGTGCTCGCAAGAATAGACCCTAGTGCTCGAGAAGTAACGATATCAATGACCCAACAATTATTTCCAAAAATTTCAAGAAATGCTGCTACTTTCTTGGTGCACTTGGAGGAAGGTGAGGGGGTAACTGTCCTAGAATGCAGCACCAAGGATAGGAAGTTGCGGTAGAAGTGGTTGCTGATATGATCGTGGTAGCTCTTAATGTACCTGTGGCGCTTGTACCAGATGTACATGGGCTTAGAGATGTGTAGACATCTGCAAGGACTTAGCGTAGCAGATTTAATGCAGCACAATATGAAGAATTGTTAGACCAATTAGTTGGAATCGGGTAACTACTTTCGGATGTCTTTGACTTTTCAGACAACATCACTGCAACCTAGTTGAAGTTGCTCTCGACAAAGGGTAAGTGCCTCATCCTAGAGTGGCAACTTGAAGCAGCTTAGGCAGACAATCAACACTTAGCTGAGGAAGTTGCCCAATTGAGGGCCCAACTTGCCGATCTTGCTGTACTTAACCATGAACTCATCATAGATGAAGCTTTTCAATAGCTTCAAACCAAGCTTCAAAAGGTTGAGTACGAGTGAGAGTCGACAATCTTTGACAAGACCTTAATGGAAGGTCATTCTTATCATCTAAACAAGGACTTGGTAGAGGTCCGACAAGAAAATGTTGGGTTGATCGTAGAAGTTCATCGCCTGTGTAATATTGGTGTTGAAAATCAACAAATGAAATATTTTATCCACTAACAGTAGGAGGAGTTAGCTAGGGTAAACACCAATGTGAGAAGATTGGCTACCTAAAATCATAATCTATCAATAAAGGAAGTTCGAGCCTTATGACAGAAGTTAGCCATTGAAATCACCGCTTGGAAAAATGAGGCCCTCAAGTTTGAACAAGTAAAAAATCACTATAGGAACCAAGTGGGATTGCAAAAAGAAATTAACAAGAAAGAAATCCAAGTCGCAAAGGCTAAGATGAATTAAGCCCTCCAACAGCTCAAGGAAGGAGGCGAGGTATGGCAACCCATCTTTGATGGATTAAACGCCTACAACCAAGCTGAGATTCGTCTCAAGGAGCTGCAAATTGAAGAAATGATAGAATATATGGAACTAGCCAATCTTTGTTATGCAAACTTGGCCATGCTTACAGTTGGGAGGCCATAGTCAGACCTTGAGAAGCAAGTTGCCACCTTGTATTCTTTATACGAGGGCAAGTTCAAGGCGCATAAAGAGACAAAGCAAAAGTTGGAAACAGCAAATGCAGAACTCGAAGTTATTTACACCTGCTTTAAAGGGTAACACTCTATTGCCAAGAACTTAGCCTAATGAATGAACAACTACTAGCAACTACAAGCATCAGTTTGAGCATTTGATATCAAACAGAAATAGTTTGTTGCCTAGTTTGTCAATTTAAAGGAGCTATTTCCTACAGTTCCATGTCCTTGGGATGTTTATGTTTCACACACATTGGTGAAGCCACTTGGACTGTGAACGATCCCAAAAGTAAAGAAGATAAAATGAGGGCATTTTTGGAGGCTTTTCAATTGCCTTCAGAAGTTGCAGCAACTGCAAGACAACCAAAACCACTACCTCAACCACCACATGCACTTGAAGTTGGTGAAGGCTTATCAAAACCACTGTCACCAGGAACTATGTGATCCTCTTCAACAAATTTAGCATCTTAGCAGCGTTGTGAGTCCATTTGTTGTCAAGGTGTTCAATTTTGTTGTCCACGAACACTACAGTTTTGTAATTTTTTCCGTACACTCAGGCACTTGGTGTGTTGCTAGCGTCAGTGTGTGTATTGATGTGTTTTGCCATGTGTGTCACTGGTAACCTTATACCTTCCAAATTGTAACAAACTCAAGGATGAGTTTTCACTCAGTCATGGGAGTATGATGAAGCATCTAGTCAACTACGTCGATTGGGCCGCATCAACGAGGCCTCATCAACGCGGTCGTGTCGACGTGACCCCATCGACACATCTTTCCATGCATTGACGTGGCCTTGTCAACATAGAGTCCATTTTCCATTATAAATATGCATGCACCCGTCGCATTTATGGCACCTTTTGTTCAAGTTGTAGCGAAGCTCTTGTAGTTTGTTCTCGCAGGAGTTAGATTATTTTCCAAATGCCTACAAAAGGAGTTCGAAGTGTGTACGGCTCTTCATTCGAGCACTAATGTACCTGAGCCCATTGGCGTGAACAGCAATAAAGACGAGCTTTTTGGACATTCCTTGCAACATTTGAACTAGATTACTTAAGCATTACTATTTTAATACTTTAATAATTCTAATGCTTTTGTTATTGCTTTATAGTTATAGTACACTTTTGTAGTCCACGAGAACACATAAGCACGACCACCTCGAACATATGTCTGACACTTGGCAACCTATTGACACTTAACATCTGGCAACCCAATAGTGATTAGGACATGCTTGGGATGTGCACGAAGGGTAGGACCAACTACTTATGCTAGGGGTAAGCAATAGAGTAGTGGAATCTTAAATTATCTAGCCTTTCACTCCCTATATTAGAAGAATTAGATATTAAAGATAAAAGAAAACATATAAAAAAAATCATACACCTCAGTCTCACTTAACCATCTTTCTAGAATGTCACAAGTGAGGTTGAGAGGACAACAACTGCTCTAACTAGGATTTTGATGGCTAGAATTCTATGTGCGTAAGTGCTCGCAGTCTTCGAAATTCAATCGGGTCACGCATGAACTCTCATGATTCGTATGGTTAGGCGTAGGGCTACCTCGTTGCTCATCATATACTTATTGTAATAATTTGTACTTTTATAAGTTATGTTATATAGAAGGATTTCTAATTTTAAATTTAAAATGTGATTTCATATCAAAGGTGGATCTGACATGCCTCTATTCATTAACTCATTTCTGGTGTAAACTCTTCATGAGAATTCATTAGGATTTGTGAATCTAGATTGTATTGTTTTTATATTTTTTGATGGAAATGAATGTGAAATTTCAAATTTAATAGAAGATCATGTTATTAAAATCAAATATGCAAACTATACCTAAAAATATCTTAAACATAGTCTAATAACTCATTAAAATGCATAGTATCATAAAGGTGAAAGTTGGGGGTTTGATATTTATCTTTACTTACAAGTGTGGCAATAGTGAAGCAACCTTATGTTGGGACTCTTATAGTGAGTCACATTAGGGAGGAATTGTGTTACTAATCTTGAGTTTCCTTAACTCACAAAAAGAGAAAAAAAAAGGGTGAAGGATGGCTTTACAAGTGAGGAATTGAAAGAATAGGAACTTAGATTCAAAGTAAACTACAATAAATGAAAAGAAATTTCTATTTTAAAAGAATCAAACATGAATGATATAACCCATTCTTTTTACTTAGACTCTATCATAGGTGTTAGTAACTCCAAGTTATGGGTTCAATTCTCACAGGCGTTACTACGTTATAAAGTCCTAATTTGACTATATGTCTTTGTAGGAAATATTGTTTTTTTAAAAAGTGTTTTAGGTTTTAACACCCCCTTCCCTTACCTTTTATAATACTACTTTCTCTATGAAAATGAATTATTAAAGTAAGAATGAGTTTACGCTGTCATTGCCTCTAAATCAATGCAAGAATATTTCACATGTAAAAAGAACATATAAATTATACTTAAATAGCCAAAGTGAAGATTGATGAAGCATTGTTTGCTGAATATCAAAAATCTTAATAAAAATTGTATCAAACAACTAGGATGTCACATCTACTATACCACATCTACATCAACACATCAACATCAATGCATATCAGTTGACTATAACATCACATCTGTGATGCTATAGTTGCATTGATACATCTACATCAACACATTAGCATCAATGTAGACCTAGCTTTGTCAATGTATCATCATCAATGTTAAGGCAATAAATGTCTATAAATATGTGAGAGCATCCATCACATATTTGGCACCATTTGGTTAATAAGTAATTAGGCTCTGTCAGTTTTATTTCTCAATTCTTATAACAACCAGTGAGTGCCCTTGGCATGGATTTGAGTCATTTGTACAATGTCTTATTTGAGTGCCATTATACTTGGACACAATCCATGACCAAGAATAAGATTGAAATTGATTCGTATTCATTATGACACTTTGACTTAGAATAAAATTACTTTTAATGCAGTTAGCTTAATATTTGCATTTTTGTGTACATTAACCTTTGGCGGAGTGAGCACAACTAGTTTCGAGCATAACGTGTAACCATTTGGTAAGCCAATAATGGTATTGCTTAGTATGTGCGATAGTGTATCACTTGGTAAGCCCAACGATTGTTACACTAGTTCATGACATATATGGCAAGCTAGGAATGAATACTCATCATCTTTAGGCTAGCGTAGGATTTTATTTCATTGTTAATTACATTAAATAATTAATTTATATGTTATTGTTTTGTTTAGTTTAGTTTAGTCTAAGGCCCCAACAACATCATAATCATATGTCTCACTTTAGATTAAACCATACGTGATAGAACTACCACTAGTCCAAGTGGGAAGATAATGACTTGTGATCAATGCTTAAGAATCTAAATACCACACTAGTTCCATGCTTGTGATTTATATGGTTAGTCATAGGGTTATGTTGTTGCTTATTAAAGATGAGAGACCACATCTTTTTTGAATGTTTTAGTAATAAAATATCTAAAGTAATAAGAGGTAGGGTTCACAGGGTGGGGGGCAGGGTGTCAAATCCCAAAAGAAAATACTAATAATGAACAAAGAAAATTCATAGTACATTACAAGCTTGACACTAAATATACATCATAAAAAAATATGGAAAGCAAAAAGTTTCTAATTTTAGGATTGTGTACTAAGTGTAAAACATTGCAATTGAATTTTTTTTTATAAAAGTAAAGATAATTAATTGTTAGTAGGGAAGAGGGTCCCAATTTTAATAAAATTTACATCACTTTTCAACATCCATGCTTGAACTTAAAATAGTAAAAAAAAACATGACATCCAAGTCCTTGATGTAAGGTATAATTCTAATTTTTTTCACTTGTTGAATTAGGTAATGCTTCATATAAGCATGTAGTATTAATCATTTACATGTATGCTCCACATTTTGATGTTCAATATGAAGAATATGCTAAAGTTCCATGTTTGTTGAGTTATATTATCATCCTAAAATTGAAAGTAGAAGATAGATTCAACTCTCCCAAAAAGAGTGTATTTGTAGGTTGTGTAGATCAAGAGCCCTTAAAGATGAGTTACATGTGTTTCTTTCTTATTTTGTGACTAATCATTTGAGACAGTATTATAATGTTACATCAAAAAACTTGTATGATTTGTTTGTGATGCCCTCATTGGTGCTTGGTCAATTTATAGAGACTATCTTTATTTTTCATGAAAATGTAATAGTTGTCCAATAGATCCTATGGGTCTTTAAACATAATAGAGCTTTATTTCATGTCATAATCTTTCACTAATTTTTTAGAAAGCTAAGTAGGAAATTGTCAGTTTCTTGGTTCCATTAAGTATATGGAGTCTATTTCAACAACATTTGGCTTTTGTAAATATTTTTTTTGTTGAAATTAACCTTCTTAATCATAAAAAGGAATTGGTATTACAAGTAAGAGGAAAGACTTACATTAAGCCAATTACACATTCTAATCTTCATAATTCTTGTAGCTTTTGCCATTATGAATGACATATTTGTTTAATGCTTATTCTTTTCTGCTCAAGAAAAAAGATTTTAAGGAAAAGAAAAAATATGTTGAAGTTGAAGATACAAAAAATCAAGTTAACGTCAATGATAAGAATAATTGAATGACAGTAAAGAATTTTAAAAAGTCTGAAGCTCTATGTAACAATGTTGTCCCTAAGCATGTTGTTTGGCACCCCAAGAGTTCCCAAAGCAGATTCAGAATCAAGGCAGATTTCAAGAGGAATACGCCTCAACAATCAACAATTCCTGAAACACATGCCAACAAACAATGTGTTAGTTGTAGCATGCATCTTGAGCAGTGTTTCAATACAATAAACATGTCATCCTAGTAAGCTAGATAACACTCCCTTGCACAACTCACATGGACACCACAGGAACTACTAGCTGAACCTTCTAGATTCATCATCGCGTGCTGGTAGTTGGTGTCATGCTCTTATGAGCACATGCAACATCCCATAGCACATCCCATGACACACCTAGTTAACACACCCCAATGTAGAATTGAACTATGCAACCCTCCCAGGCAAGGTCCTACTGAGTGGGGTAATGAGGAAGATTAAGTAGCCTAGACAAATAGCTTGTAAGACAAATTTTCCTTTGTAAGACAGGAATTAACTCAAGAATTAAAACTAGTGACAAAAATGCGATTAACTCAAAAGATTAAATCTAATGTCAACAAGAAGGTTATATATGATGGTAAAGATTCTCCACATAAGCCCAGTAATAAGAAACAAGGTGAATATCTTCCATTAGTGATATCACTTAAAAACAAATATTAGTATTAAGCCACATCTCTATATTTAAAGTAATAAGAAATAGATAACACTTCTCCACATGTACAGCAGGGAAGCTTAAACTTGTAACATATAAGTTTACTGGATAGGTTAACGTTAACCCATGAACTACTAACTAGCACGGCCGAAAAGCCCACTGACAAATTTGCTCGTCTTCTTCGGGGAAAATAAAAACTCATGGCCCAGACACACATTCTTGTGCGAGAAATTGACCCAGTATTTTCCAACGTTCTTTTAAAGGAAGAATTTAAACTGTGCCCGTCGTCAAATTCGAGGCATGGACAACCTTCCTAATTACGAAAAATAGCCGCATGTTGGTTTTCATGGCAACCTTTCATGAATTGTTTTTGAAAACACGGTTCATTTTTTACTTTAAACATCCGGATTTCCACGCGGGAGGGCACTTAGCGGGTTGAAACCGTCCACGTGCATGCAATTTAAAGTGAAACCGTCAAAATAGCCTGTGACCCGCAACAATCCCAAACCTGGACTTCTGTGTTAGAATTTAAAGCAACAATCGATGATCTTTATTTAATTTCACTTTTTCTTTTTCAAAAATTGAGACTCCCAATATTTTTTTAAAAAAATTGTAATTTCTTGACCGTAACACAAATTTTGAGGTTCCATAATAAAGAAAATTCAACTTAAAAAAGCAATCATTTAATTTAATAAAGCAAAGCATATTAGGAATTATGTTAGGAAGCAGATTTTTGTAGCGAGTTTTTTTTTAAAGTCATCGTCTTTGACAATTAATTTCAGTTGTACATGGTTTCTCCGTTGATTGCAACTGTGCACAGAGTCCTGTGAGCATTCATGTAAATGCCACATCATTGGTTAAAACTGAGACTCTCAAAGTAGCATCTTTTTTTAAAAAAATTGTAATTTCTAAAGAAAATTCAATTTAAAAAAGCAACCATTTAATTTAATCAAGCAAACCATATCAAGAATCATGTTAGAAAGTAGATTTTTGGGGTTGGGTAGGTTACATGTCATTGTTTTTTATTGGTATAGCTAACCTTGGTATAGCTAACCATGACTATTTAATTGGCCACGTGTACACCTGTAAACCAACTGGTACAAGTTATTGTGATAAAACCATGTGCATTGACAATTAATTTCAGTCGTACATGGTTACGAGCGTGTGAGCATTCATCGAAATGCCACGTCTAAGTAAAACCGTGTTAGTTAAAACAACGTTCATTAAAATTAAAAACTATGCTATAATAAAAAACAACGCACAGGGTCGTCCATAAATAACATAGATCATGGACACTGCTTTAAATATATTAGCCATGCCCTATCCAAAAAGTATAACACGTGACGGAGGACTGAGGCTAGATATAGACATATATATATTTGTAAGCACGTATGAGTGGAGCAAATTGCGGTGCTCGATGCTTCAAATATCTCACGTTACAGCTGAGACTATGCGAGGAAAAGCAACAAAAACGAAAATAGAGGAACCAGGAATTAAGGCCTGACGCTGAAACTCTTGACTAGGAAAAGTACGCAAAAGGCGACTGCTGCAGTAAAACCACGAAAAAGATGCGATTGCCGGTAAAATAATCATTGTTCGTTACAGCCACTAGACACGCAGCAGAGAAGGTTGCTCTAGAAATCGATACCGGTACTTTCGTCATGGAAAAAACCAAAAAAAAACAAAAAAATGGAAAATCGAGTATGGTAACAAGGGCCGGCCGTGGACATATTTGAGAGAGATCGATTTTCGTCGGTGACGCTTAGACATGCTTCAGGGATTGATTTTCGTCGTTTTCCTGCATATGCTCACGCGGCGCATTTTTACCGTGCCCGTTGGCCCGCATGTATTTTATTTTATTTTTCCAGTTGAATTGGACCATGTCCTGGACATTTTCCTGCGATGATGCCTCTCTTCTTTACCAAATCAGAAATCCGATTCAGGACGCATGGCTCTATTTGCTATATGTTTAATTACACGAGTTGTTGACGTTAAACCCTAAGCCCCAACCCTAAGCCAGGAAGAATCTCTGCCCCTTCCGGGGCTGTGGATTCACGCGCTCACGCTTTCATGTGCGCCTTGAACCGTCGGTTTTCCGGATCAGACGGTTGAGAATCTCCGAGCGGTTTCTGACGCAACCATCGAACGTGTCATACGGCATATTCCAAAGCTTATTTGAACCACGACCGGGCACCGAACTAAATTTCCTTTCTCTCTCTCTCTTTTGTTTTGTTTTTTGGCTGGTTGCCCTCTTTTCGTGCATTCATTGAAGGCTTACCGGTGATATTGAATTCTTTTCGCAGGAAGTCTATTAAAGGCGTGTTGCATGGTGCTCTTCTTCGCATCTGGCGCACCTCCTCCAGTTCTGACCAAAGGAGGGCCAGGGCCAAGCGTTTGAGTTGCGGAGCAGAGCTTCTGTGAGCGAGCCGCTTTCCTTGCTAACAGGTATGAAAGGTGTCGCTTTTCCTGGTGTTTTCGCTGCGATTGTGCGTTTCTTCTCTGATAATATTGACGTCTTTATGGATCCTTTCTTGAGATTCGTTCCGTGTTACAAGGAGAACAGTTCTGCGCAGGCTCCCTGTCCTGCTCTGTTCCTCCTCTTTCCACCTGCATTTTTGTTTCGGTTTGTTTGGCGAGGTATTGTTAGGGTTTTTGTATGGATCCTGGCATGTTTTGTAAGGTTCCTTGCTCTTCTGTTGGTGGAACAGTGATTTGTGGCTGGTTTCCGTGGTATAGATTCTGATTGCGTGTGATTTTTTCCCCCTCTTTGGCATTGCATTGCGATTTCGAATTCGTTTTGTGATAACAGACTTTTGTTTCGTATGAAAGGCGTTTCTCTCGATAACCGTGCGAGTAATAATGTTCTGCTTGCCCGCTGCTCTTACCCGAGTTCTGCTTTTTAGTTTTGCGTTGGAAATCTAAACTTGTTACATGAATATTGAGAATTCCGTATTTCCTTTTTCGGACTCTACGAATTCGCTTCAATTCAGACAGCTTTACTCAAAGCGTGTGCATCGACGGATCCGCATTCAAAACTTCGGAAAGTGCTGCTGTTTGCATTGTTCCCTCAGTGCTCTGCTTTGGTAGATCCAACTTGCAAGGCCTGGGCAGGGCATTTTCCTTAGAAGCATGGCTCTCTGGTCCTTTGCGTATTTTGAAATACCTCGTTTAGTGTTTCTGCGAGGCTTTAGGGTACTCGTGAATCTCAGATTTCTACGTCTAAAACCGTAGATAACATTTTCTGCGGTTCTGGTGTTTGCCGCATATAAATTGCACGGTTTAGTAATTCATCAATGTTGCAAGTCCAGATACAGATCCAAATGTGCGCGTTTGTGTTTGGTCAGTTTAGAACTAGTTTTTCTGAAATTATATTATGCATGTTTGCGTTAATTTAAGCTTCTCCTTTTTGTTTTGAAAACACTAGTTAACGCTTCTTCTGAGAATGAAATTATTTAGGAAAGACGTAAGAACTTGACGTCGGTGTGTTGGTGCGCCTGACACGGTGGATGTTTTGAGAGGATACAAAGTTGTAGTATGGTGTTAAAGTGATTGATTAATTGCCTATTGCGAATATCTAATAATCATTCCCAATCTCTTTTTGACTAGTTTTCTGTTTGAATACATAGCGCCTGCATTTTTCAATTTCATGCGGAGCTTTTATATTTTTTGGCAAATCTGAGAAGACTTATTATAAAAGGATTTGTGGGCTCCGTCTTTCTCCTTCCCTCTATATTCTCTTCGTATTATAATTTCCGTTCAGAAAAGTCCAAAATTTTTCACTATTCCCTGTCCAACTCTTCTCGCGATTCCCTTAATCCTTGAATTGTCTCTATCGGTCCCAGTCGGTTGCGAAAGGGTCATCTGGTATCTGATTTTACGATATTTTTATGCACATCAACATGACGATTCTATTGTGTGCGCCACAAAATTTCTCTGATTACCTTATCCTTTATTCGTTCTAAATCACTCCGATTGGTGATGGCAGGGATTTGCGGAAATGGGTGGTGGAGGAAGTATGAGTCTGCCGGTTGCCGCGGAGCCGGCGCCCCTGGCGAAGGCGAAGGCGAAGGCGAAGGCAGGAGCAGGGAATCGAGCACCTAGCGAAAAACCTCCGTTCACATTGGGCCAGCTGAAGAAGGCCATTCCAGAGCATTGTTTCGACAGATCGCTGCTTCGATCCTTTTCCTACCTGGCATGGGATTTCATAATCGTAGGCCTACTCTTCTGGTCCACGCGCTACTTCCATTTGCTGCCATGGTGGTCTCGCGTGGCTGCCTGGGCAGCGTACATGGTGGCACAGGGCTGCGTTCTCACAGGGGTGTGGGTGATCGCGCACGAGTGCGGTCACCACGCCTTCAGCGACTACCAGTGGCTGGACAACAGCGTGGGACTGATCCTACATTCGGCCCTCATGGTGCCCTTCTTTTCCTGGAAGTACAGTCACAGGCGCCACCACAGCAACACAGGCAGCATAGAGAAAGACGAAGTCTTTGTTCCCAAAACCAAGGACGCGCTACGCTGGACGGTCAAGCTGCTGGACAATCCTGCGGGAAGAATGTTCTCCATCTCGGTATTCCTCACGGTGGGCTGGCCCCTGTACCTGCTGTTCAACGCGTCGGGGCGCAAGTACCCGCGCTTCGCGTGCCACTACGACCCGTACGGCCCCATCTACAACAACCGCGAGCGGCTGCAGGTGGCTGTGAGCGACGTCGGGATCCTGGCCGCCGCTTACGCGGTCTACCGCGCGGGGACCGCCTGCGGTTGGTGGTGGCTGGCGGGGGTGTACGGGGTACCGCTCATGATCGTTAACGGTTTTCTGGTGACCATCACGTTACTGCAGCACACGCACCCGGGGCTGCCGCACTACGATAGCGGCGAGTGGGAGTGGCTACGTGGCGCCGTGGCCACGGTCGACCGTGACTACGGTATCCTGAACCACGTGTTCCACCACATCACCGACACGCACGTGGCGCACCATCTGTTTTCGACCATGCCACATTACCACGCTGGCGAGGCCACACGCCGGCTCAAACCGTTGCTCGGTCACTATTACCGCTTCGATGGCACGCCCATTTGGAAAGCCCTTTGGCGCGAGTTCCGCGAGTGCGTCTACGTGGAACCCGACCAGTCGGGCGTCTTCTGGTTCAGGAACGCCGCTAACCTCGACGCCAAATTCGATTGACAAAGATATATCTCGGTCGCTTCATCAACAATCAATCAATCATCATTTTACAATCGTTGTTGTGGTCCGGATCGTGTGGGTTGTTGTTACGATATATGTTTCTATGCTTTTGCTTATGTGTGTTTCTCTATGTGTGTGTGTCTGTGTTTTGATCCTTCAGTCCAGCGTTCTGTCCGGCGTCCTCCTGTTCCCGATTTAGTGATATCATTAGTTTTTCAGATTAGTCGTCCTCTTAATGTGTTGTGGCTCCCCTAACCCGACAGCGGAACCATGTGCGTTGGGGTTGAGTGGGACAAAAGTGGTCATACAACAGTCCCAGACATGGGGATGTTTTTTCCGGGGCATCAAATGAATGTGTTCAACTAAATTAGTAAGGGTTTCATTGTCTGCTATTCCTCGTTCGCGTATTTGATTTGTTTTCTACACGCCAGTTCGCAAATTCGCGCTAGTACTTTCAAAATGTTGCAGCATTATTATAAAATTAGAAGACGGACCAGACTTGATGCATCACTGTGGGATGGAGTTTGCTAATTTCTCCCATATCCGTTAGTAGTTTGTTAAATATGCCATTTTAAAAAGCCCAGTGGAATTCCACCGTCGGTAGTTCTGCCGAACGGAACTTTATGAACTTTAGACATCCAGGTGAGACGTATCGAAGTTGCTAATGAAATAAAGTAATTTGTGCTCTAAGCCCGTTCCATGTACGCTTAAACGTGCTTATTACATAAAATAATGTGTCATTTAAGCTAGTTCCGTTCACGTTTCATGGTGGTAACCAAATAAAATCACGTGTCCTTTCAGCGAGTTCCGTATACGTCTGAATGATTTTAACGATGAGCTCTAACCAGTTTAATAAGGCGTTGTGGTGTGATGTTATAAAAATATGTTTACTTTCTATCCAAACATTTCTTTCACGCATATATCTTTATTTCAGGGGAATACGGTCAAATTTAAATTAGTGAATGAAAAATAACGCACAAAACAAGTCGTAGTCAACCCTGCTTTAGAGAGCAAACTAAAGCAGGATAAACGGAATTTACCCGTCCAAAATCGATATTAACAGACTCTAGCCAGTTGACTATTATTACGGTGTTGCAGGGTTGAACGGGGCGGCATCGATCCACTTCGCGTACAACTACGGTTTTACGAGGCAAGAACCAAATGAAAAACATCAGTAATAGCGATTGCATAAAGAAAAGAAAAGAAATGAAGCCTGCAATTCAAACATTTCTTTCACGCATATATCTTTATTTCAAGGGAATACGGTCAAATTTAAATTAGTGAATGAAAAATAACGCACAAAACAAGTCGTAGTCAACCCTGCTTTAGAGAGCAAACTAAAGAAAAGAAATGAAATGAAATGAAGCCTGCAATCTATTGGACAGATATTACATTTTCATGAAAAATAAATATAGACTCTACATCAAAGTGAATATCAAAAACAAAAATACAAGTTTATTTGCTGCAATATTATAATGTTACCTCAAATAGGTGATCATAGCACAAGAAAAAAACAAATTTTACTCATTTTCAAGGGCTCTTAATATGCATAACCTACAAATATTCTCTTCTCGAGGAGTTGAATCTACCTTCCACTTTCAATTTTAAGATGATGAGAACTTGAGCAAAGCTTACTAATAGTATTTTGATACTTAATGAGAATAGCAGTGAGAGATAGTGAGCTTCTACATCTAGTTTATTAGATCTAATGTGGTGTAAATAAAATTGTCTTTTGCCTTTCACATTAGTCTACATCTATGTTAAAACTTTGCTTAACTAGTTGGCAAATATGCTTAGGATTTTGCTACACATCCTCCCAAGAGATATTCTATTTTCTCAACCATTGCATCCTCTAAAATTACCAACAACAATCACACAAATCCTTTTTTTAGAGAATTTATCTTACCTTGAGATATATAAAATATGATTGTATATAATGAATTGGCATAAGGCTTTTGCTTCTAAAGGTAATAAATCACATTCATATAATAACATTGAGTAAGATGTTTGCATCTTCACCTTTACGTCATTGAGAAAAAACTATTTTGCACTCTTTCAACATCTTTCCTAAGTTTAGCATTAAGTCTAGGTCCCCAAAAAACACATCTATACAACACAGTAAGATAGATGAATAGTGAATGATAAAGAATTTCAACACGGAACCATATAAGTCAAAAGTGCTCGTGTGTGGCCTGATCATAATCTGTAGATGGACAATGTAAGTATACTAGTGAGTTGATAAGAAATTCGTGATCGTTATCTTTCTAGTTAGAATTACCGAGGTGCAAAACATATGGTTTAACTCTTAGGAAGGTATACGATAAAATGATGTTGTATGGCTTTAAGTATGTTAAGTGTGAACATAGTGAAAATGAATGTAAATTCTATCTCTAAATATAATGAAAATGTAGAAATATTCTACCCTAGTGGCAATAAGTATATGTTCTTGGTTTTCCATATATGTCCTAGGCTAATGTAATTGTTACTAGGATTACCAAATAACTTTACTACTAAGCGAATAAAGCAAAGTCACTATTGAGTTACCAAACAATTACACTTTTTGCTCAAAATCAATCGTACTGATTCTACCTTACTAATGAATATTGTAATATTAGATGACTTAGGAAATGTAAATGACATGGTAAAAGTAAACAACATAGGAAAGTAAATCTATTCTATATGATATGCTGCAGTGATGGAAAACAATCTTAATCTTTATTGTCATTCATAAATTATATCCAAGAACAATCCACTTGAATAAAGATGTCATACAACTCTTAATCACCACACTATGGGCGTTCACAACTAACTCTAACTTTACAGAAATAAACTATAAGTATTTCACTAAGTATTTGTCAAAAACTTCTTTTCAACACAATAGTAAGCTTGAATTTATAGGCATAACTATGGCTTACTATATCGTACTTATAATATCTTATATTGGGCTTCGATATCACATCTATGATATCATAATCTTTGATAAAAAGTTGTTTCATCATATTCCCATGACTAATTGAAAACTCCTCCTCAAGTTCAAATGAAAGGACGATAGAGTTAATCACAAACTTACAGGGTTACATGGACTTGACATCATGACATATATACATGATTAGCTCTAACTATTAATGCTATATCTTTGTTCAAGTGGTGTTACAAAAAGATCATGCAATGCATGATTGACACATGTTAAAAAAAAAAAACAAAATAGAACTTAAGGTAGCTTCTTCATGTTCTTGGTGGTGGTGGCTCCTCCATTAGCTTTTTCCCTTCATTGTCTAGCTTCTTGAATTGGTACTTATTCAGCAAAGCTCTCAACTTTTCCTCTTTTGTTTAAGGATCATGCACTATCCATGCTAATTTGATAATATTTGTAGGTGTTGACACTTCCCAAGGACATGGCAGTTGTGAAAACATATTATTAACTTTGACGTACCATGCTATAAACTACATTCTTTTCTACCTCAATGGCTTTGGGCATTTTTTGCACTTAATAATCAGCCATTCCGTTGGCCAAATTTGGTGCAACATCTTTGCATTATTGATAGCTTGATTTGACAACTTGAAGTTGAGAGTTTGCAATGTGGAGCTTTTGCTGTACATCTTTTTTATTTGCAAGCTCTTTTTCATACATGGAATACATAGTAGCCAATTTTTACTTTAATTCTATTCTTGGTCTACCTATTGTTAAATGGATAAGTTAGCATAGCATAAATTTGTTAGTCCCATGTATTCTATTAAATCTTCTATTTGCAGGTCCTTATTTTTCAGCTTTGCTTGATGAACAAGGGCAAGATTATTCAAGATGGGTTTCCAATCAAGTATTTGTTGTGTAATGGAATTAATCTTGATCTTAGCCATTTGGATTTCTTTCTCATTAATTTGCTTGTACACGCTCACTTGATCTTTGAAGTGTTCCTTGAGCCTTTCATGTTTCTTAGCCTCATTCTACCATGCACTAATTTCAATGGTTGATTTTTGTCGACTGTGTACCTCTTCCATTGATAATTCTCATGGGTTAATTGTCTTATGTTAAGGTTGACTTTGGCAAATTGCTTTCTCAGTTGATAGATACTTTCCTTCAGTATGTTCTTTTGTTTTTCAATGTTTGTTAATCTTAAATTTTTTTTGTAGCAATTCTCTTATTCTCTTCTTCTAATGTAGAAATAACCTTAGCATGAGCGTATGTTTGAGCATATGCTACTAAAGCATTCCACATTGTTTTTTCTTTCTCCATTTCCATCTGTTTTTGCTTAATCATCAATTGATTTACTTGCTCATCTTTGAATTGTGCTAGCTAGTTTGGTGCAATATGTTATGCAGGATCCTACCTTTTAGCTCTTAATGTGGCTAATTCTTCATGTAGTTTATGTACTTCATTTTCTGTTTGTTGCATCCTTGTTTCTGCCATGGCCAATTTTCATTTAGTAGATATCAATTCTGATTGTACTACAATGATATAACGGAGAATATCAAAAAGATTTTGTATAACCTCTCCTATCTCTAACAATCTTTCCAATGCTAACACTTGGCTAACACCTTATTATTATAAGAGGCTTTATGGATTCTTGTTTGAGACACCTTTACATCTACCATAGCCTTTTTCAACCCTTGAAGCCTATCTAATTTGGTTCGATATAAGTTTAAAAGAAAAGTCATGAATCTTGCCTAACATAATGAAGAAAAATGTACACTAGCATATATTGAAGATGGATGTGGGTTAACCAAAGAAAAGCCTTTTCTTGAAGTAGAGGCAATGTGGAAATATCAACTAAAGGCTGACACGTAAGAACTGGTAGGTAATAACGGGTGTGAAGAAAGAGCTTTGATGTAACGTTGCCAACCCCAACGCCAACTCCCTCTCATAAAGCAGGGTATACTCCTATCCATAAAGCAGGGTAAAGCAGGGTTGATAAGATGTAGTTGACCAGAATGTCATGCCAAGCGATAACGTGGCTACCACACCCTACACCCTTAAACAATGTTAAGAATCAAACCTACAAGCTCCTAATTAAAAGATCAAGGTCCTAAGCTGTTAAATGCCTGGCAGATTGTCCGCATGTCTATGTATGACTGGCCTGCATGGCCCGAGATTGCAGACTTAGGGGTGGCTTTGTCTACCTGCTAGCCAAGACTGTTGAGATTCGTACTAGATTTTTCGCCGGAGAATAACGATTGAATCTTCGGTCATTGTTTCAAACCTTTTACTGCGCACATCTCAAACATCTCAAGCGTATCTGCTGTAACACTCAAGATTAAGGGTGATCATAAAACTGAACAGTTCGGCCCGGGCCTTAATTTAGGCCACAAACGGAGCTTCTCAAAAAATAAAAAATTGACCAACTGATAGGATCAATGATAAACGTGTTTGTTAACTGTGCCATCTAAGAGCCTCGTCTCGTCTGCTTTTCTAAAGACGACATCTGCAACAAAAAAGACGTATCGGATTGCACCAAAGTGTGAAAGATCGGTGTAGAGAAATAAAAGCTATACAAAAGCGTACCGTGTTAGGCCTCGACGGCTGACTAATAATAGTTATGGGGGCTGAACTTACGGTAGCCTGTACTTACCAAGTGCGTCATCGCCGGTGGCATGAATAATGCGGGTGCGCTGTGTAGTTTGTTGGATGTTGTGGATTTAGAGTTGTACCAAAAATTTGCTACCTTATACGACAATCCCTTTGGTGTCCTGAAATCTTTAACTTTTTTTTCCGCAACTACTGGTCAAAGCGTTCTGGTACTTGTACACTTTCGTTCGTCTGCACCGTCTGGCTGGTACTTGAATTTAAATGATTTTTACGTTATATCTTTTTTTTATTCATAGCTTGCGTTTATTGTATTTGGCAATTTCAGCCTGAGATACGGAAGTCTCCAATGTGCCTTTGATACCTATGCATGGTAGCCTGTTGTACTTCCTTAATACTTATGCATGGTAGCATGCATCATGCAATGCAACATAGTCCTCTGGGCATGCACCATGCAATACAACGTACTCCACTTTGCAGGATTGGCTTTGTGAAAAATTTAGGAGAAAGAGACTTGAATCTTCAATCTCTTATTTAATGGAAGTGTTCATTTTTTATTTTATTTGAATAAGTGTTCTTGGGTTCCACCTTTGCCTGCCACATGACCATGGCTAACAATGCTCATCGAATATGCATGAGCTTGCACAATGAATGTTAAAACATAGTGGACAATATTGAGATTGAATGTAGAAGTTGATATAAAGGTAAAATATACTGTAGTGAGTAATAACAATGTAGATACTCCCTTTCGTACCTTTTCAGAGCTATGTTAATAATTTGAAGTTCCATTGTGTATTTTAACTAATCATGCATTTGCAAGCTCAATCATGTCAAATGGGGTTTTGAAAGGCTAGTAGGTTAATGAAAGACTAACCCTCCTTGTAAACAGTTGCACTCAAGCTAGAACCCAAGTCTTCTGATTTAAGAGATAATAGTTCACCATCATACCAAATCATAACCCCTTTTTCAAAATTGTATGTTGTATGTTGTTTGTTTTCAAATGCCTTTGCCAAAGTTTTATACTGGTATAAGGTGTAGTTTCACTAAGAAAGATGTAAATTAAAGGTATAAAATTGAGTTCGAAGTAGAAATTTTACATGTGAGTATAATAGATCATATGGATCTTCAAACATAATAAAGCTTCATTTCATAATTCAACTTGTTGAAAATTCTACATCTTATGCCCAAAAGACCTTATTGACTAAACCACTTTTTAATTATATCCAAGATTTTATGGATTGGACTACTTTTGTTTTAATGATATTTTGCGAAATCTTAGCTATTGGTATTGAATTTGTAACTTGTAGAATGCACATTGCATACTTTAATGAACAAGCCACTTGCCTTGATTTAACTAGTAATTTTGAAATTGATCAAAATTGTTGCATATTCTTAATTACTATGTAAAATTTAAAAATTTAAACCAAACTTTACACTCTAATTCATTATTTGAAATAAACATGTTAAATTGATTTTGGATTAAGCCTATGAATTTAACTTGAATGTAGAAAACTAGAAGGAGAAATTCAAATAAAGAGTAGAGATCAATTGCTTAGTAGGAATAAGGGTTATGTGAATGAGCAAATTGTTGAGTGTTTGAAAGAAAGGTTAATTGTAGAAGTAAAGGTTAATCCATTCGTAGGTATTAAATTGTTCAATTAATATGCTCAATGAATTGTAATTTACAAGAACTATTTTCATCAACAAAAAGCTTAAAATTTAAAAAAATATAAATATAATATAATCAATTTTATCTAGATATAAATTTTATTTCTTACAATTTACCAATTTATAGAGTTTCAGAACTTGAAACTATTTGACTATATGCATCCTAGGACATAGCCAACATGATGCTTTTGTATCACTTAAGTAGAATATGCACAATAATGCCAAATCAACATAGCTCATTAAAATCAAACTTGTTTTGTCATCCTTAGACATATAGCCAACACAAAACTTTCATAGAACCTAATGGCCTATCAAAATCAAACTTGTAACATGTAAACCACATGTTGCATACTCCAACTAAGTTAGCAATGGCTCATTAATGAATTATACCAATTTCATCATCATCATCATCATCCAAGCCTTGTCCCAACAAGATTATATTCTATTTTCCCATAAGTTATCATAATTATTCTTGTTTGATCCATGATAGAGGTCTATAATATTATGATATGATCTAAGTTTTCTATTTACAATTTTAACAAATAAGTTGTTTACCATATCAAGATATGTGGTTTGTTGGTTTAGGTATGTGACTTGCATTCTACAAGTCACAAGTTCAATTCCAATAGGCTACTAGTAAAATATATAAGCATTATATAAAGAATTGTTGAAACAAATAACTTGAATAACAAAATCATAATACATTTACTTTTAAGGTTTAGATGTTGTTAAAATCAAAACTATGACTATAGGTAGTTTGGGCGTATTTAGTAAAATTGGATTCCTAAAATTATATTTTCCTAATGAGGGATAATGATTTACTACAAGAATTTTTCTATGGACATTGAAATTTCTTCTAGTTCTTAGAAAGCAAAATTTTGTGATGTCTTCTTCTAGTAATGTTGTAAGGAAGATGCTTTTGTTTTTCGTAATGATGTATATAAATGAATGGTAGTTGATCTTACGTCATTGATACTTGGTGAGCATACCTCATGTCCAATCATATGAATCTACAAGCATCATAGTAAAGTATGTTGTAAAAAATAGATGGGCTAGTTGGAATGTTTGACATAGTTGAAGTGATCATACTTAATCATGTAAGTATTGGGTTTAGGTTAAATAGTTAATGAGATTGAGACATATCATGATGATGTTATTTTAGCCCATTTTACTATATATAGATAGTAAAAATAGTAAAGGATCCACCAAGGGTAGGTCTTGTAAGATGATGAGTAGTGAAGTACCCCTTCACTCAACCATATGAAT
Source organism: Gnetum montanum (assembly GCA_015680685.1). Taxonomy (NCBI): domain Eukaryota; kingdom Viridiplantae; phylum Streptophyta; class Gnetopsida; order Gnetales; family Gnetaceae; genus Gnetum; species Gnetum montanum. The sequence continues at coordinate 1,373,069 of MNCI01008335.1, read as the reverse complement.
CACTAAGTGTTCACACACGATCCGATTGAATTTTGTGGACTCTATGTCTTCCAGTACACTAGCCCCTAGGAAGTGAACTTGCCCTAAGAGTCATTCGTTGTCTTCCTAATTACACTTGTGATGTACAAAGGTATGGTTAAGTGTAATTAAGGCATACAATTTTTATTATTTTATGTTTTACGTTCTTGGTGCTTAACAGACAGAAATAAAGTAATTTAATAGGTAATTTAATCTAACTAATTAATTAATCTCTAACTAATCCTAACATAAGTATCTAGTCCCACTTTCCATACACATCCTGAACCCACGTGTCTACCACTAGGATTACCAAGTGCTATGCTACTAGGCGAATTAAGCAATAGCGCTGCTGGGATTACCAAGCAAATATGTGTTTATGCTCGAAGTGGTTGCACTTATGTGTTTAATCTATTTAGCTTATAATAAATTAATTGAAGTCTAATTTAGCTTAATTAATTGCATAATTAATAAAAATAGTAAATGCAGAAATAAATCATTAATTAGCACCTTCCAAGTGCTAAAAGGTTTGATCAAAAGGCTCATCTTCATTGTCATTCACACTGGTGTGCTTAGGTGCATCAGTGCTTGAATAAAGATTTGTACACTTTCTGACTACGACTGCGGGCACTTAGAGAAATATTCTAACTCTCAAATGACACAATTGCAAGAGCTCTGCTACAATTATGACTTCTACTCTCATAAACACGGTTGGTGAGCACGTGTTTATAGACTTTATTGTGGAGCTATGTTCTTGAGTTCCTTTACAAAATTGGGAAAGTATGGGATTATTAATTGACTTTTGACATAACAAAACTGAGTGCTCGAGTGTACAAATCAACAACATTACAAAAATTTGTGGTGTTCATGACACAAAATTGAACACCATGACATGACTACACAAAACTGGACAACACATCCTCTGATGGCCTGAAGGTGGTTGAGAAGATCAAATAGTCCTAGGTGGTGGAGGCTCTTGAGGTTCTGAAGGACCTTCACTAGCTTCAAGCATGCGTAATGGCTAAGGCTACTATGGCTGCAACCTTTGGTGGAAGGAAAAAGGCATTCATTAATGCCTTCATCTTCTCCTCCTTGCTCTAGGGATCATTCACAGTCCACGCGGCATCACCAATATGTCCTAAAATGGGGACATCCCATGGACAGGGCATTACTGGGAACAACTCCTTGTTATTGACAAATTAGGCAATGAATTTTTTGCATTCAACATCGAACACCATGACTGCATTTTGCAGCTCATGGTAGTCATTCATTCTTTTGGCCAGGTTCTTGGTAGTAGATCTTTGATCAATGTATTTGCCCTTGAGAACTTCGAGTTTGGCATTTTCCATCATAAGATTTTGTTTGGTGTCCTTGTGGTGCTTGAACTTGGCCTCATACAAGAAGTACGAGTTGGCTACTTACTTCTCTAGTTTTGACCATGATCGTTTGATAGTCAACATAGCCAGATTCATGTATCGGAGATTGGTGAGCTCCATGTATTCTGTCATTTCCTTTATTTGTAACTCCTTTAGGTGAATTTTGGCTTTATTATACTAATTAATCCCATCAATGATTGGCTACCATAATTTATGCCCTTGTTAGAGTTTCTAGAGGGTCTCATTCACCTTTGCCTTTACCATTTGAATATGTTTCTCATTTACTTATTTCTATAGGTTGACCTAGTCTCTGTAGTGATCCTTGACTCTCTCAAATTTGAGAGGCTTTGATTTCTAGGTTGATACCTTTATAGTAGTGTTTTGGCGAAGCACATGGACCTTCTCCATGGAGAGGTTTCTATTCTTAGTTTCCAATCTCCTTAGCTCTATGTTTTCCTTGGCTAGTTGCTCTTGCTATTGATAGATAAAGTAGGTTAACTGTTGTTTATGCGTATTAACATTGGTTCTTTGTGGTCATCTGCACATTCTCTTGGTGGGTTATATCCAAGGCCTTTTGAATTATGTTGGATGGCCTTTGTTAAGGATCGGTAGAACACCATTGTTTCCATTGCATCTTATACCCCTTTTAGCCTAGTGTGAAGCTGTTTAGGAGCTTCATCTCATGTCAATGATGGGTTGAGAAATGTAGGGTCGAAAATTTGGGCTCTTCATTTAGCAACTTTAGTATCCAAGCATTCGTTTAGCTCCTTGGCTATTTCAAGTTACCCTTCAAAAATAATGTTTTTGCCCCTTACCTCTAGCAGCTCTGGCTAGGTTGCAATAATACTATTTGAAAGATTAAAGACATTTCGAAGCAGTTGCCCAGTTCCCACCAGTCGGTCCAAAAATAATGTTTTTTCCCCTTACCTCTAGCACTTATTCTACTACTTATGGTCCATGCAGATGTCTACACATCTTTAAGTGCAGTGACATCTAGTACAAATGCCGTAGGTGCATTGAGTGCTTCAGAAATTCTATCAACAACCACATCTGCTATTGTCTCCTTCCCTTAGTGTTGCATCACTAGCATTGTTACCCCCTTACCTTCCTTCAAGTGCACCGAGAAGGTTGTGGTATTCCTAGAAATCTCTAGGAGTGGCTTTTGTTCTGTGAGAGATATCGTTACCTCTCTGGTGCTAGGATTTGACCTTATGGATAACTACGTTTGTTGGGTTGAGAAAATGGATACACCTCCTTCCATTAGGCTAACTATTTGGGCCATCTCATTTAGGTGACCCATTGCTAGCTAGTACACAGATGGGTCTCCATCACTCATGCTTGGTTGTTGCTCTTGCTTACTTAAGAGCCATTCTTGGTACTTTTGTAATCATTGGGATGTTGCAGCAACGTCCAACACAATTGTTTAAGTAGTAGGTGGAGGTGGTTGTTGTTGCTCCTATTTTTGAATAATTTTTGCATGCATCTTATCCTTCATCGTCTTTGCTTAATTAGCAGTCAGAGTGCATCTAGCAACATCATTTGTATAATGAACTCTCCCTCCCTTTCGATAGATTTTTCTAATGAGGCATGGAAAGGCAAGTGCCTTCCTTCCATGTTCATTTTCCTTAAATCACTTATCTATCTCCAAATAGATCAGCTATGGAAGGTTGACAAAGAATCTCCCACTTAGAGCAAACCATGCAATGGCAGAAAAGGTAGTGATTTTGTTGGGCCTCACTGTGGGGTTTAGGTGAAAGGTTGAAATTTTGTAGTAAATTCTTTTTGCTGGTGTGACTATGCCATATTGCTTGTGGTTGACACCATAGCACTAATGCACCCATTGGTTTTTGATGTTGTGGTTCACCTGCATTAGAATCTCGGTGAGATTCGCCCCAGTTTTTGGCAAACCCAAGTGCCTCAACAATGGCCTACATCAAGTAGGACACTGAAATGTCCTTGATTTTAACTGTTGAACTACTTTCCTGTTATTCCAAAATAAGAATGTCTCTCCCATATACCACTCCCCACTAGAGGTGATAATTGGACACACNTGTTCCAAAATAAGAATGTCTCTCCCATATACCACTCCCCACTAGAGGTGATAATTGGACACATGGGAGAGGTCTTCAGTTGGTCCTGTACCTCTTTAGGTGTTTGCTCTAGGAAAGAGCCAAAGTTTAACTCTTGAAGTATTGTTTTTTGGACCTTCCTTAATCTGATTTGATTCAAGAAAGCTTCCATCAAGGTCACCTCAAGGTTTTCTTGTTGAGCTTGTGCCTCATCTTGGAGGGAATGTTTTGTTGTCGTTGTTGGTTATGGAATCTAATGAATATATTCCACTTTGGCCTCTTCCCTAAGAGGACTTGTGGAATGGGTTGCAATTGGTTCTTCCTGGGCTTGTTCTTGGCCCCTTCGTGTTCTTGGCCATTTCTCTTTTGGTTGAGATGGTCCTCCTTCTTACATGTGTTTGCCTTTCGATGCCATCTACAGTCAGAACACATCCATGGATTAGTAGATATAACTTTGAATATTTGAATACCTTATCTTGTTAGTCAGTTACACTTGAATATAGTTGGATCATGGTAGATTGATTATTTTATTAATTAATTTTTACTATAAGTGTCACTAGAGCTCACTGGAAGGGTTTAACTTTTGTAATTTGGTGTTTAAATGTTGATTTCTAGTTAAATCTTTGTGGGAGTTAGAAAAATGGTGAAAATGTTTTTATCAAAGATGAAACATTTGTGGCCCCCATGATGAAGAGGTTACTTTTGGGAGCTACAAGGTTGAAGAATAGAGCTCTAGAAGGTTCTAGGCTCTAAAAATTTGAAAAACTCCTTTGGCATGTGTGAGAAAATGTGAAAATTTCATAAAAGGGTCATACATATTTATAATATTTTTGTGCTATGTCAATGGGGTCAAATATACGGGACCTCATATATGCATGGGCTTCATTGATGGGGCCTCGTTTATAGGGTTAGTAAATAAAATTTTTAATTTTGAATATTTAAAAAAATACAAGGAATTTTTGAATGAATTAAGGGTCCATGGAGTCCTAGAAAAGCCAACAATATGGTGGAATCATTGAAGAGGGTCTTTGGAAGCTCAAAAATTCAAAAATTGGATGAAGAATGTGTAAATTAAAGAAAATATGTAAAGGAGCACATGGTCAAATGTAGAAGATGGATGTACGAAAGATTCTGATTGTAAGAATGCCTAAGGATAAGGTGCTTAATGAACCCAAGCAAGAGATATGCAAGTGGGTCCTTCCCATAGTAGGCACATGCCTTGTTTGCCCTTACATAACCTCAACCTAAGGAGTCCATGGGTGCCATAGGTGATTAATAGTTGATGGAAGTTAAGGACCAAAACTTGGAAGATTCTACCAAAGAATTCAAGTACGTTAGACAAAGACACCAAATCAAGAACATGGACACTAGCAGTCAGGTGAGTTATAGGTAGCATGGAAGGATGATGGAGAAGGTGGAATGGAATTCTGAATTAAGGTCGTAAGAAGTCCCTTGTGGATTTGTGTTTAAATGACCTAAGAAGATCCATCCTTAGTCCAGACCAAAATCAATTGCATTCAGTGACTTCGCATTACCACTCTAAGATTGATCCATCCCCTTGAGACATAAGAGTGCTCTCACAGAAAAACCACCATTCCATAAAGAGAAGTAGAAAGTGAGAGAGGGCCTTAGTTAGAGGGGACCTTCAAGCATGGGTAACATGTCTTTCTAGTCCCATAACCAGTGTTTGTAACCTGTTTCTTTTTTTGAGGTGTGCATTGAATTTCCATCATGTTTTTTTTTATTTTGTTTTTTTTTGGATGGGAACCACATAATGCAAAGACTTGTTCAACTTCTTATTATTTGTTGATGATGAGTGGCGAGGTACCCCTACACTCAACCATAAGAAACGAGCGTAGCACGCATGATCCGGTCGAACTCCATGGACAGACTAGTTGTGGCACCTAGATCATTAACCTTAGGTCATAGTTCGCTGTCTTCCCACCTGGACTAGTATTTGTATTTGTCACATATGGTTTAGTCCAGAGTGAGGTGTATGATGTGTTCCTAATTCTAACGCTACTTTTGAAGGCAGTGGAAAATAATATTAAGTAAGCTAAGCTAGGAGGAGAAGGGTAAGAAAGTCTAATCTAGCCTAAGTGCGACGAGCAACCGATTCCTTGATCAACTGTACACATCTTGGACCTTATGCATGACTACCACTGGGATTACCAAGCGCAGATCCTAGGTATGACATTGGGCTACCAAGTAGTCACACTTAAATGCTCGTAATCAAGTCGTACTCGTTTCGCGTTCTAGGAGTTTAAGGGTGAGAGAGAGAGAAAACAGTAAATAACATCAAATAAATAAATAAGTAAATAACAAAGTGAATGCTGCAATGATGAAGTAATCTCGATATTTATTGTCGGTCATGTGCATGTCCAAGTACGTCACACTCGAATAAAGAATGCCGTACAATTACATTCACCACACTACTGGCAAACACTGGAAAAATAATCCAACTCTGGAGGGATCAAACTGCCAGAGCTTCGCTACTTCTAACTCCTAATTATCAAACAAGGGAGACCCGCTTCTTATTTATAGACATTGTGGTGGACTGCGATATCGCGTACGTGATATCGTAGGGAAGACGCGATATTGCGTCCCATCATACCCCCACGACTGAATGAAAACTCGTCCTCGAGTTACAAAGAGAACAAGCTCCATTGATTACATAGTGGATAGGTATGGAATTATTAACTAGAAAAAGAAATGAAATAATGCCATAGTGTGGGAAGACACAATACAGAAAAATACTACAACTACAAAAAATGGAACTCATGTAGTTCCTGGTGGTAGTGGCTCCTCCATNGAGTCGACACTTCCCACGGATAGGGTAGTTGCGGGAACATTTGATTGGCTTTGACATACCACACCGCGAACACCCATCATTCCTCTTCATAGGCTCTGGCTTTATCTTTGTATTCATGAAGATCTATTAGCCATCGAGCCAAGTCGGTTGCAACATCTTTCTGTCCCTAGTAGCTTTCTTTTACCACCATAAGTTCAAAATTTGCAACATCTAATTTTTCAACTAGCTTCTTGCATTCTGCAAATTCTGCTTCATATTTGAGATGGGTGGAAGCTACCTGTTGCTCGAGCTCTATTCTCGGGCACCTTGCTATTAACATGGCAAGGTTGGCTTATCTAAGGTTTGCCAACTCTATGTATTCTGTCAAGTCCCAGATTTGCAGGTCCCAGTTTTTAATTTCCGCTTGGTGGGGGAAGGCATAAGTGTCCAATATGGCCCTCCAATCAGTGTGTTGCGCATTGATAGTGTTGATTTGAGCCTTGGCCATATGGATCTCCTTCTCTAGGATTTTTTTATACATCCCCACCTGATCACAGAAATGCTCCTTTAGTTTCTCATGTCGTTTAGCCTCATTCTGCCACGCGCTTATCTCAATTACTGATTTTTGGCGAATAGCGTGTACCTCCTCCATTGAGAGGGTTTGATTCTCTCTAGCTAAACAGCTTACATCTTGGTTGAACTGAATGAATTGTTCTCGTAGCTGATGAAAGTGTTCATCGAGAACATTCTTTTGTTTCTCCACAGAGGTCAACTGAAGGTTATCTGCAACCAACTGCTTATTTTCTTCTTCTAAGGCCTTGAGTGCCTTAAGATGCGCATGAGTTTGCACCCGTGCTGCAGAGGCATCCCAAGTGGCCATCTCCTTTTCTTCTACCACCTTCTTATTCTCTGCGATCAACTTTGTGAGTTGCTCTGTTCTAAAATTTTCTAGCTGGTCTACGGGAACAAATTGTAGAGGATCCCATTGTGCTGGTTGTAAGGCTACGAGCTGCTCTTGTAGTCTTTGCACTTCAACTTCAGCATGCTGTACCCTTACTTCGCATATGACCAACTTCTCCTTTGTGGAAATGAGGTCTGATTGAATTGTTGTGACATCTTGAGGGATGTCAAATAGAGATTTCATTACTTGTCTTGTTTGAAGCAATCTGTCAAGTGCATCCTCATGTTCTGCAGGAGTCATTGAGGTTCCGGTAAGAGTTTGAGCATCTCGTGATCTTGAGAGATATGCCGATGGCACAACAGGTACATTAAAGGATTCTTTGATGTGGTCAACAACCACTTTAGCAGCTCTCGTGGCATCCTGGTGTTGCATGACCACCATATTGGCCCCTTCACTAGTCTCTAATTGCACTTGAAAGGATGCTGCGTTTCTTGAGATCTATTGCGACCATCTGCTTTCCCCTCCTCATGTTTGAATTGAGACTTCACCCCTTGTGCGATCAAGTGAAATTGTAGGCTGAATGACATCGTTGAAGATGTGGAAGAGGCTTGTTTCATCACGACTTCCCTAACTAACCGTCTCAGCAATGGCTCGAAGATGGCTCATCGACGGTTTGTAGTCTTGCAACGGTGGCGGCTAATCCTGACCTATGCCAGGTACTGCTTTTTGTTGTTGGCTGGGACTCATGGCTGGAGGTTGACTGGGTCCTACAAGTTGAGTTGCAGGTGATCCAGTCATCTGTTCTTCTTCTTCATCTGGTCTCAGCTCTTCGCCAGTGCTCCTTCTTGGAGCTAGCGCCTTTAGTAGTTCAGCATAAGAAGCATTCTGGGCTTTTCGGAGGACATCATTTGTGTATCCTTGAATACTAGCTCGTTGGCATAGTTTTCTGATAAGGTAGGGAAAAGGCAGCACCATCTTCCCTGACTTCCGTTCTTCAAATCGCCTGAGGATCTCCATCAAATATAGATGGGGAAGGTTAGCGTTAACCTTTCCCATCAATACTACACATCCCCTAGCCGCATATGTCGATATTCTTTTCAAATCTTTTGTGGGGAAGAGGTGATAGGTTCCAATTTTGAAATAAACTTTCTCTTCCATCGTTAATTCTCCAAAAGTTTTATCTCTACCATAAGCCTTCTCTAACCAATCCTTTCGCACATCAGGGTCTAAACGGGTAGATAACCGAGCAACATGAGGCCCTGTATTCGAAAAGTTTAACTCTTCCGAAATTGCCTACGCAGAGAAGTCTATCATCACACCACAAATATTTACAGTGGTACCTTGCTCCTTATTATGCTAGAACTGGTACGTTTCACCTAAGTACCAGGAACCACATTCAAAGAGGACAGGCCATAAGGGAGACCCCTTGAGGTGATCGTTAACAGCCTTAGGAGTGAACTCTGCAAAAGATTCGAAGTTTAGCTCCACAATCATAGTAGCGAATGTGGACTTCTCATGGATAGCCTGAACACAGTCCGGGGGCAACGTGAGTTGTTGTCCCGGTTTAGGCACAGCAACAGCTCCTCCTTCTGCCTGCCCAGACTATTTAGTAGGAGGTTCTTCTTGATGGATGCTGAATGATTGCACCTCCTATTCTGCATGCTGTCCAGCAGAGAGTTGTCTTCCACCTCTCCGAGGTTGTTTCGCTCCACCTTGAACCAGACCCTCTTACTGTGCACGTTTCGGGGCCATCTATAATCACACAGGCCAAGCTTTAGTAAGGTTGTTTTCAAAGTCAAGTTATACCTTNTTTCAAAAAAGTTAGGCACTTTTTGGCAAGTGTCTCTCCCCCACGACTAAATTGAACACTCTGGGTTCAAGCAGGTTCAAACGGAATTAAAATTGGAGCACCAGTGAGTGAGATATGAATGAAAAAGCAAGGGTCACGCAATTGCAAGTCGTAGAGAAAAATTTCAAAACCTCCCGCCTGCAGAAATGGCAAAATGATGCTAAGTGTTGCGGTGGGGGTACTTATTTATAGGTAAATAGGACGCGATATCGCGTACGCGATATCACATGGGACACGATATCACGTATGCGATATCTCGGCCCTACTAGTGTGAGACACATGAAAAATACCGAATTTTTAATGATTTTTCTTGAAATTAATGATGTAAATTGAGGACATGGGCAAGTAGTAAGATGTCCTAGGGTAATTTTATTGATTCGAGAGGCACTCTTAATGATAATGATGTGAGCTTCAACAATAAAAATTTGGCGGTTACAAAAAAATGGAATGTAATGGTACATTGGAACGTAGAAATGAAAGAGGGATAATAATAGGGAAAGAAAATCAAGTGGAAAATTAAGCTGAGGGTAAGAAATTGTGTGTTTGAGCTAGAGAATTAGTGAAGATTAAAACAAAATTACACAAGTCGGTCCTCCCCAAAGCAGGTTTCAACCTATAATGCCCTTGTGTAACCACACTTAAAGTGTCCGTGGGCACTAAAAGGGTTAAATGTAATCCGCACTAACTCGACAAAACACACACATGTAAATATCACCGGAATGAGATGAAAATTCTATGCTACACAGGACACAAGCTACAATTACATGAATAGTGAGATGAGATGAACTATAGAATGGATTGTAGAGATTGGGACACGAGGTAACTGACCCAGGGCACAATGAATCCTGCGTGAAAAGCATGATTAAGGTGTTATTAACCCATCATTCCAAGATCAGGACTAAGTCCATCCTTCAATCAATGACATCGCATTGTTTCATCCCATGGCGAACAACTATGAGAGTACCACAATAATAAGGCGTATGATCACTTGATGTTTTATGCAAGGGAGGAGTGGTTTTTTTTTGTGGCACCTTGTTTTTCTCTTTTTTTTTTGAATATTGAATCTAGAGATATCGCCAACCTTCAGGCATGGGTGCATGTCTTTCCAGTGGGACCCCCTAGAACAGTATTTAACTTTTGAGTGCCATTTTGAATACTCTTACTCCCATTTTCATGAGATCTACAAGGATGTTAGTACAACCACGTTGCATGATAACTCCCATAGACATCACCAAAGAGAATCCACAAGTCCCCTTGATGTCACACCCTAATCATTCCCTCTTGGTCCATCCTTCTTCATTCTGGGTACAGTAAACACAAAATTAATTTTAAGTTTTTAAACATGTCAAGAATATCAGTGTACCCTTGAAGAAAACCTCTTATTTATAGAGTGNGTGTTTTATTCATAGACGAGATTACTTACAAAAAATGTAAAAAAGACAAAAATACTAAAAAGACAAAAAGATAAAACAAGAAGTTGAAAAATGGAAAATTGGAAAACAAAAATTGAAAAATTAAAGAAAATGAAAAATATTTATTAATCCTGCTTGTTATTGAAATGGAGAATATCCCCCATAACTAATCAGTTGAGGATGACAAGGATTAATAAATAAAAGATAAGGATCCTTGCATGTTGGAAGTATTGGAACTGATCTATACTTATCCCATTGGGGTTCACACACTTGATTATAATAAGCATAGTGGGGCACTTTATACGATGTAGTTCTTGGATAACAAGTTGATCCACTATGATGTTGGTGACCATTAGATGGTATGCAAGGAATAGGATGATGCCTCCCATGCTTGTGTTCATTGGGCTGTGTGGTTGTTGGAGTGTTAGTTGGTGGCCCTGATGAAGTTACACGAGGCGTTGGGTTCGAAGGTAAGGGTGCACCACATTGGTGGACTTGTGTTGGGTTGGAAGACACAATGACCTCGGAATTGTGTTGTCCCTTCCTACGGCCGTGTTTAAAGAAAGGATGCTTTTAATGTTGAGGAGGATTTTCACTATTGTTAATAGTAGTATCACAAGTGTTGTTCATGGGTTGCGGTGGTGCAGGTATGTTAGGAGCAGTTGGTGGCAATGTGGAAGGAGGGAAAGGATAAGAATGTTGAAAGTTAGGAGGAATATAAGGTGCACAAGGTGGTGGTTCCGTTGGAGGCATGGGTTAATAGTATTGTGGAGAATAGTAGTGTGGTGAGACAAAGTATGTTGGCCTAGTTGGAGAAACAAGATGTTGAACATGATAAGCATTCGAGTTCGAAAAATATGAAGGGTGCCTCCAGTCCAAGGGTGGTCTCCCTCACAACTGGGATGGTTGCCACTGTATTCGAACACAGGATCTTTGTACAAACTCTGGGTGTAACGTGTTTTCCCAATGCTCATATAAATGTAACAATATTGGGCATTGGCCTTTGGGGTGATCGTATAGGCATATGTTGCATTCATATGTAGGATTGGCAGTTGAGGGCTTATTCCCTTCGTTCTTTTTCTCTGAATGTCTAATGTTTCATCTTGCTTCTTGGGTTGTCAAAACTCTATCTCCAATGATGTTGATATATTCTCCACACTTGTGATACATTCATTCCAACATCTTATTGATCTTTGCCTCAGCTTCTTCTAATGATTGTTGTATTGGCAAAGATGATGTTTCTACCTTGAGATTTGTTGACTTCTCCTTGTTATGATTAGGGATCTTTGTTAAGTTGAAATTTTGGTCTTGTTGATGTTTTTCAACACTCTCCCATGTAGCTATTTCTCCTTCTTCTTTTGTTACCCGCTTAATAATCTCTTGGATTTGATGGGTTCGTAGTTCATATAGTTGACCTTGGGCATACGTTCCTAAGGTCTCTCTTATTTCATTACGTAGCCCATCGATAATATGGTACATTAGCCTCTCCTCAGAAAACCCATGGCCTAGACAGTTATGTAATAGTGCATAATATCTTTCTAAGGCCATGTCCAAGGGTTCATGTT
>MNCI01008335.1:1312301-1360070 GCA_015680685.1 Gnetum montanum | reverse complement strand
AATGCTCGTAATCAAGTCGTACTCGTTCCATGTTCTAGGAGTTTAAGGGTGAGAGAGAGAAAACAGTAAATAACATCAAATAAATAAACAAATAAATAACAAAGTGAATGCTACAATGATGAAGTAATCTTGATCTTTATTGCCGGTCATGTGCATGTCCAAGTATGTCACACTTGAATAAAGAATGTCGTACAATTACATTCACCACACTGCAGGCAAACATTGGAAAAATAATCTAGCTCTGGAGGGATCAAATTGCCAGAGCTTCGCTACTTCTAACTCCTAATTATCAAACAAGGGAGACCCGCTTCTTATTTATAGACATTGCGGCGGATTGCGATATCGCATACACGATATTGTAGGGAAGACGCGATATTGCGTACGCAATATCGCAGGGGTTGTGATATCGTGACCGACGTGATATCACGTACGCGATATCGTGGCCCATGCGATATCGCGTCCCATCAGTTGACATGGAATGGTCAGAAGTCTATGAAAACACACATGCACCCAACCAAGGAGAAGAGTACAAAGAGTATTGAGTTCCCTTGAAGTCATACCCTATGCAAACCTTTGAATCCTTCCCAATTCTGGAAACTACCAAGGTCATAAATTTATTAAAAGTTTATTTAATGAAAGGGATCTCATACTTTCAGAATAAGGAAAATCATAGAGTTTATGGATGGGCAGATGTCGTAGACTCACTGCCTATTCCATGAAAAAGAAACCATGCCTTAACCATCGGTATAAAAATTCAAAACTAGAAATGAGACATTAGCAAACAAAATATTAATTATGGACCACCATAAGCAACAGCTATAGCACCACTATGTCCTATTGGCACAAAGCATGTTTTTTAACAAAAATTATAAAATCACACTAAAATAAAGTAAAATATATAAGAAAGTGTAAAATATTCAAGAAAAATTTAAATGTACTAATGATGGTGTAAAATAGGAAAAAGTTTTGAAAAAATCAAAAAAGTGTAAAATAAATAATTTCAAAAAATAAAGATGTGTAAAATAAAAAATATAAAAACTAAGGAGCCACATACATGATTAACACGGATGGCCATTTCCCCCATGATTGAGTTGGAAGGAGGAGATCCAAAAAATTGAGCATGGTTGTTCTTTTGTTGAGGTATTTGTTGCACTAGCTTACTTGGGCTTGTGGAAAGTCTTTATTTGTTGGATGTTGACCAACTACTTTTTGTTTGGGATTTTAGGTTTGTATATGATCATGGCCATAGAAGGAAAGGTTTTATCAATTATATAAGGCCTTTCCCACAATGTTTGAAATTTGGTTTTTTGCGGTACGTGTGGGATTACAATAGACAACCTTATCTCCTAGTTGAAATTTTACTTTTCGTATTCTAAGATCATGATGTTGTTTGTTGAGTGCCTTGTGCACTTCATTCTAGGATAGGGCTACTAATCAATTTTCTTCTAGCATGTTTTGGTTGATCAATCTTTCTTTTTGTGCTAGACTTAGATTAAGATCTAGATCACAGGCCTTTGAGAGTGTACGAAGCTTAGATTGAATTAGGAGTGTTAGAATTTTTCCATACACCAACTCATAGGGAGAGTAGCCAATAGGAGGTTTCCATGTTGAGCAATAGGCCCAAAGGGCATCATTGAGTTTTTTGTTCTAGTCTCTCCTATATTTGCTAATAGTTCTTATTAGAATCTTTGTGATCTCCTTATTAGTCACCAGTACCTGATCATTGGCTTAGGGGTGATATGGTGTTGTTAATTTATGTTTAACCCGTAAGCATTGCATAAGTTTTCGAAAACTAGCATCTATAAAATGGGTTACATTGTCAGAAATCAGTACATGTGGCATCCCAAACCTATTCACAGCATTTTGTTATACAAAGTGAGTAGCAGTGAATGATGTACAATTAGTGAGAGCTACTGCTTCTACCCATTCTATGCAGTAATCAAAGGCGAAGATTATATATGCCTTTCCATTGGACATGAGTGTGATGGAACCCATGAAATCTATGCCCATATATTAAAGGGTTCTAGTGGCTAAATCCACTGTTAAGGATCCTCCATATGTGTGGTTATCCAATCATCTCATTGATAGTGTTCATAAGATTAGAAAAATTGGTGGAAATCCCTAAAGATTGTAGGCTAATAGTATCCTGCCATCAAGAATTTTTTGACTGTGCATCTCCTAGCATAGTGGCCTCCATAAGGGCCTTCATGACCATCCTAAAGAACACACAATTAATCTACATCAAGTACACATCAACAAACCAGGCCATTGACACACACCTTGTAAAGGTATCCATTGATTTCCATGAAGTGCTTATCCTGATGAGGAAATTATTGTTTCTTTTTGTAGTTCAGATCTTATGGAATCTATTGAGTGAGAAGATAAGTGAGGATGCCATCATACCATTTTGGTTCTATGGGCATTTGGCCATTTATTACTCTAGCAAAGAGAAGTTCATCAGGAAATTAATCAGCGAGTGGGCTCTCCTCCTCTTTACTATCCCATCGTAACCTAGACAAGTGATCAATGATCACATTCTCAATTCCCTTTCGATCTACCATTGTAAGATCGAATTCTTGCAAGATCACCAACTTTATGCTTCCTTGATGAGTGTCATAGGAAATAGATTTAATTTCTACCAATTATTTTCAATATTTTGGAAGGCACAAGCATCATGAAAATCTTGAAGATGTGTTTGTGGATCAAAGTTATATCCCCCCTCAAATCTGGGAATATTGTTCATATCAAGTCACTTGATTTGACTATACTTCACATGCATGGTTTGGATTTTTACAGCCCCTACAATATTTAGCATGCTTCGAGTTGCCAGCAAAGGCTCATCATCATCATTATTTCGATGATGTCCTCTACTACCCCTTTGTTCATGGTGGGCCTGGAAATTATCATTATTATCCTGTTGTTCTCCTTCATCATAATTGTTCTTTTTTTAGCATTTGTTAGAACCATAAGATGAAGAAAGAGATGCAAATTAAGAGGGTGAAGAGGGAGAGGGATTTCCACCACCATGGTCTTTACGAACTCCTCTTTGGTTGTCATGGCCACGTTTGTGAGTTTTCTTATCTTCTTGATGCTTGTTCGAGCCCTTACCTTAACTACCATTTTTACCTGAACCTTGATTGTTGATAATGGACTATAGATTCAAGGCCACATTCCCATCACCAATAACAAGGGGTGGAGGGTCCTCATTGTTATTTTGGTTAAGTGAGACAAATGGATTGGTGAACTATTTCCCCTTGATAAAATCATGGTGCTTCTCCTTGTATTGATATCTCCTATGTTGTGTTTCAGTGGGATGGTAGTCTCGGTAGTCATAATCATGCACAACGTATTCCTCTTGAATATCCTAGATGCCCAACCTCCTAAGGGTTTGCAGTAGCATCCCAAGCACAAATCAATTAGAAGGCATTACAATGTTTCCTTCCATATCTTGCCATCACAATTGTTCATCTTGATGTAGAATGAAGGTGAAGTTACATCACCTTGCATTCTTGAGGGATTGGCAGTTTAGTATCATTGCACCTGTGAGAAGAAGACATTTTGCAATACAAATAAAATATCAGTGTGCTTATGTGATTATATTTATTGTGAGGATGATTTTGATCTTAGGGTTCATCAAATGATGTTAATGATTTTCACTAAATCGAGATAGCACACATTTCAACAAAAAGAATCCCTAGCAATGGTGCCAATGATGAGTGGTAAAGTACCCCTATGCTCAACCATACGAATCACTAAGCGTTCATGCTCGATCCAGTCGAATTCCTTGGACTCTATGTCTTCCAGTACACTAGCCTCTAGGAAGTGAACTTGTCTTAATAGTCATTTTTTGTCTTCCTAATTACACTTGTGATGTACAAATGTATGGTTAAGTGTAATTGAGGTATATGATTTTTATCATTTTATGTTTTATGTTCCTAGTTCTGAAAATAGAGAAATGAAATAATTTAATAGCCAATTTAATCTAACTAATTAATTAATATCTAACTAATCCTAACATAAGTATCTGATCCCACTTATTGTACCTATCATAAACCCACATATCCACCACTAGGATTACTAAGTGCTATACTAGTGGATGAACCAAACAATAACATTGTTTGGATTACTAAGCGAATATGTGTTTACGCTCAAAGTGGCTATACTTATGTGTTTAATCTATTTAGCTTAATTAATTAATAAATTAAAGTCCAGTTTAGCTTAATTAATTACATAATTAATGAAAATAGTAAATGCAGAAATAAATCATTAATCTATTCTAAGTGTTGTAAGGTTTGATCAAAAGGCTTGTCTTTATTACCGTTCACACTAGTGTGCTCAAGTACATCAATGCTTGAATAAAGATCCATACACTTTCTAACTTGTGTTGCGGGCACTTAGAGAAATATTCTAACTCTCAAATGATATAATTGTCTACAATTATAACTTCTACTCCCATAAACATGGTTGGTGAGCATGTATTTATAGAATTTATTGTGGAGCTATGTTGATGAGGTCCCATAGATGCAGCAAACGCTACGTCGATGGGGCCCCATAGATGCAGCAAAAGCTATGTTGATGGGGCAACACCACGTAGATGAGGCCACGTTGATAGGGGCTTATCAATGAGGCCACATCAACAGGGACTTGTTGATGTGACACTTTAACGCTTCATCACAAGGGTTGATGGATGAGTGAAAGCGTAACCTCTTTTGGGTTATTATATCTAGGCTCAAACCCAAGTCTTATGACTTAAGAAAGAAGTAGCTTACTATCACTTCAAATGATGGTCCTTTAAAAATATTTTATTACTAAACATAGAAATAACCATTGAGCTCTATCAACCTTCTAGTATGTTCTTCGATTCATGAGTTAATTGTTAGACTACTAGGCCAAATAATGAGTGGGCAAACCAAGTTAGTTAACTACTAGGATTATAAAGTCAATTGTGGTTAATGTTCAAGTTTTGTCATGTTCATCTTACCATATCAATGATGACAAGAAACATAAATGCAAACATTATGTAAAATTATCTATTTAATGAAGTTAAAGTAAAATGTAGGAAATATAGATATACATGCTAAGTCAAAGTATTGCAATGTGAATACATCAATCTTGATCTTTAGTTCTAGAATATGATCACATCTAAGTACAACGACTCAAACAAAGACTTTGGACAACTAACTTAGATACATAATGTAGAAATTTACTTATTAACTACTAAAAATCATTAAATAAAACTACAAAAGTTTTTCTATAGTGAATACAAAGATGCCATAAATGTACCTCAACTTGTGCGCGTGCACACATGCATGTGTGTGTGTGTCTTTAGTGGGGGGGGGAGTGAAAATAAATGAAATGTGATAGTGAATTATTAGAAAATACTAGATTTTTCAATGTTCAACATACCCTTACCACTAACTTAAGACTCCTCCTTAAGTGATCCAAAATGGATAGAGTTTGATTACAAAATTAGTAGGGTGATGTTGACTAATTGATTGATATTTAATAATAAATTATAAGTGCCACATAATAACAAAAAACAAGTAGTGGGTTTATTTGCAAAATAGACTAAATCATCATATAGATAACAAGAATTTACAAAATGACATATGAGAATTATTGTCCATGCAACATTATCTTTGTTTACTTTTTCTTTTATATCTAGTTTAGCAATTGGAATTTTTATTTATTAGTTTGTCGATCTCTTATTAATAGGAGTCCCGCTAATTTTTGACCAATGGGATTATCATATAAATCATAGTGTGATCCAATCGTAAACTTTGAGAACGATGTTGAGTGGACTGCTAAGAACACTCATGTATATTATTGCATTCAATAAATATAAAAGATATTATAGTACATATGATACAATTAGAACTCATTTTTCCATGATGAGATATAGAGAAAATATTTATGATTTTATGTTTTATGATTTTTATGGATTTTAAAATTATATGTAGTAAACAAACAATAATAAATACACACATAGTGCAATTACTCTTAAGGATAGGTGTAACGCTTGTATTGCAATCCCTTAAGAGGACAAGTGCAACACTACACATGAAATGCAATAACATAGCTCTTAGTCATAACCTTGATGGCCCAACATCTTATTGTACAGTTGTAACCTCCTTGGGAAAGAAAGAATTGTCATAGCTTATGAAAATGGGAATAAAATAGTGATGAGTGTTGAAGCAATCTAAGACCCAATCATACAAGTCACAAGTGTACATGCGTGAATTGATTGTAGTTTATAGATAGATAATGTTGGTATGTTAGTAGTTGAGTTAAGCTCATGATCATCGTCTTCTCATGTGGAGCTAATGAAGTTTAAGTGTATGGTTTAGCTTAGCATGAGGTGTATGATAGATGATGTTGTTAGGTCTATTTTACTCTTAACTATAAATGTGATTGAGAATGAAATTAAATCTAAGTTTAAGTAAATGTGATGAATAGTGAGGTACCCCTATGCCCAACCATACGAATCACAAGTGTTCACGCATGATCCAGTTAAATTCCATGGATGGGACTAGTTGTGGCATTTAGATCGTGATGTCTTGATCATAGTTCACTGTCTTCCCACTTGGACTGGTGGTAGCTTTGTCACGTATGGTTTAGTTGAGAGTGAGGCACATGATGATGTTTTCTAATCTTATGTTGCTCCTAATGATAATAAAGAAATTAGTTAATTGAGCTAAGTAACAATGGAAAGTAAAGTATAAAATAGCCTACATGCAATGAGTATCCATTCTTAATTGTTTGCACACATCTTAGACTTCATGTAACTATTGGTGGGAATACTAAGCATACACCAATGGGCTCACCAAATGATACACTGCTAGGTTACAAAGTAGTTACACTTAAACACTTGTAATTAGTCATACTCATTCTACTTAATCTCAGGAATTGTAAAGAGTAATAAATGGGAACATTAATGAAGGAAAATAAGAAACAATTAAAAAATTAAATGATTAAAAGCAATAATAAATCTAAGTGGATGTTGCAATGATAGAAGTAATTTCAATCTTTATTTGTAGTCATGTAACGTGTCCAAGTACATCATACTCGAATAAGGATGCTATATAATTACAAACATCATACTATGGGCATGCATTGGAAAATAACAGAATTAGAAATCAATAGTATATGAAAAAGCTAACTGAAGTCTAAAACTACGCTATGTTCTAACTGTGCATCCAAGTGTTCTATTTATAATCTAGCATGGAAGAGATGATATCGGATATCCAACAATGTTTCTTGGGACTCGATATTGTGTACCCAATATCAAGGTTTTGATATTGGATATCTAATATTGGATCTAACAAAATCATGATTCATCATACCCCCATGACTGAATGAAAACTCATCCTCAAGTTAAACAAAATGAGGAACAAGTTCTTTATAAAATATTGGGAAGGTATGGAATTATTGATTGACTTAAAAAATCACACAAAGAAATGGACTCTTACATGTCACAGTGGTGTTTTACAAAAATTTGGACACAACATTACAAGACAAAATTGGGGAAGCTCATGTAGTTCTTGGAGGCGGTGGCTAGTCCATCGGTTGCTTTCCTTTTGATGAGAGCGGTTACTCTAGGGGTTTATTCTAATTATTAGAGTGGAAATTTCTCTAAAATTAGAGTGGCAATTTTTCTAATTATTAGAGTAGTTGCTCCCAAGCCTATAAATATAGTGCTTAGGCACACAATTTAGAGAGGAAGTCTTGGAAGGAAGCGTTTCAAGGAAAGCCTTTTAGGAATCAAGTAGTGAAACTTTTATAGTTAGAGTATTTTCCAAGTGCTCGCAGTAGGAGGTCTAAGTGTGGATGGATCTTTATTTGAGCATTGTGTACCTGAGCACACCTTGTGTACGGCAATAAAGACAAGCTCTTGGATTTATCCTTGTAGCACTTGAGATTTGTTTTCTTACTCATTTCCTTTATTTTATTTTCTTTTGCATTTATTTTATTTTATTTTTTTCACTTTATCTTTTTGTTATTAGCACACATAGTACAATCACTTCAAGCATGTGTGTAACACTTGGTAACCTAGTAATGATTAGCATTTGGTAATCCCAGTAGTATTGCACTGGTTCAGGATGTGTACGGCAAGTGAGAACAGATACTAGTGTTAGGATTAGTTTAAAGCATAGTTAATCAGTAGTTAAGTTAAATTAGTCACTTAGTTATCTCTCTCTCTCCTTCTTTATTAGCAGTAGGACATAAAAACATAAAAGCTATAAAAATCATATGCCTCAAACATACTTAACCATACAATTGTGGCATACAAGTAAGTTTGGGAAGACAACGATCAACCAACCCGTCCTTGTTCCATGAAGGTGCATAGGAACTTAGTCCTTGAAATTTGACTAGATCGTGTGTGAAATGCTTATATTCGTATGGTTGAGTGTAGGGGTACCTTGCCGCTCATCCTTGGTGCTGTTGCCGGGGACTTAATTGTTTGTGCGTTAACTCGAACATAGGAAATCATTCACATTGTTGGAAAAAATGCTTAGGGTTGATTGAGGAAATAATAAACAAGAGTACATTGCACACTGATCAGAAAAATATGTCTCCTTCTTTGTATGAAAGTGCCTCACTGCCTAGGTCTGAAATAGGAAATAATCAGCAGCATAATACATATGATGTTGATCTGCTAGTTCCTTAACAAGTTCAAGTGGTATATATTCATCTTGATGAGTATATGCTAGACTTCACCTTTATCCTCCATCAAGATGAACAACTATGTTATTGAGACTTAGAAGGTAACATAGTATTACCTCCCAATCATTCAGTCCCAAGCATGCTTCTTTGTGCTCTCACACGAATTGGCATGCCACACTTACAAGCAGAATATGTTGTGCAAGATCATAACTCAAGAGAATACCATCCCACAGAGGCACAATGTCAAAGGGACCTGCAATAGGAGAGACATCACAAGTCTTTGAAGGATGAGTGGTCCCAGGATGCCCCACATGTCTTAAGTGAAAATGAGGGTGGTGAACCTACCTTAGGCAGTCGGCCACACAACAATGTTCCGCTCCTTGACTTTTGCCAAGGGGTTGTGTATCAAGACCTTCATTCCACTATTCATAACCTAGGTCTTGATACCCACGAGCATAAAGGATCCAAAAGAGGGACATGAACTCATGATAAAGGTGTACATTCTGATCGCAATCACGATCGAGGCTGAGACCGCAGAAGAGAAGGTAGTAGACACCGTCATGATGATGGTTCTCCTTCTTCTTCACCTCCATCATATCCTTCCCTCTCCTTCAATATTTGGATGTGGTCATAAAGAAAAAGACCATGGGGATAAAGGTAGGAAAAGTGGAAGTCATAGAAGAAATAGCTAGGAAAGGGGATGAGGACACTCTAGAGAGTCATGACATAGAAGAAGGGAGAGTAGGGAACAACGTAGGCATCATAGACGCCATGGATGAGATGATCACAATGAACCCCTATTCGCTACTCAAAGTATGTTGGACATAACTGAGGTTGTTAGAATTCCAACAAGGCACCAGAAAGATAGTAGGATCAAGAAATTAGATATGAACAATATCCCACGATTTGAAGGGGGATACAACATTGATCCTCAGAATCACTTACAAGCATTCCATGATGCGTGTGCCTTACAAAATAAAGAGAACAAATGGAAAAAACTTAAGTTGTTTCCATAGACACTAGTTAAAGAAGTAGAAAGCTGGTACCAGTCTTTAGAATCAGAATCCATTCGTAGGTGGAGTACTATGTTAGAACTATTTAATGACAAGTACCAAATGTACTCCCGAGTGTTTAACTTGCGAAGGTAAATCCAAGGCTAGAAACAAGGAGGACATGAACCCTTGGATCCTGCCATGGGCTGATATTATGCACTGTTACATTATTATCTTGGCCATGGTTATTTGCAAAGGGATCAATTGTGCTATCTCGTGGATGGGCTTAGGCATGAAATGAGAAGAACCCTTGGGNAGATTTTGTGAGGATGAAGAAGAGTCACCACTCGAAGAGATGGTGAATAGGAAAACTTTGCCTATCCAAAAGATGACATCAGAAGTTTTAGCAAAGGTAGACCAAATGTGGGATTCCCTAGACAATAGATTTCAAGCTGTTCTTGAAATAGTAGAGGAGTCTAGAGAGCAAGGTAGTGATCGCAAAAAAAGAAAAAAGAGAGAAGCTGAACATGCATGTAGTAAGGGTAAGGGAAAAGTTTCCATTATTGAAGAGGATTTGGATTTGGAAACAGATAATGATAGTGGATGTGAGATATGTCAATATGACCATCCTAAGGGATGTTGCCCTATAATCTCACATCTGTAGGAGTCTGAGGTGTGTGCACTCAACCCATGATTAAAAAAAGGCAAACACCCCGAAGGTTACCTTATCCTCAAGGTAACCCAAGGCAGTTCCACCAACCCTTAACATATTATCCCAGTGAAATTCCACGACAATTGATTGAGCAATATCAACAGTGGCAACACCCATAATCATGGGGAATGGCACCACCAAGGCAATAGTATCCTTACTGGAAACCTGATCCATATGGATATTATGTGCAGTAGCCAATCTCCCCACATGACTCTACTGGTCATGTCACTCCTCAACCTCACTACCAAGCCCACGAGTATTGTGGAACTCCCTCTTCTAGAGGTGATATTCTACAAGAATATCATCCTTCTTATCCAGTCGCATCTCTTCCACCAATAGCTCCGCTACCACCTACTCCCACAATGCAAGGTGAAATCCCTACCTAGCTGCAGCAACGTAACACCACAAGGGCTATTAACTCTCAACCTACTATTGGTTCCAACAACCACATGAGGAAAAGACCTTTCTTTAGAACCAACAGTCCAACCAAGCCCTTATAATCACAAGTGGTTGATTCCTTAGATGCCTCAGTATCAATCAAAACTTCAGAGCCTCCTTCAACTCAACTACCGCACTCAATGCATGTGATCATGCTAACACATGCTGTCAATGATTGGATCAAAGCTAGCCATCTTCCTAGGAAATTCTCTGTTCATGGGAGTCCTCTGATATACTTATAAATTAATAGAAATGCGCTATGCAAGGCTCTTTTGGATTTAGGTTCCAATGTTAACTTGATTTTTCAAGAAATGTACAAGGCTTGGAACCTGCCTCCATTAAAAAAGAGCAACATCCATCTAGAGTTGGTCAACCAGTCCATCACTATCCCATTAGGATTGGTGGAAGACATTGGTACCACTGTTTGTGGATGGTTGTTCCCAGCTGACTTCCTAGTGATTCAGGTAAATAATGGTAGGGGGGACTTCCCAATCATAATGGGAAGAGTATGGCTAAGCACCATTGACGTAGGCTTAGGAATCCACGATCTTTCCCTAGAAATATCAAAGGAAAATACATTCGGAAAGATCAAGAAGAAGAAAGTTCCGTGCATCACATATAGTGACACAAGGTGTAATTACATGCAGAGGTTATGGTTTGTGCAAAGTTTAACATTGCCTACATGTAATTAGTGTGCCTAAGTAATCAACATACAAAGATGTCTATCTGTAGCAAGCAGACAACAGGAAGGCACCCAGTGGTTGATAGCTGATCAAGAAAGTAGTTCACTCATATGCATGGAACCAACTGAGGGTTTAACTTGCGCTTACATCGATAGCATAGATGCATTAGAGAAAGTCCACTGCCCACTTTCAAGTCTTAACCTTGAAAATGTCAATTGGGGGAAGCTGGAAATCCCTGAGAAATTTAAGCAGGAGCCCCTCGAGCTGAAACCATTGCCCACCGATATGGAATACACATTCCTTAAAAACATAAAATCGGTAATTATCAACACTAAGCTTGCTCCTCAACAGAAAGAAGAACTGCTGAAGGTAATCAATAGATGGTCAAAAGCCTTCACTTGGTCATATTCCGAATTAACCAGAATGGATTCTAGGATATGCCAACATAGGATTTACACTGACCCCTCCATGAAGCCTCAAAGACAACCGTAGAGGCGTTTGAACCTAAAGCTGAAGCAAGTAGTCAAGGAAGAAATCGAATAGCTTCTCAAGGTTGGGTTCATATACCCCATTGCTGATAGCAAATGGGTTAGCCCCTTAGTTATTGTGCCTAAAAATAGAGGCAAATCGAGGGTGTGCATAGATTTCAGGCTACTGAATATGAAAACATTCAAAGATCACTTTCCATTGCCATTTATTGACCAAGTCTTAGACACCATCGCAGGGCATTGCTACTACAGTATTCTAGATGGATATAGCAGATATAATCAAATACAAATAGCCCTAGAAGACCAAGCCAAGACTACATTCACTAGTCCTTGGGGAACATTTGCATACCAATAAATGCCGTTTGGCTTGTGCAATGCCCCTGCAACATTTCAATGACTAGTTCTAAGCATCTTCCAACAATAGATAGGAAATGGTATGGAGGTCTTTATAGATAACTTCTCCACTTATGAAGCAAACTTTGATAAAGCCTTAGACCAGTTGAAGCAAGTGTTAAAAAGATATGTGGAAACCAATTTGAGGCTTAATTGGTAGAAAAGTCATTTGATGGTCCAAGAGGGCATAGTACTAGGGCACAAAATCTCACACACAGGGATAGAGGTAGACCTTAAGAAAATCAAAGTTATTGAAGGAATTACCCGTCAATCAAAAACTATCAAAGATATTTGGTCATTCCTTGGACATACTAGCTACTATAGGAGATTTATTGAGAACTTTTCAAAGGTTACCAAACCATTGGTGGAATTAACAAAAAAGGACATACCTTTCGAGTGGACCAGGGAATGCGAATTAGCTTTTCAAACTCTAAAAAAGAAGCTAGTAGACACACCCATTCTACAAGCTCTAAAAAAGGATATTATTGGTTCAAACCATTCCATTTTATGATTGACGCATCCAACTATGCTTTAGGAGCTGTACTTACACAGTTAGATGACCAGAAGTATCCTTATTACATGCACTATGCAAGTAGAAGTATCGCTGGTGCACAACTTAACTACACTACCACAGAGAAAGAATTAATGGTTGTAGTGTTTGCACTAGAAAAGTTTAGACACTATGTATTGGGATATAAAGTATATATACATACAGATCATAGTGCAATCTGGTTCCTTATGAATAAGCCAATGATAAGTCTGTGTATCATACAATTGCTTGTAATCTTACAAGAGTTTGATTTAACGATGACCGATCACAAGGGCACTAAGAATGTAGTTGTTGATCATTTATTTTGATTGTGATGGGACAACAAAGAGGATGAGTATTCAATTTCTGATCATTTCCTTGATGAATACCTCTTTGCTAGTGTAGTGAATAATTAATCACCCACGGAGACAAACAGGTACAGTAGCATTCTTACCTATCTCCTCACCCAACAAACATCACAAGAGTTAAACCTTAAGAAGAAACAATCGTTTCTTCACTAAGCCAAGTTCTTTATGGAGATCAATGGGAAACTTTACAAAGTGTGTCTCGATGGCTTGGTTTGATGGTGTGCTCCTGATATAGGTCAATTGCGAGTTCTCCAAGACACTCATGAGGGTCCTTATGGGGCTCATTACACTGGGAGATGAACAACCATCAAGATCCTGCTTGTAGGATATTATTGGCCTACAATATTTCGGGACATCCATCATTTCATCCAATTTTGTGAGTGCTGTCAATGTGATAGGGGATTGACTGCTAGAATGGAGGGTCTGCAACAATGGATTTAACTGTTAGAACCTTTCGACATTTGGGGAATTGATTTTATGGGGCCGATTACACAAATGTCCAATGGAAAAGCCTATATCATTGTTACTATTGATTGCCTAACTAAATGGGCAGAAGCAACTACTATTAAGGATTGTACATCATGTACAGCTGCATGATTTGTTCAACAAGAAATCATAAACAGGTTTGGTGTGTCTCGTGCACTTATTTCAGACAATGGTACCCACTTCACAGGTGCAACTTTTTGAAAATTAATGCAATAGTTAGGGGTTGAGCATAAATTGACTACACCATACCACCCCCAAGCAAACGGTCAAGCAGAAGTCACCAATAGGGAGATTATAAAAATATTGACAAGAATTGCTAGTAATTTTAGGCGAGACTGGAGCACTAAACTTAATGATGCTCTTTGGGCATACCACTTCGCATGGAAACTTCCTACAGGCTACTCTCCCTATGAGTTAGTGTACGGTAAATTACCAACGCGTCCCATTCAAACTAAGCTGCATACACTATCCATGGCATGTGATCTCAACCTTGACCTTGATCTAGCACAGAAACAACGGTTAGTAATCCTTAACTTGCTAGATGNTGCAACGTTTCCTTCAGGGGCCATGACAATATACAAACCTGAGAACCTAGACAAGAAACTATTGGTCAACGTACAACAAACCAAATCTTTTCATGAGCTTAGGATAGCTAGTACACATGCTACCTCTCTTGGTGGATAACCTTGCTCACTATTTCAGATCTCCTTCTTCCAACTTAGTCATGGGGGAGATGGTCATCTATGCTAAACATTCTAGGCCCTTAGTTCTTTTTGAATTTTTGTTTTATACATTTTTTTTACACATTCTTTCAACTTTTCTTATTTTTATTTTACACCATCGTTCATGTTTTTATTATTTCTTTGTTTGCTTGATTTACTTTTATTCATCATCTAATAAGTGCTCATGATGGTGGATTGAATTATATCATATTGATTGCTAATGCTTGGTTTTTACCTTTGAACTATGATGTTGATCTTAAGGTATGGTTCTTTTGGTAAAATAGGCAATGAGTCCACGTCGTCCACTCATCCATACAACTCTATGGTGTCCTTTGGATTAGAACTGTACAATCCCTCTTTTTCTAAGTAAACTTTTAATGAATTGGTGGCTCGGTATTTTTCAAACCAAGGAAAGACTCAAAGGATGAAAAGGGTGTGACTTCAGGGGATTCGATGCATTTGTACTGACCATTCTCTTGGGTGCTTGGATGCTTTTTCTTGGGTTTTCTACCATTTTGAAATTGTTTAAAAATCAGGAAGCTAAGTGAATAAAAATAAGTCTTTACATGGTGTGGTTCTCACGCAAAAAAAAAAAAAAGAAAAAAAAGAAAAGAAGAAGGAGAAAAGTGAGAATTCAAAGCACATCCCTTGGACAAAATAAATGCAAAAAAAATAAAAAATAAAAAAAATTACATGGGTCTTTGCATGGTGTGGTTTCCATTTAAAAAATAAAAAAAAACAACAAGATTGGAATT
This sequence comes from Gnetum montanum, assembly GCA_015680685.1. Taxonomy (NCBI): domain Eukaryota; kingdom Viridiplantae; phylum Streptophyta; class Gnetopsida; order Gnetales; family Gnetaceae; genus Gnetum; species Gnetum montanum. The sequence goes on along the minus strand of MNCI01008335.1, from coordinate 1,344,840 downwards.
CAAAGCACACCCCTTAGACCAAATAAAAGAGCTACAAGCACTGGTTATGGAACTGGAAAGACATGTTACCCATGCCTAAAATTTTCATCTAACTAAGGCCCTTTCTCGCTTCTTGCTTCTTCATCTTGCTCTCCTCAGAATGGTGGTGACTCTTTGTGGAAGCATTCTTGTTGCTTCAGGTGGATGGATTGGTCAAGTGTGTTGATGCGAGGTCACTGGATGTGGTTTGTTTGAGTTTGGATTCAGGATGAGTGCTACTCAGTCACATTAACCATAGAATACACAAGGGGCTTTACACAACCTTGTTCTTGGGATTCCATTCCATTCTCTCCTCTCCATCTTTCTTCCCATTTTCCACCTCATTGTTGATTTTATCATTAGTCCATTCTGGGTTGATGCATTGTTTTTCTTTGGTGAATTATTGTGGGTAAGTTTTTAACTCTTGCTTCTAAATGACATTCCTAGAGACTATGGACTCTTTGGTTTTTGGATTTTTCAGGGCATAAAAGGCATAAGCCTACTTTGGGGAGGATACACTGGCATTTCATTTTGGTGCAATTGTTAACTTCTTTCCCTTAAACATTTCCTACAATCAATCGTTTCTTGTTTCATGCCCATCCATGACATCCATTTTATTGGTGTTGTCATTGATATTTTTTCCCATCTTTCTTGTTCCTCATATTTTCCATCTTATAGCTACCAAAGGTTCGCTCTTAGTCGTGGGGGCCCTGGCACAAATTTTTCAGTTTTCTCCATTTTACTATTTACCTAACCCCTACACCTTGGGTAGTTACCTGTGATAAATCTCTGAACCAGTTTCTGCCATAACCACAACTTAGGCAACACGCTTCATATCGAGGCAAGGTATCAATTGCATTATGGTTTATCTATCCTTGCTCATTTGTGACTATGTTGTGTGTGCAGATGGTGATTATACAAACAATGGACTGGGCTTGGAGGAAGCACTCAGGATGGACTAGAACTGGAGCATTTAGGAAAGGAGCAAGTCTGGTGGCATGGCTATGGATAAACAATGGAAGGCACAATCTTAGCATTGGCGACAACATGCTTCATTTTCTTTCTCTCTCTTTCTCTACAAGCTGCCAAATAAAGGCTTGAATGTTATTTATGTACGAGTGTTCATCACAATGGTCATGAACACTAATGTTGTAATATGCTTATTGATTTGTTTATTGGGCATGTTGAGTCTATCATCCCATTCCACCGTCAATTGTCAATTAGTTAATAATCCCATACCTTCTCAATATTTTATAAGGAACTCGAGGATGAGTTTTCATTCAGTTGTGGGGGTATGATGAGAGCGGTTAGTTTAGTGGTTTATTCTAATTATTAGAGTGGTAGTTTCTCTAAAATTAGAGTGGCACTTTCTGTAAAATTAGAATGGTAGTTTTTCTAATTATTAGAGTAATTGCTCCCAAGCCTATAAATACAATGCTCAGGCACACAATTTAGAGAGGAATTCTTGGAAGGAAATCTTTCAAGGGAAGTTTTTTAGAAGTCTTTGAGGAGTTAAGTAGCGAAACATTTGTAGTTAGAGTATTTTCCAAGTGCTTGCAGCAAGAGGTCTAAGTGTGGATGGATCTTTATTCGAGCATTGTGTACTTGAGCATACCTTTTGTACGACAATAAGACGAGCTCTTAGATTCATCCTTGCAGCACTTGAGATTTTTTTTCTTACTCATTTCCTTCATTTTATTTTTTTCTGCATTTATTTTATTATTTTATTTTATTTTATTTTATGCACTTTACATTTCTGTTATTAGGACACAGTACGATCACTTCGAGCATGCATGTAACACTTGGTAACCCAGTAACGATTAGCGTTTGGTAATCGTAGTAGTGTTGCATTGGTTCAAGATGTGTACGGTAAGTGAGAACGGATACTAGTGTTAGGATTAATTTAAAGCCTAGTTAATTAGTAGTTAAGTTAAATTAGTCATCTAGTTATCTCTCTCTCTCCTCCCTTATTAGCAGTAGGACATAAAAACATAAAAGCTATAAAAATCATATGCCTCAAACTTACTTAACCATACAATCGTGACATACAAGTAACTTTGGGAAGACAACGATCAACCAACCCATCCTTGTTCTAAAAAGGTGCATAGGCACTTATTCCTTGGAATTCAACTAGATCATGCATGAAACATTTGTATTCGTATGGTTGAGTGTAGGTGATGAATCATGATTCATCATGTTGCGATATCGGACCCACGATATCGGGTATGCGATATCACATCCAGTAGCGATATTGGATATGCAATATCGTGGTTCCTATGTGGGCCTATAAATACACATATAGGTACACGGGAAAGGAGTCTTTGTGGTCAATTTTTAGTGAGTTAGTTAGTGTAGGATATTTTTGTTATTTTTTCCTCTCAACCCTTTCTCCCAGTGCATGTTTGTAGTGTGATGTAATTGTACGACATCCTTTATTTGAGTGTGACGTACTTGGACACGCACATGACCAAAAATAAAGATTGAGATTACTTCATCATTGTAGCATTCACTTAGTTTAATTATTTAATTGTTATTGTTATCTATTGTTCTCATAGTTAATATATTTTCACCCTAAACTCATTAAATGCAGAATGAGTATGACTTAATTACGAGCATTTAAGTGTGATTACTTGGTATCCTAGTTTTGTACCTAGGATCTGCGCTTGGTAATCCTAGTAGTAGTCATGCACGAGGTTCAAGATGTGTACGGATGATTAAGGAATGGATGCTGATTACACTTAGGCTAGCTTAAATTCTCTCTCCCGATCTCCTCTTAGTATAGCTCCCTCTCTGTCCCTTTTCCCTCCTAGCTTAATTAAAGATTATTTTCCATTGCTTCTAGGAGTAGCATTAATTTAGGAACATATCATACACCTCACTTTGGACTAAACCATACATGACAAAGCAAATACTAGTCTAGGTGGGAAGACAGTGAACTGCGATCAATGAGTAACTATCTAGATACCACAACTAGCCCGTTTGCGAAGTTCGACCGGATTGTGCATGAAACACGTATTTGTATGGTTGAGTGTAGGGGTACCTTGTCACTCATCATTGGTGCTATTGCCGGGGATGGTGCTAGTTATTTAGATTAGTTACATCATCCAAGATTGCTGTAACAAAGTATTCATGATCCATCTTTGAGAAAAGAAATTAATTTCAATTAGGTCACACACAAATTCATACACCATGTCTCTCTCTCAAGACTATGATAATGTAACAACCAGTAAGGAAATTCATTGGAGAACTAACGAATCATATGATGATGAAGATGAAGTTTGGAGTACCCAATCTAATGTAGGGTTTTCCAATAAACATAAACGAAGAAAACATCATTCCAACTCACAAATGCATAACCTACCCAGTGACGATGAATCCCTACGGACCACTATGAGCCTAATGTAAATACAAGAGGCTGTTCAAATATCCTGCAGGCATTGCAAGGAAAGCTGTCTACCCAGGCTTGACTTAAACAACTTTTCTAAGTTTTCAGGAGGCTACGATTTAGATCCACAACAACATTTACAAGCCTTCTACGATGCTTATGCATGGAACAACATCGATAATGAATGGAAAAAACTTAAGCTCTTTCCTATGACACTCGTTGGCCATGCAAAATTATGGTATATTTCTTTAAAACCAAAATCAATCCGACGTTGGCCAATGATGGTAGAGCTCTTCAATGAAAGATATCAAACCTATGCAAGAGTGTCAGCCTTGAGGAAACAAATCCAAAAGTGGAAACAAGCACAACAGGAATCCTTGGACATGGCCTTAGAAATATATTATGCGTTGTTAAACAACTACCTAAGTCATGGGTTCTCCGAGGAGAGGCTAATGTACCATATCATAGATGGGCTCCATAATGAAACAATGGAGACCCTAGGGATGTATGCCTGAGGTTAATTCTACGAGCTACGAACCCATCAATTCCAAGAGCTTATCAACTGGGTAGCAAAAGAAGAAGGAGAAATGGCTAGATGGGAGAATGTTGAAAAATCTCAATGGGACAAAAATCTTACATCAACAAAGGTCCATAATCTAAAAGAGGAGAAATCAACTCACCTCAAGGAGGTGGAACCATCTTTGCCAACACTACAATCATTGGATGAAATTGAGGCAAAGATTAATAAGATGATGGAATGGATGCATAAAAAATGAGGAGAAAATGCCAACATTATTGGAGATAGAGTCATAACAAACCAAGAAGTAGGACAAAATACCCTTAGACAATCAGAAATAAGGGTTGAAAAAGATAAGAGCTCGACTGCCATTCATACGTATTAGTGCAACATTTGCCTATACGATCACCCCAATGGCCAATGTCCAATCTTGTCACATTTACATGAGCATTGAGGAAGGGTGTTACACCTAGAGTTCGTACAAAGATACTATGTTCGGTCACAGTGGCAGCAATCCCAATCGTGGGGGAGGCCACCCTCAAACTAGTTACACCCTTCATATCATCCGAACCCAAGTGCCTATCAAGTTCAACATCCTATTTTCCCAACTAGGTCAACATCCTCTATCTCACCACATTATTATCATTCTCCTAAATACTATCAACCCATGTCCTCTCCAACATAACCACCACCTTGGATACCTTACACTTCTCCTCAATTTCAACATTATCATCCTTCACCTCCTTCTACATTGCCACCAAGTGTTCTAGAAGGTTTTGCATCACAGCACCAATCCATGAATGTTATTGGTGCTGCTACTGTCAATAGCAGTGGGAATCCTCCACAACATCATAGGCATCCCTTCTTTAGATGTGACCGTAAGAAGGAACAACATAATTTTGAGCCCATTGCATCTTCCAACCCAACACAAGTCCATCACTGTGGTGCAGCTCCGTCCTCAAATCCAACACCTCATGTTACTTTCTGTGGGCCATTAACTAATACTCCAACAACCATACGACCCAATGAATATAGCCACCGAGGAAGGAAAATTGATCCTTGCATACCATCTTAAGGTCAAGGGTGCCATAGTGGGTTAGCCACTCATCAATTAACTACACCCTATAACCTGCCCCACTATGCCAACTATAATCAAGTGTGTGAACCCCACTGGGGGTACATTCCAACCATTAGATCAAAAGACACCCAATGGTTCGAATATGATCGGATCCCAATATGTTCAACATGCAAGGATTCCAACTTTTCATTTATTAATCCTCACCATGCTCAACTATTTAATTATGGAGGATACCCCCATTCTAATAACAAGCAGGATTAATAAATATTTTTCATTTTCTTTAATTTTGAAATTTTTGTTTTTCAGTTTTTCACTTTTCAACTTATTGTTTGATCTTTTTACCTTTTTATGAGTAATCTCATCTAAAAATAAAACCACTCATGTGAACTGTTGGTTGAGATGTTTTTCTATGCTATTGAGTCTTAGGTACTTAATTATTTGGACAGTGGGCCCACAACATTCACTTCCTCATTCTATTAATAAGAGGTTCCACCCTGGGTACAATGATATTCTTAATCTTTAAAACTTAAAGTGACCTTGTGTTAACATGCCCAGAGTGAAGAATGATGGACTAAGAAGGAATGGCCAGGGTGGGACATCAAGGGGACTTGTGGATTCTCTTTGGTGACATCTGTGGGAGTTATCATGTAGCTTGGTTGTACTAAGATCTTTGTAGATCTAACGAAAAGTGGGAGTAAGAGTAATCAAAAGGCACTCAACTAGAAAAAAGAATAATGCTCTTTTAGGGGGTCCCACTAGAAAGACATGCACACATGCTTGAAGGTAGGTGGCTTCTCTAGATTAAGCATTCAAAAAAAGAGAGAGAGAGAGAGAGGAGCAAGAAGAGTGTGCTAAAGTGGCCACAAAAAAAAAAGATCAAGTTCAAAGTGCCGCAAAGCAAAGCAAAAATCACTCATCCCTTGAACGAAATGCCAAGTGATCATATGCCTTGCTGTCATGGTGCTTTTATTATTGTCTATCATTGGGATGAAAAAATGCGATGTCACTAATTAGCGGAATGAACTTGGTCTTGATTTTTAAGCGACAGGTTAATAACACATTAATCATGCCTTACACTAAGAATGCATTGTGCTGTGAGTCAGTTACCTCATATCCCAATCTTTGCAATCCCTTCTACAATTCGCCTCATCTCGCTATCCATGTATTTGTGACTTGTGTCTTGTATAGCATTGAATTCATATCTCATTACGGTGGTATCTACATGTGTGTGTTTTGTGGAACTAGTGTGGATTACATTTAATCCTTCTAATGCCTATAGACATTTTGAGATGTGGTTACGTAAGGGCATTATAGGTAGAAACCTGCTTTGGGGAGGACCCACTTATGTAATTGCTGTAAATCACATTTGTAACACATTGTCCACACATCATCCTATACCCTCTAAGCATTACCAACATTCTTCTTTTCCTTATCATCCTTCAAGTTCAAACGTTCCTATGAGCTAACATATGTCCTTTCCCCCCCTACTCTTCATAATTCTCATTGACAAATTTTACACCATTATACTCTTTGTGCCTTCAGGACTAGTTTGAATTACCCTGGATCCCTTTTCATTGCCCTACACGGCCTTAGTTTATACCTTGGAGTTTAAATTTTTTTAAAAAATTTAATTAAAATTAGGTAAATTTTACAAGTGCCCCATTTTTGATAGGATGCGATATTGGGTCCGTGCTAGCGGGTACGTGATATCACGTCTTTAATATATATATATGGGCCTCCCGTGCCTATCAACATCATTTGCAATTGTTGACGTAGGGGAAGCTTTTCAAATTTCCTACTATGACTTGTGATTACGTATTTTTCGCTTTTCTAACCATAACTCGCTCACTGGTGCTTCAATTTTCATTCTGTCTGAACCTACTTGAACTTGGAGTGTTTAGCTTAGTTGTGGGGGAGGGGTACATGCTGAATTTGCATACCAATTTTTTGAAATTTGTCATCGCCCAAATGACACTATCAAGGGTAATTAGCTATAATAATAATAATAAACACGTGCCATAAAAAATTACATGTCCTTACCTATACCGGGAAATTAAAATTTGAAACCCACAAACAATTACATATTCTTGCCTTAAAGTGGACCAAATATAAAAATATTTTGGGGACATTTCCATAAAAATTCCTAACTTTAAAATCACATGGAATCAAAACAAAGTCATTAAGGTAAGAAGTAAGGTATAACTTAACTTGGGTAAAGAACCTTACTAATGCTTGGCCTTGTTTGATTACAGATGACCCTAAAGCATAGACAATAAGAAGGTCCATCTCAAGGTATGTTTAAGCAACCTAGAAGAGGTAAAAAAAAGATGCTTGCCAAACAACACAGAGCGGGAGGAACAATCATTTAGTATCCATAAAGAAGAAGGCCCTGCCACTATACAATTAAGACAGGTAGAAGGAGGAGCTACTGTAGTGCCTGAATAGGGATGACACCTCACATTGCCCCCAAAATGTGTCCAGGCCATCTTTGAAAGGTCCACATCAACTACAATGATCATATAATTGAACTTTAATCCTTTCACAGAATTTGCTCCTGAGGTCGTTAGGGACCACCTTAAGGGATCTCCATTATGGCCTATCCTCTTCGAAAGTGGTGCCTGGTACTTAGGAGAAACGTACTAATTTTGGCATAATAAAGAAGAAGGAACCACAATTAACATTTGTGGTGTGTCTGTTGATTTCTCTGTTCAAGCCATTTCAGAAGTGTTAAACCTTCTGAATATAGGGCCAAAGGTTGCTCGTCTGTCCACTCGCTCTGATGCTGATGCGCAAAAGGTTTAGTTAGACAAGGCGTACGATAAAGAAGATAAGACCTATGGAGAGTTGACGTTGGAAGAGAAAATCTACTTTAAAATTGGAACTTATCACACCTTTCCCACAAAAGGGTTAAACAAAATTTCAACATATTCAGAAAGAGGATGTGCAATATTGATGGGAAAGGTTAATGCTAACCTGCCTCATCTATATTTCATGGAGATCTTAAGAGGGTTCGAAGAACGTAAGATAGGGAAGTTTGCGTTGCCCTTCCCTTGTCTCATCAGGAAGCTGTGCAAGCATGCTGGTATTTAAGGATACACCAATGATGTCCTCAGGAAAGCCCAAAATGCTTCATATGCTAAACTGCTAAAGCCACCAGCTACAAGGAAGATTGCTGGTGAGACGCTAGGGCCAGAACAAGAGTAAGAACAAACGGTGGGGCCCACTGCAACTCAACTTGTAGGGCCTAGCCAACTTCCAAGCACGGGACCTAGTCAACAACAAAAATTAGGGCTTAACACGATCCAACGATATCAACCACCTCTACAGCTGTAGGACTACCAATCGTTGATGAGTTATCTCAGGGCCATCATTGGTTGGGAAAGTTGTGATGATACAAATCTCTTCTGTATTATTAATGATACTATACAACCCATTATTATATAGATCGTCCATAGGGTGAGGTGTCCATTCAAACAGGAGGAGGGGAGAGTTATTGGTCACAACAGATTTTAGGAAATGCTGCATCCTTTCAGGTGCAACTAGAGACTGGTGAAGGGGCTACAGTGGTGGTCATGCAGCACCAGGACACAGCGGGAGCCATAGAGGTGGTCACAGACCACATCAAGGAATCTTTTAACATCCCTATTGTGCCACCGGTAGATTTCATAGGATCACGGGATGCTTAAACTCTTTTCGGCCCCTCAATGACTCTTGAAGAGCATGAGGATGTGCTTGATCAATTATTGCAAATAGGACAAGTGATGATGTCCTTTTTTGACATCCCATAGGATGTTACGGTAGAATAATCAAATCTCATCTCCACCAAAGAAAAACTGGTCATGATAGAAATAAGGGCCAAGCACGCAAAAGCAAAAGTTGCAAGACTATAAGAAAGGCTCATAACCCTACAAGCAGCATAGCAAGATCCCTCTCAATTCGTTCCCATGGACCAGCTGGACACCTTTAGGATTAACCAACTCAACAAATTGCTAGTGGAAAATAAAAAGGTGGCAGACAAAAAAGAGAAGGTCGACTGGAATGCCTCCATTACACAAGCGCAAACTTACGCACACGCCAAGGCATTCAAGGCCTTACAAGAAGAAAATAAATAGCTTGTTGCTGACAATCTTTGGTTGAACTTTGTGGAGAAACAAAAGAATGTTCTCGAAGAACATTTTCAGTGACTGTGAGAACAACTGATTAGGGTCAACCAGGACATGAACCGATTGGCTAGGGAAAATCAAACCCTCTCAATATAGGAGGTATGCGCCATCCATTAGAAGATGACCATCAAAATAAGTGTGTGGCAGAACGAGGCCAAGCGGCATGAAAAGTTAAAAGAGAACTTCTGAGACCAGGTGGGAATGTACAAATAAATCATCAAGAAGGAGATCCATATGGCCAAGGTACATATCCACACTTTCAATGCTCCACACACTAATTGACGAGCCATATTGGACACAGGTGGAACTTAAGAGCTAGGACCTGCAGATTCAGGATCTTATAGAGTACATAGAGTTGGCAAATCTACGGTATGCGAATTTAGCCATGTTGATAGCAGGGTGCTTGAGGACAAAGTTCGAGAAGCAGGTAGCTACCACCTATGCCAAGTATGAAACAGAATTTGTAGAACATAAGAAGACATTGTAGAAGTTGGAAGTCGCAAATTCTGAATTGGAGGTGGTTAAAGCAACCTACAAAGGATAAAAAGATGTCGCAACAGGCTTGGGTTGATGGCTTATAGATTTTCAGGAGTACAAAGACAAAGCCAAAGCCTACGAGGAAGAATGACGGTTGTTTGCAGCCTAGTACGTCAAGGCAAACAAAATGTTTTCGCAACTACTATGCCCATGGGAGGTGCCAACTCCATCAAACATTGGAGCATTAGCATGGATAGCATAAGATCCCTAAACTGAAGAGGAGAAACTCCAAGCACTACTTCAACATCATCAAATCCCAAAACCTGGAGCACAAGATAAGGGAAAGCAACCCATGGAGGAGCCATTTCCACCAGGAGCCACATGAGTTACACCCAATTTTGTAATTTTGGAAATTTTTCATTTTTCGTGTGGTGTCCAAATTTTGTTCTATTGAGTCCTTCGCTGCAGCATGAATAGATTTGCTATCAGTCAATAATCCCATACCTATCCACTGTGTAATCATTGGGGCTTGTTCTCATTTTGACTCGAGGATGAGTTTTCATTCAGTTATGGGGGTATGAGGAATTGTGATTCATTGGGTTGCGATATCGAACCCATGATATTGGATACGTGATATCGCATCTAGCAGTGATATCGGATATGCGATATCGTGGTTCCTGTGTGGGCCTATAAATACACATGTAGGCACATGGGAAAGGAGTCTTTTTGGTCAATTTTTAGTGAGTTAGTTAGTGTAGGATATTTTTGTCAATTTTTCCTCTCAACCCTTTCTCCCAGTGCATGCCCAAAATGTGATGATTTTAATTATACGACATCCTTTATTTGAGTGTGACGTACTTGGACACACACATGACTAAAAATAAAGATCGAGATTACTTCATCATTGTGGCATTCACTTAGTTTAATTATTTAATTGTTATTGTTATCTATTGTTCTCTTAGTTAATATCTCTTCACCCTAAACTCATTAAATGCAGAATGAGTATGACTTAATCATGAGCATTTAAGTGTGACTACTTGGTATCCCAGTAGCGTACCTAGGATCTACGCTTGGTAATCCTAGTAGTAGTCATGCATGAGGTCCAAGATGTGTACGGATGATTAAGGAATAGATGCTCATTGTGCTTAGGCTAGCTTAGATTCTCTCTCTTAATCTCCTCTTAGTATAGCTCTCTCTCTCCCCCTTTCCCTCCTAGCTTAATTAAAGATTATTTTCCATTGCTTCTAGGAGTAACATTAGTTTAGGAACATATCATACACCTCACTCTAGACTAAACCATACGTGACAAGGAAAATACTAGTCTAGGTGGGAAGATAGTGAATTGCGATCAATGAGTAACTATCTAGATAAAAACTAACCCGTCTGCAAAGTTTGACCGGATCATGCATGATACACTTGTATTCGTATGATTGAGTGTAGGGGTACCTCATCACTCATAAGTAGGGGTACCTTGCCGCTCATCACCTTTGTTGCCAAGCTTCTAAAATTTGTAGTAGTTGAGTAGTGCTTGCAACTTTTCTTCTTTTGTCCTTGGATCATGTATCATCTAGGCCACTGAACTGATGATTACTAGCACTAGTACATCCCAAGGACATGGTAGCTATGAAAAGATTTTATTGGCCTTTATGTACTAGGCTGCAAACTGCTATCGTTCCTTCTCAAAGGCCCTAGCCTTTTCTTTTAACTCATGATGATTTGTTAATCTTCGAGCTAGGTGTAAGGCAACATCCTTTTGTCCATGGTAGTAAGCTTTGATCACCTCAAGTTTTGAGTTTGCTACATGGAGTTTTTGCAAAGCGGCTTTTTTGTCTACAAACTCTTTCTCATATAATGCATAGGTGATCGCCATTTGCTTCTCCAATTCATTTCTTGGTCAACCTATAGTTAACATGGCAAGGTTGGCATATCTAAGGTTAGCCAATGCCATGTATTCCTTTAAATCCTTGATCTGCAGGTCTTTATTCTTCAATTTCGCTTGCTGGACCAAGGCATAGGTATCCAAGATGGGTTTCCAATTAGGATTTTACATTGACATGGATTTAATATCAACTTTTTCCATCTATATTTTCTTTTTGTTGATTTGTTTATCCATGTCAACTTTGTCCTGAAAGTGTTCTTTTAACTTTTCATGCTTTTTGGCCTCACTTTACAACATGGTTATTTTGATTGCAAAATTTTGTTGAATTACGTGGACTTCCTCCATTGAGAGGATGTGGTTCTCTTTGGCCAATCGGCTAATGTCCTAGTTGATCCTCACAGTTGTTCTCTTAACTAGTGAACACTTTCTTCTAGAATGTTCTTTTGTTTTTTAACAGTGGTCAACCTTGTGTTTTATATAGTAATTTGTTTATTTTCTTCTTAAGTGATGGTTAGTGCCTTCTTATGAGCATAGGATTGTGCTTCTGTAGTGGAAGCATTCTAGACTGTCTTCCCCTTTTCTTGCTCGGCATCTTTATTCTCTTTGATCAATTTATCTAGATTCTTTATTTTAAATTGATCTAATTGATCAAACGTGATAAATTGGGTAGGATCCTATCTTTCAGCTCTCAAGGCAGCTAGCTCCTATTGCAAATGTTGCACTTTTGCTTCTGCATGGTCCACCCTAATCTTAGTGATGACTAGCTTTCCCTTGGTGGCAATGAGGTTTGATTGTACTATAGTGACATCACAAGGGATGTTAAACAAGGTGATTATTACTTTTCCTATCTACAATAATCTATCTAATACATCCTCATGGATTGCAAGAGTGATCGAAGTCCCAATGAGCATTTGTGCATCTATAGTCCAAGTCAAATCCACTTGGGGCAAAACAAGCACATTGAAAGATTCTTTAATGTGATCCATTATTACCTTTGCTATACCTGCCACTTCCTAATGCTACATGATCATTATTGTGACATCTTCTCCTATTTTTAGCATCACTTGAAAGGATGTGGAGTTACCAAATATTTTTTGTGACCATTGGGATTCTCCTCCTGATTGTAGTGAAATTTGTCACCTTGTTGGATCGGCTAAAATAGTGGGTTACATGGTGTTGTTGATGACTCTAAAGAGGCTTGACTCCTCTCTACTCCCCTAGCTGAGCATTTTACTAATTTTTCACAAGTGGCTCATTGTAGGCTTGTAGTCTTGTGGTGGTGGTGGTAGATCTTATGGCTCATGACCTTGTTCGGGCTCTTGTTCTACTTCTTTTTTTAGCTTTGCTTCCTTCTTTGGCTCTTGTTCCTTACCAAGGTCTTTCCTTGGTGCTATTAGTTGAAGAAATTTAGTGAAGGAAGCATTCTAAGCCTTCATGAGCATTTCATTTATGTACCTTAGGATTCCAGAGCATTTGCATAGCTTTCGGATCAGGAAAGGGAATGGAAGTGTGGGCTTTCTTGCCTTCTTTTCTTGAAATCACCTCTGAATTTCTATGTAATATAGCTAGGGAAGATTAGTCATGTATTTGCCTATCAGTCTAGCACTTCCCATGGCTGTATACGTGGAGATTCTATTGAGCCTTTTGGTAGAAAATAGATGATATGTCCCTATCTTGAAATAGGTCCTCTCTTCCAGAGTCAATTTACTATGTCTTATCATCTTTGTTGTATGTTTACCTTAGCCATAACTTTTTGGTGTTGGGGTCAGACCTTGTGAATAGATGAGCTAACTTAGCCCTCTCATTTGGCAAATTAAGAAGTTCGGTGATTGCTTTGACTAAGGACAAAATAATGACTCTGCAAATATTAACAATGGTGCCCTCTTCTTTGTTGTGCTAGAATTAGCAAGCTTCACCAAGGTACCATTCACCACTATTTGAAAGGATGGGCCACAGAGATGCACTTGAAGTTGCATCTGAACTACCTCTAGAGAAAATGTCATAAATGGGCCAAAGCTCATCTCCACGATGATTGTGATCAACATGGATTTTTCTTGAATGGCTTTAAGGCATTTTGGGGATAATGTGAGGTGTTATCCTTGTATGGCAGCTTGTGGTTCCATGGCCTCTCCTTAGTACGATTATCCTATAATAAGAGCCTCTTGATGGATGCTGAATGATTAGGCTTCTTGTTCCTTGTGCTTGGCATGTTTGCCTTGCTGGTCTCTAACACTTCTTGGGTATTTGGCTACTCCCTACGAAGGTCTTACTTGTGCTCCTCATTTTGGGCCCATTTGCAATTAACCAAGGATCGTATGTTACTAAGGCGTTGTTATATATATCATCAATAGGTGTATACCTTAACCTTGATTGTAGTTCCATTAAGTGCTTTAGGCATATGATTGTAGAGTTAGAAAAATTTCCAGAAAAATGTCCAAAAAGTGTTAATCTTCTTTTATGACCGTTCGTAGATGGTTCCTTTTTCCTTATGTATGGCTTATTATGATGGTTATAGTTCCTTGGATGAAAAGATTAAGGCTTCTGGCATTAATACAATTAATTTTTCATTATAATGCTTAAGATTTTTAACACTCTTACCATTATAATACCCTTCATGAAATAGAAAATTTTGGAAAATTGGGGCAAGGTCACCACACAAGCACCCCCCACAACTAAGTTGAATACTTTGGCTTAAAATAGGTTCAAATGGTGCAAGAATCAGAGTAGGATTGAGCAATATATTGCAAGTGGAAGTTGTTTATGTAGATCTTTGAGTTGTGAAAGAAAATTTGAAAAATTCCCCTAGCTGCAAATGATGAGAATGGAGTTTTAAGCACTACAGGGGTAATATATATAGGTTTTGTGGACCCGATCTTTGGTAGTCAATATCAAGTTCATGAATTTGCATTGAATGAGGGTATTGAGCATGGAAAATGAAGCTCTAGGATTGGTGGGAAGGTTTCAAGTTAGGTCCATAGTTCTAAGGTAAGTAGGAAATCATATTTAGGCATTGAAAATGTGAGAATATGGAGTTTTCAACATTAAAAGTTGTGGAAGATGCAAGAAAAGGGGCATTATACCAATGTTGTGGAATGGATCAATTACATGATAAGGGAAAGCATGAAATTTAAAAATGATGTGCTTGGAAGGTAAAGAATGATGTGGTTGTGTCAAACAAGTACAAGTTACAATAGTTACACAAGTGGATCCTCCCTAAAGTGGGCTCTAGCCCATAATGCCCTTACATAATCACACTTAAAAATGTTCGTAGGCATTGAAGGGGTTGAATGCAATGCATACCTGGGAAACAAAACACATATGTTAAAAGCACTAATGTGAGAAAATAACTCTATGTGACATAAAACCACAAGCTAGGATCACATGGACAACAAGATGAGATGAATTGAAGAAAGGATTGCAGAAATTGGGACATGAGGTGTACTTACCAGAGGCATAATGAATCCTCATGTGTTATTAATGGTTAAGTAATCATTAGCCCTTCTTTCCAAGATTCAAACCAACTCCAAACCACATTTCAGTGACATTGCATTATTTCATCAGTTTCGCTGGCAACCATAAGACTACCATAGTTGCAAGGGGTAGCATCACTTGGCATTTTGTCCAAGGGAGGAGTTCATTGATAGCACTTCGTTGTTTTTTATAGCAGTATTTTGAGAAGCCACCAACCTTTAGGCATGAATACATGTATTTCTAGTGGAACCTTTAGAAATTTATTCAATGCCTTTTTAATTTACTCATACTTCCATTTTTTGTTAGATTTAAAAGGATATAATTACAACCTTAGCAACATGATAGAACATATAGAAGTGGCCAAAGAGAATCCAAAAATTCCCTTGATGTCACGCCCTTCACATTTCCCCTTGGTTCTTTACTTTCTATCTAGGCACAATGATTATGAATTTATTTTTAGTTTGGGATGATGAAAAAGAATATCATTATAACTAAGGTAAGAACCTCTTATTAATCGAATGAGTGGATGGGTGACTTGGCCTTACTATCTGAACAATCCATCCCTTATGACTTGACAACATAGAGAAAACCTCATCTCAATGGGTTACATGATCATTTTATTTACAAGAGAGATTACTAACAAAGAAAATGAAAACAAAATGTGGCAAAAGTTGAAAAGGATAGGAAAAATTGTAGTAAGAAATAAGAAAATGATAAAAAATTGTAAAACAAAAAGATGAAAAACACTTATTAATTGTGGAGGTTAGAATGGGGGATTTTCCCCACAACTAAATAGTTGGCCATGGCAAGAATTAATAAGCAGATAGGTAGGTTTCATGCATGTATAAAACATTGTTAACCTTTCATGTTCAAGCCATTGGGTGTCTCTTGGTTTAGTGGTGGCTGCATATATAAGCTATTGTTCACACACTTGGTTGTTAAACACATGGTAGGTCAAGGGATGAGTTGTGTTAACATTGTAGATGTCTAGCCCACAATTGCACCCTTGATCATGATATGGTATGCATGGATTTACGTGTCTCCCCACATTGATAAATTCATTGCTTTAGTTTGGTGTTGGAGTAACAATAGATGGTGGCCCTTGCGTAAAATTAGAGGAAAATGGTTGTAAAAAAGGAGGCATTGCACTAGATTGGCATTGTGCTAGTTTGGATGATGTGGTAGGTCCATGAGTGTTATGCTCTCATCTGGAGCTTATCCTAAAGAAAGGATGTTTTTGAGTTTGTAGTGGGGACCTACTAGTATCAACATGTCTATGCACATTCATAGCACAAGTGGCATTCGTTTGTTGATATTGTGGTGCTAAAATTTCTTGTGTCATTAGTGGTGGCATGTGATGAGGTGGAGTATGAGAATATCAAGGGTAGGATGGATGGTAAGAGGCACAAGGTGGAAAGCCTTCAGGGGATGTCATGGGTTGATGGTACTCGGGAGAGTGATAGTAGCGATTTGAAGTAGAGGATGTAGAACTAGTTGGAGAAATAGGGTGTTGAACATAATATCCATGCAGTCTCAACTGATAGGAAAAATAAGGCTGGTTTGGTGGTGGCCTCCCCTAAGATTGTGGGTTTTGCCACTGTGGTTGATGATAGTGTTGAGGTTGGTAGTAAGTCCCCCTCAAATAGTATGATTGGTTATGAAATTATCTATAATTACCCTATGGAAGAGGAAATTTTCTAAGCATGTTCTTCTATACAAATTTGGGGTTTAATGTAGAAGCCCAAGACTCATATAGATGTGACACAACTAGATAGTGGCCCTTTGGGTGGTCATATATGCATATGTCACATTCTTCATCATCATCTGTGGTTGAGTCTATAGCCTCCCTTTCTTTAGCCATTTTTCTTGTTTGCTAATAAGGGTTCCTAGCTATTTCCTAGTTTTGCATCCTTTGTTTATTGTGATCACCTATTTTTTTTTGCATGACCTTCTCCTCTATAGTTTCAACCAAAGTTGTAACATTTTCGTATACCCATTTTGACATCCTATCAAACTTTGCTTCAAGTTCATCGATAGACTTTTGTATCTGCAAGAGTCGATGTAGAATCACCTTATCAAGAGTAGTCTTTATCTCCTTACCATAGATATGGACCTGCTTCTTTTGAAGGGTTGGATTACAGTGATATTTCTCTACATTCTTCCATTTGCATATCTCTTCTTTTTCTTTGGCCACATGCTTGATTAGCTCTTAGATTTGATGAGTTCGTAGCTCGTATAATTGACCTAGGGCATACATCCAAAGGGTCTCCCTTGTTTCATTATGAAGCCCATCTATGATGTGAAAAAGTTACCTTTCCTAAGAGAAACCATGGCCTGGGCATCTATTCAGTAGAGAATAATATCTATTTAAGGCCATGTCCAAGGGTTCATGTTGTTCTTGTCTTCATCCTTGGATATCTCTCCTTAGGTTAGACACTTGCATAGGTTTGATATTTCTCATTAAAGAGTTCTAGAATTATGGACCACCATCAAATTGAATTTGGTTTCAACAATCTATACCACACTTCGACTTTATCGATCAGTGTCCTAGGGAAAAGCTTGAGATCTTACCATCCACTTTCAATGTTGTAAAAAGCACAAGCATCATGGAAGGCTTGTAAATGATGTTTTGGATTCGAATCATAGCATGTTGCAAATTTGGAAATAATATTCATATCAAGCTTGGGTAGGAAACTCTCTTTGCGATGCTTGCAGGATATCTTAATTGCGTCTGTGATCTACATCAAGCTCTTAGTGGCCAACAAGGGTTCATCGTCATTGGACATGTTGCGATGAAAATTTCTATTTCTATCTATTTGATTGTGAAAATTTTCTCTATGTTCATTTTAACATGTTTGATTTCTCTCATGGGTTCAATTTTTATTTTGATGCCAATGAGGAGCTTGGTTTCTATACCTACATTCATCTTTGTCAGAATTAGATGTTGAAAAGAAACAAAAAGATGAGGAATTGGAAGGATTGCCATGGCTTCTATCATGTTCTCCAGGGTTCCTTAATTCATCATTTCTAAATTTTGAGGAGGTCTTAGGCCTTGAAGCCCCGCTAGTCCAAGATTGACTTCATCTCCTCCAGGGTTTTTTGCCTTAGGTGAATGTAGTCTTTGAGTGTCATCAAGATGGTCATGAACATATGAAACCCCTGTATGAAGTTGGTCACTCCAATTTTTTTCATCATATATCTTATTAGTTCTTCAATGAATGTTTTCGTTATTGATGAGTGATGAGGTACCCCTATGCTCAACCATACGAATCACAAGTGTTCATGTGTGATTTGGTCAAATTCCATGGATGGATCTAGTTGTGGCATTTAGATCGTTATGCTTTGATTGTAGTTCACTATCTTCCCACTTGGACTAGTGGTGGCTTTGTCATGTATGATTTAGTCCAAAGTGACACATATGATGTTGTCTATTATCTACGCTACTCCTAATGACAAAAAGAGATAAATTAATTAAACTAATGAATGATGAAAAAAAAGATCTAAACTAGCCTATGGGTGATGATTATCTGCACTTAATCGTTTTTACACATCTTGGACTTTATGAGGCTGGGATTACCAAGTGTACGTCATTGGTTGTACCAAATGGTACACTTTTGGATTACCAAGTACGTCCACTTAAACACTCATGATTAAGGCGTACACATTTTACTTAATAAAAGGAATAGTAAATAATAATAAATGGAAACAATTAGCTAAAAAAAGTATTAAATAATTAAAGTAATAATAATCTAATGAGATGTTGTAATGATGAAAGTAATCTTGATCTTTATTGCCAGTCACGTAACATGTCCAAGTACATCAGACTTGAACAAAGGTGCCATACGATTATAAGCATCACCATGTGGGCATGCATTGGGAATAACAGACTTTGAAAGAAGAAACTAAAAACTAGAATTATCTACTGACCATCAACTACTTACTACCTTCCTCATTCAAGCACCCAGCACCATATTTATAGGCAATATTTAGATGAGGCGATGTTGGGTGTTTGATGTTACTTATTAGTCTTGACATTGGATATGCAACGTTGGGGCTCTGACATCGTGTACCCAATGTTAGGGCCTTACAATGGTGTCTCATCATACCCCCATGATTAAATGAAAACTCATCCTCAAGTTAAACAAAATGAGGAATAAGTTCTTTACAAAATATTGATAGGTATGGGATTATTAAATGACTCAATAATAAATAAGATTCTTGCATGTCATAGTGGTGTAGTATAAAAATGGGACACATTATTATATAAAAAAAAAACAAAAACAAGACTAAGAAGCTCATGTAGTGCTTGGAGGTGGTGGCTCTTCCATTAACTACTTTCCTTTGTCCCTAGGCCATTAAAACTTGTATCGATTAAGCAAGGCTTGCAACTTTTCTTCATCTATCCTTGGGTTGTGCACCGTCCAGGTTGTTGTGTGTATGTGTGCTAGCACTGGTACATCCCAAGAACATGGCAACTATGGAAACATTTGATTCACTTTTATATATCATGCCACGAACTATCGTCATTCTTTCTCAAAAGCCCTAGTTTTATCTTCGAGCTCATGATAATTCGTTAATCTATGAGCTAGGTTTGAGGCTACATCTTTTTGTCCTTGATAATTGGCTTTGACGACCTCTAACTCTAAGTTTTCCACCTGCAACTTTTGCAAAGCATCTTTTCAATTTGCAAACTCTTTCTCATATAATGCATAGGTGGTCACCACTTGTTTCTTCAGCTCACTTCGAGGACGAATTGCTATTAACATGGTAAGGTTGGCATATCTAAGGTTAGAAAATGCCATGTATTCCTTTAAATCCTCTATCTATAGGTCTTTGTATTTTACTTTTTCTTATTGGACCATGGCATAACTGTCCAAGATGGCTTGCCATTCAGAATTCTGTAATGAGAAGGAGCTGATGTTGGCTTTGGCCATCTTGATTTCCTTTTCATCGATTTATTTATACATGTTGACTTAGTCATGGAAGTGCTCTTTAAGTTTTTCATGTTCTTTAGCCTTGTTCTACCACCCACTAATCTCGATTATTGACTTTTGGCAAATAGCACATACCTCGTCCATGGAGAGGCTTCTATTCTACTAATTTATGATTGTCAGTGCCTTTTTATACACATGAGATTATGCATCTATAGCAGAGGCATTCCAAATCACCATCTCTTTCTCTCGCTTTGTAGCTGCTCTCTCCTTCACTAGCTTGGTAAGCTCCTCTATCTTGAATTGTCCTAGTTGGTTTAGTGTAACACAATGGGTAGGATCCCATCATTCAATGTGTAGGGTAGCTAAATCTTGTTGCAAGCTTTGTATCTCAGCTTCCACATGTTCTACCTTGACCTTTGCCATGACCAACTTTCCTTTAGTGGTGATGAGGTCTAACTATGCTGTAGTGACATTGCTGGGGATGTCAAATAGAGTGGTCATTACTTGACTCATCTACAGCAAGTGATCAAGCACATCCTCATGCACTACAAGAATCATTGAAGTCCTAGGCAACATTTGTGCATCTCAATCTTAAAGTAGGTTCTCTATTCCAAACTCATTTGATGGTATGACTTTTTCTCTTTACCATACACTTGTCTAAATTGTAATTTCTTTGTTTCAAGGTTAGATCTGATGGACATGTGAGCAACCTTGGCTCCTTCATTCGGTAGGTTGAGAGTTGTAGTAATTTCCTTGACTGAGTAATAGACAATCACCTTGCAGATATTAATAGTGGTGCCCTCATCTTTGTTATGCCAAAATTGATCGATTTTGCCTAGGTACATTCACCACTATCAGATAAGATAGGCCATAATGGGGACACTTTAAGTTGCATCCTTACGGCTTCTAGAGCAAACTCCACAAATGGACTGAAATTCATTTCCACAATGATCGAAGCCAATGTGGATTTCTTCAAGGTGGTAGCAAGGTAGTTAGGGGGCAATGTGAGATGTTGTCTCTGTTTGGGGATCAGTACTTTTACCACCTCTCCTTGGGTTGATTACTCAATAGCAAGGGCCTCTTGATGGATATTGAAAGAATGGGCCTCCTGTTTAGCATGTTCATTATGTTCTTCTTGTTGGCCACGACCACCATGTGGACGTTTAGTAGCTCTTTGTGAAGGTTCACCTTGAGCACCTCTTTTTGGGGCCATATGCAATCAAGCAGAAACCAGGTGTTATAAAGATTATGTTTATTATCATTAATCAATTTATACCTTACTCATAACCTTAGTTCATTGAGCTCATAATGCATATGATTGCAGGGTTAGGAAAATTTTTAAGAAAAATTTCCCAAAAAATGCCTATCTCTTTCTACAACCATCACAGTTGCTTTCCTTTTTTGTTATATGTGGCTTATAATAGTAGTTATGGCCTCATGGGTTAGAAAAATTGGACTTCTAGCATTACTATTAATGATTTTTCATAATAATTCTTAAGGTTTTCAACATCCTTACGCTTATGATACCTTTTGGGTGTTAGCAAATTTTAGCAAATTAGCACAAAGTTTGCACATAAGCACCCCCCATAACTAACTTGAACACTCCAGGTTTAGATAGATTCCTTAAAGATTAGAATGGGGGGTAACCCCCACAACTAAACATTTGGTCTTGGATAGGATTAGTAAGTGGATGAATAGAATCCATGCATGTATAAAATGTTGGGAACCTTTCATGCCCTAGCCATTGGGTGTTTGTTGGTGGTGTGATGGTTGTGTAGAAAAATTGTTAGTCACACACCTAATTATTATATGTATGGTGGGTTAGGATATGAGATGTGTTAACATTATGGATGGTTGGCCCACAAGTGCACCCTTGATTATGAGGTGTTATGCATGGATTTATTTATCTTCCCATGTTTGTAGATTCATTGGTTGGATGTGGGATTAGAATACTGATAGATGATGGCCCTTGTGTACGGTTGGAGGACGTTAGTTGAGATAAGGAAGGTGATGCGCTAGGTTGGCCTTGTGCTGGCTTGGATGATGTGATGGGTCCATGCATGGTTTGCCTTGGCTTATAGCCTTTCCTATAGAAGGAACGTTTTTAGCATTGTGGTTGGGACCCACTGGTGTCAACGTGTTGTTGCACATTTGTAGCACAAGTGTCACTCATTGGTTGATATTGTGGTGCTGGACCTTCTTGAATTACTGGCGATAGTGTATAAGGAGGTGGATGATGATTATATTGAGGGTAAGTTGGACGTTAAGAGGCACAAGGTGGTGATACTTTAGGGGATGTCATGTATTGATGGTACTCAAGATAGTGGTAGTAACGATTTGAGGTGGCGAATGTAGAACTAGTTGGAGAAACAAGGTGTTGAACATACTAGCCATGTGGTTTCGGTAGATATGGCTAAGTTGGTGGTGGCATCCCCCCACGATTGTGGTTGTTGCCACTATGGTTGAGGACCATGTTGAGGTTAGTAATAAGTCCCCCTAGGATGGTACAATTGGTTGTGGGATTATCTAAAATTACCTTGTGGAAGAAAAAGTCTCCAGGGCATGTGCTTTTGCACAAACTTCAGATTTAAGGCACCTATCCAATACTCCTATAGATGCAACAATATGGGTCATTGGCCCTTTGGATGTTCATATATGCATAGGTCACATCCATCATCTTCATCTATGGTGGAGTCTTTAGCCTCACTTTCGTCAACCACTTTTCTCATCGACCGAAAAGTGTTCCTAACTATTTCTTGGTTCTGTGCCCTCTATTTATTATGATCGCTTGGCATGTGTTACATGATCTTTTCCACGATTGTCTCAATAAGAGTTATGATGTTCTCATCCATCCATTTAGACATTTTATTAAACTTTGCTTCTAGATCTTCAATAGACTCCCTTATTAATAAAGTTTGTTGCAAAATCATCTTATCAAAAGTAGTTTCATTTTTCTAACCATAAATTTGGACCTCCTTTGGTTGAAGGGTTGGGTCCCATTGATGTTTCTTGAAATTTTCCCACTTGCACATCTCTCCTTCTTCTTTTTCCACATGCTCTATTATCTCTTTGACTTTATGGGTTTGAAGCTTGTATAATTGCCCTAGGGCATACATCCCAAGGGTCCCCCTTATTTCATTGTAAAGCCCATCTATGATGTGGTAAAGTTGCTCTTCCTTGGAGAAACCATGGCTTGGGCATCAATTTAGTAAGGCATAATATCTATCTAAGGCCATGTTCAAGGTTTCATGTTATTCTTGTTTCCACTCTTAAATTTTTCTCCTTAGATTGGACACTCTTGCAGAGGTTTGGTATTTCTCATTAAAAAGTTCCAACATTGTGAACCATCATCAAATTGAGTTTGGTCTCAATGATCTATACCATAGTTGGGCTCTATCAATTAGTATCCTAAGAAAGAGCTTAAGCTTTTGCCATCCACTTTCAATGTTATAATTAGCACATGCATCATGGAAGGCTTGTAAATGATGTTGTGGATCTGAATCATAGCCTCCTACAAATTTTAGAATATTATTCATGTTAAGCTTAGGTAGTTGACTCTTTTTGCGATGCCTGCAATATATCTTAATGGCCTTTATGATATGCATTAGGCTCTTTATGGCTAATAGAGGTTCATCATCATCAAACAAATTTTGAGGGAAATTTCTATGTTCATGGAAACTTCTTTGACTTTTCCTATGGTTCGATTTTGATTTTTACTCCAACCCTTTAATGGAGCTCTATCTCTATACCTATGTTCATCTTCATCAGAACTAGTCATTGAAGGGATAGAGGAAGATGAGGAACTAGAAGAATTGCCATGGTTTCTATGGTGTTCTTTGGGGTCCTTTGATTTATCATTTCTAGGTTTTGAGGAGGTCTTAGTTCTTAAGGCCTCCCCTAGTCTAGGACTTACGTCATCTCCTCTAAGATTGTTTACCTTAGGTGAAGGTAGTCTTTGAGTGTCATCAAGGTGGTCATGGTCATAAGAAACCCCTACATAAGGTTGATCACTCCAATTTCCTTCATTGTATATTGTGTTATTTCTCCAATGAATGTGTTCGTTATACAGTGCATTTTCATTGCTATGTGGGAGAGACATTATTCTTGGTTTATGGTGTGTGTGATTTAGTAGTTTCTAAAAGATATATCGTTAAGACCTTTTACAGTGATCTTGTATAATACAACTAATCTAGATAACTAGCACCATCCCCAATAACAACACCAATGATGAGCGACGAGGTACCCCTACACTCAACCATATGAGTCACAAGTGTTCACGGGCGATCTAATTAAATTCCATGGATGGGACTAGTTGTGGCATCTAGATCGTTATGCTTCGATCGTAGTTCACTATCTTCCCACTTAGACTAGTGGCAGCTTTGTCACGTATGGTTTAGTCCAAAGTGAGGTGTATGACGTTGTTTACTTTCTATGGTACTCTTGATGACGAAAAGAGATAAATTAATTAAACTAATGAATGATAGAAAACAAGATCTAAACTAGCCTATTGGAAATGAGTATCCACACTTAATCATTTGTACACGTCTTGGACTTTGTGAGGCTACTTTTAGGATTGCCAAGTGTATGTCACTGGTTGTGCCAAATGATACACTTCTAGATTACCAAGTACTTCCACTTAAATGCTCTTGATTAACGCGTATGCATTCTACTTAATAACAAGAATAGTAAATAACAATAAATGGAAATAATTAACTAAAGAAAGCATTAAATAATTAAAGCAACAATAATCTAAGTGGACATTGCAATGATGGAAGTAATCTCAATCTTTATTACTAGTTGTAGCAACCAAAAACGTTGACGATTGGAACGTCGAGAGGTTTGTGGGTGCACAACCTCGACCCTACCTCCATGCAAGGGCCTCTAGTTGAAAATGGAGGTAGAGCATCCTAAACGGTCTTATCAATCAAATAGGGATTTTGCTGGCTATAATTGGTGTAGCGGGCACAACCAGGGGATGGCATGGTTAGCTAAAAATGTGAGTGCTGACAGTGTTCTTGGTATACCAAGTTCAGCTATCTTAGGCATAGTAGGGTTTCTCGGCATGAGCACGGTAGTACAAGTATGCAAGAAAACATGTAGAATAGCGAAAAATGCGAATGCTATACTGAATGTCAAAGAAAATGCTTAAAATGCAACGGAGGAAATGCTTAAAATGCGATGGAGTTTAAGAGAAACAAAGAATGGTACCACCCCAGACAGGGAGCATACTAATGACAACTAAGCTTTGAAGCGGTATGTGGTGTATAGATAGGTGTAGTAACAGCATAGCCAGAGTCTTTGGGATGTCCTAAGATCAAGTTTAACATTCGTTGCAAGGTCTATGCCTACTGGGTTGGCTACCATGGTGTCTTGAGGGTTTGCGGTGTGCTGTAGTACTGACTGGGATGTAAAGGGGTTGCCAAGATGTTGATACACTTTGGTGTATGAGGTGCTCAAGGTGATTTGGATGCCAAATGATGCTCTAAGATGTTAACTACTACCTAGATTTTACTAGCCAAATGCTTCAAATGCCCATCGCTAGAATGAATTGCCAACTCATAGAGTGTAGAATGTGAGGGGTATTTATAGGCTTAGGGTTAGCGTGAAGTGTGGATTGAGTACCATGTGGAAAAGGGGTAGGTGGGGCTATGCTGACTTTTGCTATGCTCCTAATGGAGAAATTGGTGCTATGCTCTGGTATGCTCGAGAGCGTAGTAAGAGGGGTGGCTTCAAGAGTTAGAAATTCTGTTAAACGCCTCTTCCATGTTGAGCTAGCTTGACAACTTCTAGCCTGACACTAGTGTAGACTGGCCATTGGAGTGCTGCTATGCTTGCTATGCTAGAACATAGCAAGAGAGATGTGAGCGGAGCAAGACACTTAGAAAAATTTCTAGAGTTGCTGTTTGACACTTAAAAGATTTTGCAAATCTGGTTCTCTGTTGCATGCTATGCTGGCTATGCTCTAGAGCATAGCCCCAATAGTGGAAGCATGGGCCAAATACTTAGAAAACATTTGCCTTGTGGTGACACTTAGCTAAATTTTTTATTAAAGTGTTGTTGCCTAAATTTGGTGGTGTTTCATTGGTCCCTCTTTGTTGATGTTTAGAAGAGTGGCCCAAGAGACATTGACAAAGAACTTGAAACACCATAGTAGATATGGAACTAACATCACTCGTCGGTACCTAATCAGATGGTGGTGCTTTGTTGGGCTCAAGAGTGTTAAAGGTTATGGTCTGCTATAGGTAATGGGTGTAGGGAATTAGCTTAGAGATAGCAAGGGAGGAATGAGACGCAAAGGATGTAGCATGCTATAAGATGCAGAGTCAACATGGTTGACTATGATCACGACACTAAGGTGGCTTGTCGTTGAATTGATGGCCTCTCATCAGAGTGCTTGTGAGAGAGCCTTCATCCATAGCACCAAAATGGTTTACCCCTAACATGTTAATGTCTCATCAACGTACTTATGATAAGGCTATTGTGAATTTAGGGTTAGACTAATTGCAAAATTACAACTTTGCTAGATTTTGCTTAAGGGTATGTTTTACCTTCCCCTCCTTTTTTTTTGCCAAATGCTAGCTACAAGATGCTTATCATTGAGTGGACTGCGTGCCACCCAATGGGCTTTACTTAGAGGCAACCACGCCGCATCTGTAGGATAGGTGCTCCCTCCTCGGGATGAGTTGTGTTGCATCTGCTTGGAGTTTGACTAGCCCACAGAGGCTCCATATGGGATGAGTTGTGTTATGTCCATCATGGGTTCTATGGTCAACTGAAAGAAGGATGCATTACACATTGGAGAAGCTTGCAAGGAAGGGGGAAAAAGGTGAGGTGAAAGAGGAAAATGTGAGTGGGCTAGAGAATGATAGTAGGAATGTGCACTCTTGATTACTTGGTGAGTCCAAAAAGGCACATCAAAGTAATATGGTGCCTTGCCATTATGATGAATTGTGCCTTCAAATGACAATCTCTGGGGCTTCATCTTACAAACACAATGGAAAAGAAACAAGAAAAAAACCACACAACATGAGGGATAAAAGCAAACTACTAGTTATAAGGGCACTGTAAGTGTTGGACTAATTGCAAGAGCTTGTAGTGCCAAAGCAGGAAGACTAGTGTAGATGTCAGAGTTAGAAGGTTGCAAAAGCTCCAGTAGCTACACTAGAAGTGAGCACCTAAGAGAGGCTAGCGAGGTAGCGAAGGTGATGGAAATGCAGGTGCTTGAGACTCCACACCAAGGATAAGAGCTTAAAAATCCAGTAGGATGGTGGGGAGCCATGCTGTTGGATGCACTTCTAGGCCTAGGCAATGCTGAGGGTTGGAGGATGGTAGTGCTATGGCTAGGCCACAGTACTACTAGGACTCCAACAGGTGGTGTTGATGGTGAGAGCCCTAACCACTAAAGAAACACCCAAGGCCAGTGATGCTGTTAGCATAGCCTAGGGGTGGTACTACTGGTGATGATGGTGGTAACTCCAAAAGGCTAGCAAAATGCTTAAGGGCATTTCTAGAGGATCAAAAAAATGCCAAGGGTGGTGACATTGCAAGTTTTTCAGAAGCTCTTTCTTGATGACATGAACTCCATTTCAGAATTGCAATGCCCCACCCCACCTAGCCCATCAAGGTGTGGGTAGTTAATGGAGGATGGAAAGTATTCATGCTCGCTTGTCCACAGAACTATGTGTTGAGTTGTGCGTGCTGAACTGCGAACCCAGTTTAAGGTACTAGTAGACTACATGTTGTGCTAGTTTAAGGCCTTAGCAGACTGTGAACCTAGTTTAAGGTCTTAGAAGACTGTGATTATAGTCCTATTAGATTGCCATGTGCTAGTTTAATGTTGTAGCAGATTGTAGATGTTGTGCCAGTTTAACGTCATGATGCAAGGATGAGCTGCACTAGTTTAACGTCATAGTGGAATATTTGTGGATGCTAATTTAACATCGTAGTCCAAGGATGAGCTATGCTAGTTTAACGTCGTAGCAGATGCCTTGTGCTAGTTTATAGTCATAGTGGACTCTCTGTGCTAGTTTATGGTCATAGTGAACTCTTGCTTACCTTGCTTTGTCATTGATGTGATGCTATGTACTAGGCATAGTATGGCTTCAAATACAAATGGTTGATTGGATTGGCAAACTCATGGTCATTTAGATCAACAAGCTTGAATGCTTTGTTGTCATAGGCCTTGGTGACCAAGAAAGGCCCTTCCTAGTTGGCTAAGAATTTGTCTGCAGGTTCACAAATGACTTCAAGGACTAGGTCCCCTCTCTTGATCAGGCGTTGATGCTAATTGTGATGGTGCTTTTGCCATTGCTTCTCTTGGTACCATTTGATGCAATCAAGCATTTGCATGTGCTCCTCCTCCATAGTGTTAAGGTTAATGATTCTCAACTCATTATTTTGGGCCTCGTCCATGAAGCTCGAGAGGATTACATGGATCGATGGAACCTACATTTCAAGAGGAAAAATTGCTTTAGACCCATACACAAGGCTATATGGTTTATTACCTATTGTTGTTTTGCATGTTGTGCGATAGGCCCATAGTGCATAGACTAGCTGCTCATGCCATCGTTGTTTGCTACTGCTAAGCATCTTCTTCAAAAGGTTCACAATGACCTTGTTTGTGGCTTCCGCTTGGCCATTCACCTATGGGTAGTATGACAATGAGAAGGAATGCTTGATGCCAAGGTATTCGTAGAATGCTTTGGTTTTTGTATTGCTAAACTATGGTCCATTATTCATGATAATGGTCATGGGTAGACCACATAGTCCCTCATGGACTTTATCAATGATCATTTGTGCTTGAACTTTGCTAATGTAAGTTAGTAGTATGCCATCATAGGATTTTCGACATAGTGTGCCATCACCCATAATGACGTATTGCTGTGACCATTTTCATACTGCATCCTTGTGGGCAGTGGTTAGATGTTGCGGAGGCTCATCCTCTTGAAGCTATCACTTGATCTGATCATACCACTCTCGTGCATGTGTTGTGCTTGTTGTGGCTATGGATGCAATGTCGGTTACTTGCATAATAGGTTTGTTGCAATCTGTTGTTGAGGCAGGCAAGGCATGAAACATGTTAAGTGCAATGTTTAAGACTAATGTGGGTAATGCATCGGCAATGGCATTTTCATTGCATGGAATGTGTTGGATATCTACAATTGTAAACCATCAAAGAAAATGCTTCATCGAGTCACAATAAGGTTGTAAGTGTTGTGCTTTACAAGTGTAAACCTCTGTAACTTGGTTGATGACTAATTGCGAATCACCTTAGATCACTAGGTTTCAAATTCCTAGGTCATGAGTTATTATAAGACCTTTAAGGAGACCTTCATACTCCACTATGTTGTTAGTGCAAAGAAATGTAAAATGATAAGTGAAGGGTAGGATCTCCCAGAAGGAAACATGATTACGACAGTAGCACTACCCCCTTGAGAGGTTAAAGTGTCATCTAAGTGTAAAATTACCTCAAAGTTGGTAGGCACTTGGCTTATATTGCTAACATGCTCATCCAAAAATTTCAGATCTATAGTTTCTTGGTTGTTTATTGGTGAAGTCGTGAATTGTGTGAATATTGCTTAACCTTTAGTTGATGATTGTGCTATGTAGTGCAAATCAAACTCTGTAGTTATTGCTTTTCATCGTGTGATTCGACTACTTTTGTAGATGTTCGTTGTGATTAGCTAGAGTACATTGCTTTTGTAGAGGATGTTTACCTAGTTACGGAAAAGATAATGCCTCCACTTCTTAAGTGCAAAGACTAAGACTAGGTAGTTTTTTCCCACATCATTTTATTTTGCTTCATGGGCCACTAACACATGGCTTAGGTAGTATACAGGGATCTCGGAACCATTGTCTCACTTTTGACAGAGTAGAAAAGTGATGGACATGTCATAAGTTGCAAGGTAGATGTAAAAATGTCTATCTCCTTGTGGAGGGTAGACTATTGGAAGCTGAGCTAGCTCTTGTTTGAGGTTATCAAATGCCTTTTTGGCATTGAGCTATCTATTTGAAGTGGACTCTCTTTTTGAGAAAATGTTGCATTGGCTATAGCTTATTAGTCAACCATGCGATAAACCAATGTATGAATTGCAGTCTGCCTTGCAACCCATGTAAGCCCTTAAGGTTAGTTGGCGTTGCTAAGTTGATGATGGCCTTAACCTTATCGGGGTCTACACGTATGCCTGTTTTTGATATCTCAAAACCTAGCACGTGACCCATCTTAACATTGAAGACACACTTCTTGGGATTTAGCCTAAGGTCATGTCTAAGGCAACGTTTGAGTGCACGGTCTAAGTCATTTGCATGGTCATGTGCCATTTTAGACTTAATTGTTATGTTATTAACGTAATCATTGAGCAAGTATAACAAGTAGTCATTAAAGATGTACGTCATGGCATGTTGGTAGGTTGATCCTACATTCTTTAGTCCAAAAGGCATCATTGTATAGAAAAACGTGCCCTAGGAGGTCATGAAGGTGGTACTAAGTTAGTGCTCTAGGTTGATTTGAATCTAGTTGTAACTAGAGAACCTTTTCATGAACGACAACAAGGCATGACCAACCATGGCATTGACTAGTTGACTAATGATAGGCAATAGAAAATCGTCTTTGATGGTTGCCTTGTTTAACTCCCAAAAGTTTATGCAAATGTGTATGCTTCCATTTTTCTTAGGTACAACCATGATGTTGGAGGCCCAATCCACATAGTCAATGGCTCAGATGAAACTAGCCTTTTAGAGATTGGTGATTTCATCGTGGATTACCAACGCCAGCTGAGGCCTAACCTTATGGGCTTTCTGTTTAATTAGTTTATGCGAGGGTCAAGGATGATATTGTGCTGCACTATGTGAGGATCTACACCTAGCATGTCCTTGTAGGACCATGTAAATGCCTTGATGTTGTCATTGAGTGTCTTTGCGATGCTTTGAATGTGTTGATGCTCTAACAACAAACTAAGTTTCAATGTCTTCACCTCACCATTGAGTGTTTCTATAGGGAATTTGATGAGGGAATCCTCAGTAACATCACTTGCCTCTAGATTAAGAACCCTAACTAGATGATGAAGATAATCTAGTGGTGCTTCTATAGATGTTACGTAGTCATCACAAGTTGTGGGCTCAAGGTCTAGGCATTGGGCATCGATGCATCTAATGAGGTCACTGTGAGGTCCAATGAGGATCAAGGATGAATGAAGATGCTTGTATGCACTTGTGTTGTAATCTTGCAACATATCCTACAAAAAAACTAGAAAGAACATCAAGCTGCACCTATCTTAATAGAGTTAGAATGCATAACATGAGGAAAGTAATGTAATAAATAACTGCCTAAACATGCAAGAGTGAACATTAGAAAAGCAAGTGTGCAAGCAAATTTTGGGCCTCAACAAGCCATGATTTGCTAATTTAAGGTCTTAGTGAATCATGATTTGCCAATTTAAGATCTTAGTGAACAAAGATTTGCCAATTTAGGATCTTAGTGGACCATGGTTTTTGCAAGATGCGTTGGTTCAGGCTAAGTGAAAAGTGTTTGAAACATGGAGTTGGGTTGGGCATTCGCTAGACAACCAGAAAAATCTAAAAAATTTCCTAAGTATGGGATTATTAGAAAAAATTCAAAATTTTTTCTAACTCTGGTTACTATGTTCACCACTTGCTATGCTTGCCCCCTCTTGCTATGCTCCACAAGAGACTCAGGAAAATTTGTCTAAGTGTGGAAGCATTGGTGTAGTAGGTGGTGCATTTAATTACCCCAAGAGGGTATATATGTGTGATTCACCAATGGTAAACTATCATTTTCCAAAGTGTAAATGAGAAGTTATAGAGTGTAGCGTAGTTTGAAGTGATAACTAGAATGTAGCAAGTGGAGCGTAGTACCAAGATGACGTGCCATAGTGATCATCAACACCTCATATTTGCCAATGTGAAAGAGGGAAGGTAAGCCTTGGAACACCTACCATAGGTGCACGTGGAGAAGAGGAGAGCATCACTGACCATCAGGCATGCTTGCTACGCTTGCCTATTTTTGTATAATTGTTTCTTCACATTTTGGCTTTTCTTTCTTACATTGGGGTTTGGGTCCTAGGGCGGCTTACATTAGCAAGGACCACTGTCACCCTAGCCACCTTGGTAGCCATGACCAAAGGGAAGGGATGCATGTGTTAGTCTGTGTTAATCTATTGGATGCTTTATTTTGATTACTTGTGGTGAATGGGATAAGGGATAATGCATGGGCTATGAGGGATTTGGTATATTTATCCATGAGGAACATGGCATGTGGGGTGAGGGAGAGGGAAAAAATAAGGGTCTTGTCTTGGTGGTGGACTAGGATTTTCCTCTCTGGGGCCACACCATGTGGAGGACACAAAATGGGGTGAAAATGACTACGACTAGGACATGTGTGGCCAGGGTTTGTTTGTTTTCCTTTTTTTTTCTTTTGTGTTGGTGTGTGGGTAAGGGTGATGGTGGATTGGGGCAAGGGTTATGACTAAAAATATCTATAGATAGGGAATAGGATTTTGCCATAGTTTTTTTATGATGTGGGGGCAATGTAGGGTAAGGGCAAAGGGAGGGTAGGCATCACAGGGACATATGGGGAGAAGGCCATGGGGATGAGGAAA
>MNCI01008335.1:1229816-1312227 GCA_015680685.1 Gnetum montanum | reverse complement strand
AGTGTAGCTGGTAATTAGAAAATTTGGTGACTTTTTCAGGGAGCGTAGTAGATAGTTAGAATTTTTTTGGATCTCATGCTACACCACCCAGAGTTAGAAAAATTTTGAGAAAATTTTGAAAAAAGGTTTCTACGTGCAAAACTAAAATGCCACATGTGCAAAATGCCAAGTGCAAAAAAAATGCCAATGGTAAGAATGCCTCATGTGAAAGAAAATGCTAAATGCATGAAACCTATGCTAGAATGCTTCTTTTGGAAATCGTACGAATGCTAGAACTTGCAAACTATGTTGGTGCAAATAGTGCAAATGTAAAGTAAAATGCTAATGCTAAGTTAATGTTGTACCCTAATGAGCACCAAGCACGTTAAATGTGTATTAACGTCTTATGCTTGCGGGGCCCCATGGGGGACCCTAAGGATATATTTCTAAGTCATGTTATTTTAAGCTAAATTTGCTAATTTTTGCTAAGCTTAAGTTAGATTTTTTTATGCTAAAATGTAATATGTTGTATGCTAACACTACATTTGTTTGCTGTCTTGTGGTTGCAGGGTGCTATTGAAACCTATCTTATTGGTTGAGGAGCTCATTAGCATCCTATCCTTTATTAGTGAGTCCATGCCCAACATGCTTACACTCAACATGAAGTTAGGCCATGAGGTAGTGTGGTTTCAGCGAGGGGCATTTGAATTCTTGGCTTACCTGCTATAGCACTTTAGTGTGATCATGTGGTCACACTTGGCAACAGAGGTTGCAAGCACCATCACCAAGACATCGTTGGATGGTGCAAACTAAGACATACTATGATTTATGTCCGATGTACCCATGACTGGTGGTGATTAAACAAGTGGCTCGAGACTAGGTACTAGGAGTGTTCATCTCTTAGCTAGGATCTGGAGCATGTCAGAGTTCTCTTGCTATAACAAGAGCAAGACCCTTTACATTGCCATGCACAAACCCACCTGGGACTGTATATTGTGCTAGAGGGTAAGTGCTCTTGCTTTTCATTATGTCTCATTGCCATTGGCCATGCTAGATTTGCTAACTACTGACTATGGATGTCTAATGCCAGGTTTAAAGTTGATGACGAGGGACTCCATGACGAGACATGGGCTCTTGCTTTGACCCACATCATGCTAGAGGTATTTTCCTCTAGTTTAAGCTTTTGAGAGGCAATTATTAAATAGGTGGGAGAGGACTTAGAGAACTACCCCACTTGGTACCCGAAGGCATTTGAGTGGTGTCATACCTATGACTATTTTGACGAGGGATGGACTAGTAGTAAGCCTATCTTCAGGGAGCTTGTTGTGTCACTGCCTACATCACACAAACCATTTGTTCCATGTGAGTATTCGTTATGTTGGATTGAATTTCATTGCTTGTTCTCATACACCCATTGATTGCATGATGCTAACGTTGCATTTGCTTATGTTATAGCTACCATTGCTTTAGGAGAGGTAACAGTGGTTGCCACTGGCCATAATGAGGCCACCCTCATTATGAAGTATGGTGATGTAGAGGAGGCACAGGAGTGGCTGTGCCATCAGGCCTCAAAGGCTCTAATTGATTAGCTTGCATGTGCTGGGTTGATGGACCTTTTCTTGGCCCTTAGCCCAAGCACACCGGTGGCCAAGATGGTGACCATCGTCGACTCCTTTAGTTGTGATGCTTGCCATTTTGTTACTTGCGTGCATGAAGTGAGGGTAATCTTGGACCTTAGCGATGCCTTCTTTGCTGACTTTTTTGGTCTCCCCTTTGAGCACTTTTTTATGATTAACAAGCCCAACTAAGAAGTGAACTAGAGACAGGAGATTGAAGAGTGGTTGGGGACCACTTGCTCTCATAAAGGCATTGTGGACGGGAATGTGCATGCTCCTGAGGTCTAGAAACTTTACCCTCTTTTCCATGCCTGTGCCTTTCCTAAGCTTCTCTCCCAAGCGAAGGTCCTTATGGTGGAGTAGGTGCAAGTGATATAGGAGGTCATAGAGAAGGGCACTAGGTTTAACTAGGCCTCCTCCATTATCATTGGGCTATAGGTAGAAATTACTAGGCTTCGCTACAATGTCCATGCGAGGTCTCACTTTCACTTCGCATTCTTCGTAGCCTATCTACGAAGGCTTGCGGAGTTCTTGGTGATTAGGGATAGTGAACATTGGGTTGTGCAAGATCGCAGGCAATTGTCCAAGCCATGAATTAAGCATTTTTTCACTACCACTCATGCATAGGACCCTCCAGAGGGGATTGAGAAGTTGTATTCAATCACAATGAAGGCATATCTAGGGAGGTCATAGTCACCATATTCTCATGACATCATAGGTGAGTGTCCACCAACTATTGTTGGGGATGCAAAGAGGGTGGAGTGGTATATTGTGGAGACAGTGGGATCCTCCAAGGCAAAAATTAAGAGGGCATTCCCAACAATGGAGACTCTCCTTGCAATTGGACAAGCAAGCATCAAGAAAGTTTGCCTCAAGATAACCATACTTCATTCGATGGTTGTAGGTTAGTATACATCGTAGATGAATTTGGCTTACGTTTTTTTATTATTTTTGGTTTTATTATGTTATGCTAATACTGCTACATTGCGTGAGTTAGGTAAGAGGGCTGATAAGGAAGTAGTGGCAGTGATAGTAGAGGTAGTAGACACGTCCCCTCCTTAGGTTGAAGAGGAGGTAGCTCATAAGGAGGAGCCACTAGAGGCCCTAGAGATCTCCCACTAGTTTGATGTGGAGGGGTTGTTCCACCCTAAGGGTGACTTTGCCATCGATAGTGTGCAACTGGGAGATCTAGCCATGCTAACATCTAAGGGCTTGCTTGGTGAACACTTTGTGTTACCATTACTCTTACCTTTTATTCTTAACCCTTTGACTATGTAGTTATCACTAAGTGTTGCATTGTGTTTGTATTGTAGTCTCATACCTTTCTGCCAATGATCCACTACTAGTGCTTGCCCACCACATGAAGCCATGGGCAAAGACACCAAATAAATTCATCTTCATAGAAGGTATCTTGGAGGACATGGTGGACTGCATACAATAGGTGGATCCCAAACTTGCTACGTGTGTCATTTTGCTTAAATTGTTTTATTATTATTTTGTTGTTAATATTGATTTGTTCATTGTATGCGAACAGGCTCTTAGCTTCATTGGGATCCAAACTAGGTAGGTCACATGGATACCATTCTTGAGTATCCCCTTGAGGTGGAGCAGGTGCCTTCTCATGTGTATGAGGTGGTGAGAAAGTGCACGCTTTCTAGTGCAAAGGTGTTGTGGACCTGTAGGCGCTCAAATGAGCACCTATGGAAATGTGTGCACAAGCTCTAGGAGGCAATGGTGAGTTCAATCACAAAGAACAAGGACCTTTGGTCCCGTCATGATTTCTTGTTAGCTCAAGCATAGAAGGATGGTACTTGGTGGATGTTAGAGATAGATTACACCAAATACTAGTTGGCCATCCAAGGCAAGAATGAGGTTACTCAGGAGATCGTTGAGCAGCAGCTGTACATGGATTTGATCTTCCAAAAGAATCAGGAGTGGAAGAGCTTCAACGCCAAGGTGTGCAAGTGGGGGCATATGTAAAAGGACCACAAGCACCACTACAAGTGGGAGTGGGACATCTATTTGTAGTAGCTCAAGGACAAGTCTGTGAAAGCCCGTTGCCTTGAGATGTTTGTTGAGGTGATTAGCGGGAGTTAGGCCTTTGAGTTGTTTGATCAACATACAGTGGTTATTAGTTCCCCAAAGTGAGAGATTACCTTGCTTTTAGGGGAGACTTCTACGGCCTCCTTTTCTATGCAACCTCCCGCATGGACTTGTGTGGATGAGGATAAAATCCTTGTGGATGTTGACTTTGGTCACAAGGATTAGATTTAGTTATTAGAGATCGAGATCCTTCGATGCTTGGAGAAGAGCCTTGATAGATTGCCTCTAAATTCTGATGTAGGACCCTCTTGGGTTAGTTTTTCTTTTACTTTTTATGCTTTTTTATGTGTCAATTTTGTGGATTAGTTTTATATTATAGTTTTGCATTTGTTGATTAATTTGTTGTTTCACATTGTTTTGAAGTAGGTACCAGGTGATAGCATAGGCCCTAGTGGAGCAGAAAAGGAGGAGGAGGAGGAGCCCTAACCCCTGCTAGAAACCACTAGTTGAGCCAACCTGATGTAGCCCTGTTGTTGGGCAATTTTGCACTTTGACCATTTTTTTGCATGGTCATGCTATGCACTCCTACTAATAGAGATATAATAAAACTTATACTTTTTGTGATGAGGATTGTGTATGAAGCTTCATGTTTATTTTGCTGACTATTTAATGTGAATAATGTAACTAGTTGATGTGATTAGGACCCTTGTGGGCCCCATGTTAGTTTAAGGCCATGGTGGAAGGGCCATTGCTAGTTTAAGGCCATTTTAAGCCATGGAAATTACTAGTTTAAGGCCATTTCAGGTCACAAATAAAAGGAAATAGTTGTCAATTTTGGGTCGTGACGGGTTGTGAGGTGCTAGTTTTAGGCCATGGCGGGTCGTATGCTAGTTTAAGGCCTTTTCAGGCTGTAGCAATGTGAAAAAGGTTGTAAGTTTAAGGCCATGGTAGGCTCTGTAGTGGAAACAAGATGATGCTAGTTTTAGGTTGTGGCAGGCCATGCACTAGTTTAAGGCCTTTGTGGACCATGGGCTAGTTTAAGGCCTTTTCGAGTTGTGGGCTAGTTTAAGGCCTTTTCGGGCCATGCATTAGTTTAAGGTCTTTTCAGGCTATGTGCTTTTTTTTCTCAATTTTAGTTTTATAAATTTTGTGTTTTTGATGTTTTTTTAATGTGTAAAAAGACCAAATGAAAATGCATAAGCAAGAGAAGTGAATGTGTAACAAACTGAATTATGCAAAATGTAAGCAACCATGCGGAACATAACTATGTAAGCAAAGGGTAATGGGGCATGCAAAAGGTTAAGGGCAAGTAGGCACCTAGCACATGCTACACTAAAGGAGTACCTTGGTCATGTAGTTGCTTCCTAACCTGATGTGGGTTAGGGGGTGCATAGGGCATGGGCAACATGAGGTGTTATTCACATATACCCTCATCATTGATGCTAAAGGAAAATTCTGCCCATAATGCTTCCTTGGGGAGGGTATCAACCTCTTTTGGCTCTTCAGATGGGTTTGCCAAACAAGGTTGACTCTTGTCCTCCACGAGTAGCATGTCATTGGGGAACTCTACCTTTGACTTTTGGTCTATGTCAATGTTGTTGATGATGGGAGGGACTAAGTTATCACCATGTATAATCACTTCTCCACCTTTGTGTGGAAGGTGGATCTCTTGGTGAATGGGTGAGGAGGCGACTTGTAATTGGGCTAACCAGGGCCTTTCCAAAGTTAGGTTAAACCTAGCCATCTCCTTGATGATAATGAATTCGATCATAGTGGAAAATTTCTCTCCTACCAAAAAGGCTATTGTGATCGTTTCCTTCATAATGATGCATGACCTACCAAAAAGGCTCTTGAGGCATGCCATCTTTGTGGCCTAGATTTGGTTAGCCAGACTAAGCTTTCAACAACTGGGAATGAGATGATGTTAGTTGTTTCCCTGTCATTGACGTGCACCCTGTGAATCTTGCATTGCCCTACATAGATGGTTATAAAAATTAGTGTAGTCATGACCTACTCCTTTTCAGGATCAACCTTGATTACCTCATCACAAAATGCTAGAGTCGTTGAACTTGATTCTTAAGGTGACAGAGGAAGCATCACAATATCGATGGCTTTTTCATCTACCAAGATGTCCTCTTTGCTAGGAATGGAGATCAACATGCGAACTAATGCCTCGCAATGAGCGAAGGAGATCATCACCAAGTCATATAGGCTCAAGGTTGTATTTTTTTGTTTAAGAGTCTAGTTGACTTGTGCCAATGCATCTAGAAATTCTTTACCACTGTCAGTTGCCATGTTAGCCTTCATCTCCTTCCATGCGACCCAAAAGGTAGATTTCTTATGGAGGATATTTGAGCTTGTTTTGTTTTGCCTACCTGTGAGCCTTAGTGCTTAGTTATTGGTCACTTGCAATAGCAGGTTTGGATAATGTGGCCATAGGAACAATGGAAAAGGGGATAGGCTTAGGCAAACCTAATGTCATGCGTTCCCTCATCATTTAGTTGGTGAGGTGCTCATTTGGCCTCTCGAGCTACCAGCTCAATTGCTTGGTGTTGTATGTAGAATGAGGCCTTAGGTGAGCAAGGACTGTTATAGTAACCACCACTAGGCCTAGGGAAGGGTTTGCACATTATGACACCTTAACGACAAAGGTTTTCTGGGTTGTAGTTGTTGCAATGTGCTACAGGGCCCTAACCACAAAGGATGTCATGGGCACCCGAGGTGGTGCTTTGATAACAAAGGGGATCCTTGGACTAGTTGGTGTTGAGGAGGCCTCAATGTTGTCAGAGGGCACATGAA
The DNA here is from genome assembly GCA_015680685.1 of Gnetum montanum. NCBI lineage: Eukaryota > Viridiplantae > Streptophyta > Gnetopsida > Gnetales > Gnetaceae > Gnetum > Gnetum montanum. The sequence goes on along the minus strand of MNCI01008335.1, from coordinate 1,305,790 downwards.
CCACAAATGGCTCTCATGCCAATCCTATGTCATCATCAATGTCGATGGCATTAATGACATAACTTGCACCACTTGCGTTGAGAGGGTCTTTATAGACCTTCATTGATTGATTTTCTAGTTGAACTGGGTTGGTTGAATCAAGAACTAGTTGGCCTTGGTTAATCATGTGTTAGATGTCATCCCATAAGGCCATGCAAAAGTCCAACCTAAAGTGTTTTGGGACTAGAGGCTCATCTGGTGCAACTGATGATGGGTTTCTAAGGAGCTCGCAATAGCGATCATGATGCTTGCAAGCATCTTCAAAAATTTTCTTGTACTGGATGTGCCCAGCACTAAGTAGTTAACCTAATAGTTTTAACAACTTGATGGGCAATGACATATACTTTGAGCGGTCCTTGCACTCAAAGTTTAGCCTTGGGGTAGCTTGTTCCATGATTGTCAATGGTGCAGGTTCGTTGGTCACCATAGTGCTTGAGTTGGTATCCTTGTTGTTGGCTAAGACTTTGGTTGCCTTGGTTGTTGGTTTGGCATTGTTTGACTTAGCCTCATCAACCACTGTTGCAATGATTATTGTTGTCTTGCCCTTCTCCTTGTCCTTCTTCGCATGTGCATTCTTTTAGGCCATGTAGGTTGAATTCTTATTGGCTTCTGCTGCATCATGAATGCTTTTCATTTGAGCAAATGCTTGGCTCAGGGAGTGTGGGGCAAGAGAGTATAGTTTCAAGTTAATGAAGTCATTTATTACACCTTTGAAATTGGCTAGTAGGTGAGTTTCTATGATGGATTCACGAATTTCATTAAGTGTAGCACTCCATCATTGGATAAGCTTTTGAACAAGCTCTAAGTGGCCCTACTTGATCTACATAAGTTGGTCTAGGATTGCCTTAGGCTTTAAGTTGTACTTGAAGCGAGTGATAAATTGGCTAAGTAAATCCTCCAATGAAGATATGGAGGCCCTAGGAAGCACGTGGTACCAATCTAATGCCTTACTGATTAGGGACATGACAAACACATGAATGATTGCATGTGACCACGCTTGCAACAAAGGCACTTAGACTAGAAGGTTACTAGATGGATGTGGGGGTCCCCTTCACCATTATATTTAGTGAATTGGGGAAGTTGAATGCTAAGAGGTAAGGGCAATGATGTGACAATGGGATTAATGGAATCATCCTAGTAAAATTCCATTACTTGGACCGTATCAGAAGAGGTGGCCTTAAGCTGCTTGACCTCTTTAGTGAGTGTCTGAATGAGTTGAAATGCTTGATCTAGGCTTAGTGTGGGTGTGGCAAGCTACGTTGGTTGTGCAGCTTATTGTGCTATTGTCATGGTCCATAGCCCTGCTTTAGGTTGTATGACCACATAGGATGCCTCTTGGATGTACTATTGTAGAGGCTATCGTGCATGCTATTGTTGCATGTGTTGTGCCTAGGGAATGAAGGCAAAGCCCCACCACGTGATTGTGGCTTGGGTTATCGTAGGAGGTGCCACAGAGATAGGTGGGACATACGACACCTGACTCATATGTGGTTGGGACATCAACACCATGTCTACATAGGGTTGGGTCTACATCATGGATGCCAGCATAGAGGATTGTATAGACTATGCTGAGACCATGAAGGATAGGGTGATAGATGAGCTTGCACCCTGATGCATATGCGCTTGATGGCTTGCTACGATAGGTGTCAGCCTAGCCGGTGATAGGGGAGATGTTGCTACCTTAGTGAAGGTAGATGGCTAAGACTACAAAAGAATGACATTAGACGTAGACAATAGGAAAGAGACATAGAAGGGATTCTTATTCTTTGAATGAGCTTCGAGTTCCTCATGCCGATCTTGTAGGGGCTCCTCATAGTTGGTTGCTACATTGTGCTTGTTCGACCCACTCAATCAGATGAGTTAATCGAGCATCAATAGAAAGGTCTTGGTGAGGGGTGTGAAATCATTATGGGTAGAGAGATACTCCCTTCCATTCCTATGTACAAGTTCATAACCTTTCTTTGCATCCATCTCTTGGTGATCTAAGGGGATGCCCACTTGGAGCTTTGCACAAAGGAAGTTATATTTGTCTTTGTCAAGCACCATGTGCTTAAGAGATTGGTTGCAGAGCTTGAGGGATTGCTCTCCCACGAAGATGGGTCCAAGTGTAAGAGACACACTTTGGCTCCTATCCTACAGGGTTTCAGGGGAACTGACAACTAGGACCAATCTACACCAACTAGATCATAGATAATTGTAGGGGTGTTGTGTCTACGATAGCTTGAAGCTAGTAATGGAGGTGCAGAGAGCACACAAGACTACCATTGAATGTAGAAGGAAATGGGATGCCCTCCTTCTAACACTAAAACTATAATGACCAAAAACATCGACGGCTAAAACACCGAAGGGTTCGTAGGTGCATAGCCTCGACCCTACCTCTGCACAAGGGCCTCTGATGGAAAATGAAGATAGAGCACCCTAAATGGTCTTATTCATCGAATAAGGACTTTGCTAGTTGCAATAGGGGTATTAAGCACAATTAGGGGGTGGCATGGTGAGCTAAAAATGCAAGTGTCGATGGTGTTCTTGGCAGTACCAAGTCTAGCTAAGCCTAGGCATAGCAGGGTTTCTTGGCATGAGAATGCCGATGCAAATATGTAAGAAAATGTGTAGAATAGGGAAAAATGTGAACATGATATTGAATGTTAAAGAAAATGCTTAAAATACAATGGAGGAAATGCTTAAAATGTGAATGGTACCACCCCAGATAGGGAACATAGCAATTACAACTAAGCTTTGAAGAGGTACATAATATATAAACAGGTGTAGTAGTAGCGTAGCTAGAGCCTCTAGGATGTCTTGGGGTGAAGTCTGACATTTGTTGCGAGATCCATGTCTATTGAGTTGGTTGTTGTGGTGTCCTATGATTTGCGATGCACTACAGTGTTGAGTGGGATGTAAAGGGACTGCTAAGATGCTAATACGCTCCAGTGTATGGCGTGCTCAAGGTGCTTTGGGTGCTAAATGGTACTTTTAGATGCTAACTACTACTTGGATTTTACTAGCTAAATGCTTTAAATGTCCATCACTAGAATGAATTTCCAACTCCTAGAGTGTGGAATGTGGGGGTATTTATAGGCTTAGGGTTAGTGTGAGGTGTAGATCGAGTGCCATGTGGCAAAGGGGTAGGTGGGGCTACGCTGACTTTTGCTACACTCCTACTAGAGTAATTGGTGCTACGCTTTGGTATGCTTCATTGGACCCTGAGGGACTACCAAATTGTGGCTACGTTGCTAGAATTCCATGTGCCAAAACCGTAATGTCCCTACAAATAGTGCAAAATAGTGCCATTTGGAGGCTAGGCTTTGGGACTATGTTCTCCCCTATTTTGGGTGGGATCGAACGTAGGTACAATTTTAGGACATAGAGGGGGTACAAAAAGACTACACGTTGTTGATCCTGCTTGCTGGAGGAGTGCTAGAGCTGGAATGAAGGCCTATGCTAAGCTCTAGAAGCTTTTGGAGGCACTTTCTTGTTACTACGCTAGCTATGCTCTAGAGTGTAGCACAAAAATTAGGCAATTCTTGCAAAAATTGAAGTCTAGTGCTGCTACGATTGCTACACTAGAGAGCGTAGCAGGATGGGGTAGGGCATAGCATGGACTCTTAGAAAGAATTTAACAAAAATTATAGTCCTTTTTCTTCCTACACCAGCTACACTCCAGAGCGTAGTAGAAGGGGTAGCTTCAGGAGTTAGAAATTTTGCCAAATACCTCTTCCATGCTAAGCTAGCTTAACAACTTCTAGCTTGATACTAGTGTAGATTGGCCACCAAAGTGCTATTACACTTGCTACGCTAGAGAGCATAGCAAGAGGGATGTGAGCATAGCAAGACACTTAGAAAAGTTTCTACAATTACTTTTTAACACTTAGAAGATTTTGCAAATTTAGTTCTATGTTGCATTCTATGCTAGAGTGTAGCCCTAGTAGTGGAAGCATGGGCCAAGCACTTAGAAAAATTTTACCTTGTGGTGACACTTAGACAAATTTGTTGTTGAAGTGTTGTTGCCTAAATTTGGTGGTGTTTTTCTAGTTATGTAACGTGTCCAAGTATGTCACACTTGAACAAAGGTGCCATACGATTACAAGCATCATATTGTGAGCATGCATTAGGAATAACAAACTTTAAAAGAAGAAACTGAAAACTAGAACTATTTACTGATCATCAAAAACTTACTACCTTCCTCATTCGAGCACCCTAGCACCATATTTATAGGCGAGATTTAGATGAGCTGAGGTTGGGTATCTGATGTTGCTTATTAGCCCCAACGTTAGGTATGTGACTTTGGGGCTCTTACATCACATATCCAACGTTGGGGCCTTACAATGGTATCTCATCAGTTATACTAGTCATTATCACTTCCTCATGAAAGATACATTGTTGTTAATTTATGGTGTGTGTGATTTAATATTTTTTGAAGATATATCATTAATGCATTTACAATGATAATGTATAATATAACTAATCTAAATAATTAGCACCATCCCCAGCAATGACACTAATGATCAGCAGTGAGGTACCCCTACGCTCAACCATATGAATCACAAGCATTCATGCACAATTCGGTCAAATTTCATGGATGGGACAAGTTGTGACATCTATATCATTATGTCTTTATCATAGTTCACTGTCTTCCTACTTGGACTAGTGGTAGCTTTGTCATGTATGGTTTAGTCCAGAGTGAGGCATGTGATGATGTTGTCTAACCCTATGCTGCTCTTAATAACAATAAAAAAATTAATTAATTAAGCTAAGTAACAATGGAAAGTAAAGTCTAAACTAGCCTATGTGTAATGAGTATCAGTTCTTAATCATGCACACATGCCTTAGACTTTGTGTGACTACTGCTAGGAATACAAAGTGTACATCACTGGGCTCACCAAACGATACATTACTACGTTACCAAGTAGTTACACTTAAATGCTTGCGATTAGTTGTACTCATTCTGCTTAATGATAAGAATCATAAAGAGTAATAAATGGGAATATTAATTAAGGAAAATAGTAAACAATTAACCAATTAAATGATTAAAAGCAATAATAAATCTAAGTGGATGCTACAATGATAGAAGTAATCTCGATCTTTATTTCCAATTATGTAACATGTCCAAGTACATCACACTCGAATAAGGATGTCATACAATTACAAACATCACATTGTGGGCATGCACTGGGAAATAATAGAACTAGAAATGAATAATCTATGAAAAAGCTAACTGAAATCTAAAACCAAGCTATGTTCCAACCATGCACCTAAGTGTTGTATTTATAAGCTATCATGAAAGAGATGATATCAGATATTTGACATCATTTCTTGGGACCTGATATCGTGTACTTGATATTGAGGCTCTAATATCATATATCCGATATTAGAGTTGAAAAAATCATGACTCATCAAAATGCAAGTAAGCAAATCTACTCTAACCTATGCGATGAGTGTCTATTCTTGATCTGTCATACACACCTTGAACTTTGTGTAATCGTTATTGGGCTACCAAGCATTATTTTACTAGGCATACCAAGCAATAACACTACTAGGCTTACCAAACGATTATACCTAAGAGCTCAAAATCAGTCATACTCGTTTTGCTTACTATTAACAAGTAAAAATAAAGTGCTTGGAAAAGTAAAAACATTAAACTAGGAAATAGGAAATATTATTCTAAGTAAAAATCATAAACACTAAGTGGATGTTGCAATGATGTGAAGTAATCTTGATCTTTATTTCCATTTGCAAACTATGCCCAAGTACAATATGTTCAAATAAAGGCTTTGTCAATTATAAGACATCACATTGTGGACATTCACTTCCATCACTAACATTACGAAATAAAATTGTAAAAGTTTTGGTAGAGTGTGGAATGAAAAGTGTTGGAAACTATTTAGGGCCTTTGGGTCTCTTGACCTTGGGAAGTCATGGGATTGAAAGTGTTCTTCAAATAAGGTTTAGGTGCTTACTGGTCTCTGGCAACACCAAGGCACATATACCTCCAAATAGATTCAATAGTTATGAAACAAACTAATTATTAGTATGTGTTTGTTGTTGTAAATGTTGAAATGGTTGGGTTGTGTATGAAATTTTAATTAGCTATCATAAAAGAAATTTAACTAACTTTGTCGAACACTATGAGTTGTTTAAGTTCTTATTTTGTTCAATCACTTAATCTATATAACCCCTATAATACATTATTTGTAACAAATAAAATTTTACAAAAATGTTTGAGCACAATTTTGCCAATCTTCTCTTAATTTTTCCAAGAGAGAAAGTTTCACAAGAAAACTAGAAATAGAGCGAGATTCAATGGACTTAGAAAGAGAAAGAAAATAAAGAATATTTGTGTCAAATCTCAAATATTTAAGTAAGATAAATTAACACAAGGAAACACTTCACAATAAAGCTATTTCTAATTTCATAACTACAAATTGTCCAAACTTTTTGAGCTCAACAAGCAATTTCATAATGACAATCTTATTATACTACCAAAAATTATTGTGTAAATGATAAAGTATGAGTTTCTATTTTAGCTAGTTAATAGTTGTCAAAGATTTCATTCAAAAATTTCACAATTTTAGGATTGAAATATCAAGGCAATACACTTTAAAACAATGAAGCTATTTCAGTTGTCTCAAAAGACCAAAGATTTTCCTATATTATTTATGCTAAAAATAGGCAAATTTGTTATGACATTACAATTAAATTACTCTTGAGACTTTTGAACAACATAAGCTCTTTTATGGAAAATCTTAATAGGAGTCTAATATTGTGCAAAAATGGAGCTATAAAAGGAACCTAGAAAAAAAATCCCAAAATTAAATGTCAATCACAATAATATATAAACTATTAGCTAAGAAGCTAAAAAAAATGGAAAGAAATGAACTCACAAGATTAAAAAAAAGTAGTTGAATTGATAAATTAGCAATCCATTTGATAAGACACCATTGTAAGGCCTTGATGTCAGATACACGACATCGGAGCCCCAACGTCACATACTTGACATTGGAGCCAATAAGTGACGTTGGATACCTGAGGTCACCTCATCTAGGTTTTCCTATAAATATGACACTTGGCCACTTGGATCAGGGAGTAGTTAGAGAGATAGCATGTAAGAGATAGTTTTAGTTTTCAGTTTCTTCTCTTTAAAGTTTGTTATTCCTAGCGCATGGCCACAGTGTGATGTTTGTAATTGTATGACACCTTTGTTCGATTGTGACATACTTGGACATGTTACATGACTGGCAATAAAGATTGAGATTACTCCCATCATTGCAACATCCCCTTAGATTATTACTTTAATTATTTACTACTTTCTTTAGTTAAATGTTTTCCATTTATTGTTATTTACTATTTCTATTATTAAGTAGAATGCATATGCCTTAATCACAAACATTTAAGTGTAGATACTTGATAATCTAGAAGTGTATCATTTGGCACAACTAGTGACGTACACTTGGCAATCCTAGAAGTAGTCTCACGAAGTCCAAGACATGTACAAACAATTAAGAGTGGATACTCATCAAGATTATCATTCATTAGTTTAGATATTACTTTCTATCATTCATTAGTTTAATTAATTTATCTCTTTTTGTCATCAAGAGTAGCATAGAATTAGATAACATGATACACCTCACTTTGGACTAAACCATATGTGACAAAGCTACCACTAGTCCAAGTGGGAAGACAACAAACTATGATCAAAGCATAGCGACTTAGATGCCACAACTAGTTTCATCCATGAAATTTAATTCGATTATGTGTGAACGATTGTGATTTGTATGGTTGAGCATAGGGGTACCTTGTCACTCATCATTGGAACCATTGTCGGGGATGGTGCTAGTTATCTAGATTAATTATATTATACACTATCGCTATAAGGGTCTTAACGATATATCTTTTAGGAACTATTAAATCACACACATTATAAACAAAAAATAATGTCTCTCCCACATAGAAATGACAATGTAATGTATAGCAGACACATGCATAGGAGAAACAACGAGATATAATATGAAGAAGATCGGAGTGATCAACCTTATGCAAGGATTTCTTATGATCATGACCATCCTAACAACACCCAAAGACTACATTCACCTAAGGCAAACAATATTAGAGGAGATGAAATAAGTCCTAAACTAGGGGAGTCCTCAAGGCCTAGGACCTCCTTGAAACCTAGAAACGATAAATCAAAGGACACTAAAGAACACCATAGCAATTCTTCTCGTTCTTCATCTTCTTCTTTCCCTGTAACATCTAGTTTTGATGAAGATGAACGTAGGTATAGAGATAGAGCTCCACTAAAGGGTTGGACTAAAAACTAAAATTGACCCATAGGAAAGATCAAAGACAATATTATCATGATCAAACAAATAGAGATAGACATTTCCCTCATAATTTTTTTGATGAAGATGAATCCTTGTTGGCCACTAATAGCCTAATGCATCTCACAGTGTCCATTAAGATATCTCGCAGGCATCACAAAATGAGTCATCCACCTAAGCTTGACAAGAACAATATTCCTAAATTTGTAGGAGGCTATGATTCAGATGCACAACAACATTTACAAGCCTTTCATGATGCTTGTGCTTACTACAACATTGAAAGTGAATGAAAAAAGCTTAAGCTCTTTCATAGGACATTAATTGATAGAGCCAAAGTATGGTATAAATTGTTGAGACCAAATTCAATTTGAAGATGGTCTATAGTGATGGAAGTTTTCAACGAGAAATACCAAACCTATGCAAGAGTGTCCAACCTGAGGAGATAGATCCAAGAATGGAAGTAACAACAACATGAACTCTTGGACATGGCCTTAGATGGATATTTTGCTTAATTGAATAGATGTCTAGGTCATGGTTTCTTTGAGGAAAGGCAAATTTTCCACACTATAGATGGGCTTCGTGATGAAATAAGGGAAACCCTTGGGATGTATGCCTAAAAGCAATTATACGAGCTTCAAGCCCATCAGATCAAGGAGCTAATTGAGCATGTGGCAAAAGAAGGAGAGATACAAAAATGGGAGAATGTTGAGAAACACCAATGGGACCCAACTCTTCAATCAAAGGAGGTCCAGATTTATGGCAAGGAGGATGAAACTACTCTCAATAAGGTGATTCCACAACAAACCTTATCGATAAAAGAGTCTATCAATGATCTAGAAGCAAAGTTTAGTAGGATGTCAAAATGGATAAACAAAAATGTCACAACTCTTATTGAGACAGTTGCAAAGAAGATCATGCAACACAAGCTAGATGATCACACTAAACAAAGGACATAGAACCAAGAAATGTCTAGGAAGACTTTTCGAAAAATGGAAAAAAGGGTTGATGAAAGTGAGGCTAAAGACTCAACCATAGATGAAGATGATGGATGTGACCTATGCATATATGACCATCCAAGGGGCTAACACCATATATTATTACATCTACAAGAGTATTGGGCAAGTGCCTTAAACTCAAAGTTTGTGCAAAAGCACATGCTTGGGAGATTTCCTCTCCCACAAGGTAATTATAGACAATTCCATGACCAATCATACCATCCTAGGGGGATTCATTACTAGCCTTACCACATGCATCAATTGTAATGGCAACAACCATAGTCATGGGGAAGGTGACCACAAAATTAGCCATACCCACCAAAACCACACGGACATTATGTTCAACACCTTGTTTCTCTAACCATTTCTACATCCTCCACTTCAAATCGCCATGCTACCACTCTCCTAAGTACCATCAATATATGACATCCCTTGAAGGATCACCACCTTGTGCCTCTTACCATCCACCCCACTCTCAACATTCTCATAATCCACCTCCTTATATTGCATCGCCAAGCACTTAGGAAGGTCTAGCACCATGATATCAATAGATGAGTGCTACTTGTGCTGCAAATGTGCATAGATATTTTGACACCAGTTGGTCCCAACCACATAGGAAACGTTCCATTTTGAGGAAAGGTCATAAGCCAAAGCAAATCATGCATGGACCCACTACATCAACCCAACTAGCATGATGCCAATCTAGTGCATCACCTTCCCTATCTCAACTAGTGTCCTCCAACCATACACACGGGCCACCATTCATTAGTACTCCAAACCCAAATCCAACCACTGAATTTAACAGTGAGGGGAGACAAATAAATCCATGCATACAATATCATGATCAAGGGTGCACTCATGGGCTAGCCATGTACAATGCTAGCACACCTCATAACTTGACCCACCATACAATTAACCATCAAGTGTGTGACCAACCATTTTCCTACCCAGCCACCACACCACCAATAGATACCTTGTGGCTAGGGCATGAATGGTTACCGACATCTCATACATGCATGGATCCTACTTATCCACTTATTAATCCTTGTCATAGCCAAATGTTTAGTCATGGGGGTTACCCCCATTCTAATCTTTAGGATTCTTAAGTGTTTTACATCTTTTTGTTTTACAATTTTTTGTCATTTTTCTATTTTTTAGTTGTTATTTTCATTTTCTTTTGTAATCTCGCTTGAAAATAAGATGATCATGTTGCCCAATGAGATGAGGTTTTCTTTATGTTGTCAAGTCATAAAGGACTGATTATTTAGACATTGAGACCATCACATCCATCCACCCATTACATTCATAAGAGGTTCTTGCCCTAGTCATAATGGTAATCTTTTGCATCATCCAACCTAAAAATAACTTCATAATCATTGTGTCCAGATAGAAGAGTGTAGAACCAAGGTAGGAATGTAAAGGGTGTGACATCAAGGGGATTTTGGAATTCTCTTTGGCCACTTCTATATGTTCTATCATGTTGCTAAGGTTGTAACTATATCCTTGTAGATCTAATGAAACATGGGAGTAAGAGCAACTTAAATTGGCATTGAATAAACTTCTATAGGTTCCACTAGAATGAAATCTACCCATGATTGAAGGTTGGCGGCTTCTTGAAATCCAACAAAAGAAAAGAAAAAAGAAAAAGAGAAAAAAATGTGATAACTGTGCCATAATGAGCTTCTCCCGTGGACTCAATGCTAAGTGATGTTACTCCTTGCGACTTTGATAGTCTTATGATTGTTCACTGATGGGATGAAATAATGTGATGTCACCGCAATGTGGTTCAAACTTGGTTTGAATCTTGGGAAGAAGGACACATGGTTATTTAATCATTAATAACATACAAGGTTTCATTGTGACCATGGTACAATGCCTCATGTCCCAATTCCTAGAATCCTTTCTATTGTCCATCTCATCTTGTTGTCTGGATAATCATAGCTTGCAGTTTTGTGTAACATAGAGTTATTATCTCAATTCGATGGTTTTAACATGTGTGTTTTGTTTCATAGCCCTACATTACATTCAATCCCTTTAGTGCCTATGGACATTATAGGTGTGGTTACACAAGGGCATCATAGGCTAGAGCCAAGTTTGGGTAGGATCCACTTGTGTAATTTTTGTGACCCGTATTTGTTTAACATTACCACATAATTTTTCACCTTCCAAGAATAAAAATCATCACATTTTATTGTTTCCCTTATCATAAAATTGATCTGTCCCATAACCTTGATTTCAATGCCTTTTTCTTGCTCATTTTTCATGTCAATGACTTCACCTTATCATACTTTCGATGCCTCAAAATAGATTTTTACTTACCCCAAAATGCTAAACTTAACTTCAAACCTTTCAACCAATCCTAGAGCTTTAGTTTGCATGTTCAATGATCCCATAAAATGTAAATTTTTGGACCTCGATGTCTTGTACCTGATGTTGGGTCCAACCCAACGTCGTGTACATGATGTTGCATACCCAACATTAAGTCTCACAAATAGTATAAATACGACCCCAACAGTACACAGAACTTCATTTCCATCATTTGCTACTAGGGGAGTTGTTGAAATTTTTTCTTATGAGTTAGAGCTTTCCGCATCTATGTTCCACTTGCGATGTCTAGCTCTCTACCACTTCAATTTACATACTGTTTGAATTCATTTGAATCTAAAGTGTTCAACTTAGTCGTGGTGGGGAGTGGGGAGGGGGCGGAGGTGCTTGCGTGCAAACCTTACGTTGATTTGTTGAAATTTGCTATCTCCTAGAAGGTATCATAAGGGTAAGAATGTTGAAAACTTTCAGAATTATAGTGAAAAATCACTCATGGTAAAGCTAGAAATCTAAGTTTTCTAACCCATGGGCACACAACCATTATTATATGCCACGTATAATGAAAAAGGAACTAGTTGCGAAGGGTCACAAAAGGAGATAGACAATTTTTGGAGGTTTTTTCTTGAAAATTTTCCTAACCTTGCAATCATAGGCATTTTGAGCTTAATGAACTAAAGTTATGAGTAAGGTATAAATCACTCATCACTTATTATGCCTATGATTGTTAACATCTACAGGGTAATTATCTCTTATTTAGTGAAGGACATTATTATAGCTCTGAACTTGCCCAATGAAGGGACTAAGGTTGCTCATCTATCCACCATATCCAACCCCAAAACAAAGATATTGTGGTTGAGTCAAGTGTACGACAAAGAGGGTAAGTCATACAATGAAATGACTCTAGAGGAGAAAACCTACTTCAAGATTGGGACATACCACCTATTTTCCATGAAAGGGCTCAATCAAATCTCCACTTATGCATCCAAGGGATGTGCCATTTTAATGGAAAAATTTACAGCCAACCTTCCCCAGTATTACTTCATTGAAATCCAATAGCAGTTCGAAGAAATGAAGTTAGGGAGACCAACACTTCCATTTCCCTACTTAATTAGAAAGTTGTGCAAGCACACTAGGATCATGGGATATGCCAATGATATCCCTAGGAAGGTTCAGTATGCCTCCTTCGTTGAACTCTTGAAAACTGCAACACTAAGAAAGGGTCTTTGTGAAGAATAAGAAGTAGAGAAGGAGGCTAAGCCACAAACATAAATGCAACATGAGCCTAAATAGCACCCACAAGCACAAGCTCTATTGTTGCCACCATTATAGGATTACAGATCTTCGATGAGCCATCTGTAGAGGATCATTGAAATAGTTACCTAGGGAAGCAGGGATGAGGCCAATCTCTTCTGAGTCATGGACAACACTGTGTGATTCACCGTATTAGTTGATCCAACGTGAGGAGATATCTCAATATAATTAAGATGAGAGGGATCCCAATGATCATACTAGATCTCTAAGAATGTTGCATCCTTCCAAGTAACATTGGAAACTAGAGAAGGTGCCATAGTCATGGTACTACAACATGAGGATGCGGTGGACATGGCAGAGGTGACTATTAATCACATCAATGAATCATTCAATGTGCCTATCGTGTCCTTGATAGATTTGGCAGGAACCAGAGACACACAAATGTTGGTTGGGATCTCAATGACTCTTGCAGTGCATGAGGACGTGCTTGATCGATTGTTGCAGATGAGTAAAGTAATGACCACTCTGTTTGACATCCCCAGTGATGTCACTGTAGTTCAATCAGACCTCATCACCACTAAAGGAAAGTTGGTCATGATGAAGGTTAGGGTAGAACATGTAGAAGCTGAGATACAGAAATTATAGGAAGAGCTAGCTACCCTGCGAGCTGAATGAGGGGATCCTACCCATTTTGTTATGCCATAACAACTAGAATAGCTTAGGATAGAGGAACTTACCCATCAAACAATGAAGAGAGTAGTTACTACAAAGGAGAAGAAGACAACAGTGTGGAATTCCTCTGCTACATATGTGCAATCTCATGCGTATAAAAAGGCACTAACCTCCATCCAAGAAGGAAATAAGCAATTCGCTATAGAAAATTCTAGGTTGACCACTGTGGAAAAACAAAAAATGATCTTAGAAGAAAGCATCCACTAGTTGCAAGAACAACTAGTGAGGATCAACCAAGATATGAATAGACTGGCCTAAGAGAATAAAACCCTCTCCATGAAGGAGGTACGTGCTGTTCACCAAAATTCAGTAATCAAAATTAGCACATGACAAAATGAGATCAAAAAGCACGAAAAAAATAAAAAGACACTTTCGTGACCAGGTTGGCATGTACAAACAGATTAATGAAAAGGAAATCCAGATGGCCAAAGCCAACATTAGCTCCTTATCAGTGTAGACTCCTGAGTGGCAGTCCATCTTGGATAGTTATGCCCTAATTCAAGAAGCAGAAGTCAACAACAAGGACTTGTAGATTGAGGATTTAAAGGAATACATGGCATTGGCTAACCTTAGATATGCCAACCTTTCCATGTTAATAGTAGGTTGTCATTGAAGTGAGGTAGAGAAACAAGTGGCAACCACCTATGGGTTGTATGAGAAAGAGTTTGCAATTCGAAAATCAAAAGCTACATGTGGAAAACTTAGAGTTAAAGGTTGTCAAAGCCAATTATTAGGGACAAAAGGATGTAGCCTTGAACCTAGCTTAAATATTGACAGATTATCATGAGCTTAGGGACAAAGCTAGGGATTTCGAGGAAGAATGATAATAGTTCACAACATGGTATGTAAAGGCGAATCAAATGTTTTTGCAACTACCATGTCCTTGGGATGTACTGGCACTAGCACACATCAACATAGTAGCCTGGATGGTGCCTGATCCAAGGAGAGAGGAAGAAAAGTTGTAGGCCTTGCTCAATTGCTACCAATTTCAATGGCCTGGTGATAAAGGGAAGTTGTTGATGGAAGAGCCACTGCCTTTGGGCATCACATGAGCTTCCTAGTTTTGCTTTTTTTTTTTTTTTTTGCTTTGTACAAATGTGTCCCATTTTTGTATTGCACCACTGCAGCATGCAAGGATTATTTTGTTCATTGTTGAGTTAGTTAATAATCCCATACCTGCCCAATATTTTATAAAGAACTTGTTCCTCATTTTGTTTAACTCAAGGACAAGTTTTCATTCAGTCGTGGGGGTATGATGAGACACCATTGTAAGGCCCCAACGTCGGATACATGATATCAGAACCCTAACATTGCATACCCGATGTCGGAGCCAATAAGAAACATTGGATATCTAACCTTGCTTCATCTAGGTTTGCTTATAAATATGACACTTGGTCACTCAGATGGGGGAGTAGTTAGAGAGGTAGCATGTAAGAGATAGTTTGAGTTTTGGGCACTCAGATGGGGGAATAGTCAAACAGGTAGCATGTAAGAGATAGTTTTAGTTTTCAATTTCTTCTCTTTAAAGTTTGTTATTCCTAGTGCATGTCTGCAATGTGATGTTTGTAATCATACGACACCTTTCTTCGAGTGTGAGATACTTGGACATGTTAGATGACTAGCAATAAAGATCAAGATTACTTCCATCATTGCAACATTCACTTAGATTATTGCTTTAATTATTTATTGCTTTCCTTAGTTAAATGTTATCATTTATTATTATTTACTGTTCCTGTTATTAAGTGAAATGCGTATGCCTTAATCATGAACATTTAAGTGTAGATACTTGGTAATCCAAAAGTGTATCGTTTGGCACAACTAGTGACGTACACTTGGCAATCCTAGAAGTAGTCTCACGAAGTTCAACATGTGTACAGATGGTTAAGAGCAGATACTCGTCATCCATAGGCTACTTTAGATCTTGCTTTCTATAATTCATTAGTTTAATTAATTTATCTCTTTTCATTATCAGGAGTAGCATAGAATTAGATAACATCATATGCCTCACTTTGGACTAAAGCATAAGTGACAAAGTTACCACTAGTTCAAGTAGGAAGACAACGAATTGTGATCCAAGTATAGCAATCTGGATGCCACAACTAGTCCCATGCATGACATTCAATTGGATTGTGCGTGAATGCTTGTGATTCGTATGGTTGAGCATAGGGGTACCTCGTCGCTTATCACCATCTTACAAGCTTTAATATCTTCTTCTTGATCTCCCACCACCCCAACATTCTACTCTTGAAGACCTTTTATAATGGCTTCAGGGTAGTTACAATCATCATGGGAGGTTAAGGGTAGTTACAGACATTATGGGGGTTGGTTTTAACTACCATAGATTTAAGTGCTATGATTGACATGTGTTTGGTAGTTACAACCTTCTTAGAGATTAAGAAGCTATGGTTGTCTAAGTGTCCCATTTGGTGATTATAACATCATGGAAAATTAAAATTCGGTTGCAACCACTAAGGGAAGTTATAACCACCATGGTAGTTAGTTATAACTACCATTGATAAGTGTTCAATTCACATAAATGTTGTATTTGCCAAATGTCTCATTCACATAGGAAATTAAACCAAATTTGCAACATAGCCATGCATATATAACTATTTTAATTATATATATATATAATTAAAAGGTATATATATATGACCACAAACAAACGTTATAATAATAAAACATTGTAATAATCATCCATACTTCTTGTTGTTGGCCTATAAATCTCCAGTTTTCTCACTTCATTTGGTGGACTAGCGCGATTTTCATGGCTAAACCCAAGAATATGTTAATCACAAAAATCCATATCTGCATATGATGGATTAGCCTACTACATATAGTTGTAGCTTGCTTGAAAGATTGCAGCCCAAAAAAATCCTTGTGGAAAATTTGTTTATCCTTAGTCTCCCGATGCTCTCTTTCAGTGAAACCAGCAACAGGCCATACACGCTTATTATCCTCAGCAGGCACCGAAATCTGAGACTCTGAACACATATTGTACAACACCGTAGCTAATTCCTACAAATCCTGCTTATTCTGAGAAAAAAAACACGACGCCATCGTTAGCAGAAAGCATTTTGGTACAAACATCTAAATGATCGATTGGATGTCACGTGACGTTGTACGAAGCGTTGAGCTCCCTGATGACGTCCGCCAGTGATGCCACGTGGTTAACGGGTTGATGCAGGCGTCGAGTCTGTTCCACACGTTGGTATCGTTGACGTCACTGGGCATCTTGTTCCGTAGAGCCTTGCTCTCCACCAAAACTTTAACGTTGTGGACACTGTCAGATTCATGAGCACCCTTTTCCGCCAAATTACGTTGCTGGGCATTTTTGTTGTATAAATTTAGTCTTCAACCGAAACGTGAAATGAACATCGTCCTCCTCAATATGTGGACTGGCCACCTCGTAAGCGCTCGGATACACACAAAATTTACTGCATCTCATGTAATCTTGGTATGTCATGTTGGATTTCTTGGGGAGGTACTCATGTACTTGAACATTTGCATCTTTTTCCTTCCATTGCTGTAGCAGCAATGATTTTACGCGGCCGTGGTTTTTGCCTGCGAAGAATGATCATAGGTGCGCCAGTTCACACCGATTTGGTAGTTAGGTTTTGAATCTTTGGCCTTTACACCATGTCGTAAATTCCAATGCTGACACTGCCCTCGGATCCAGCAGTTGCTCAAGGAGTTTCTACTGGGGATTTCTCTGTCGCAGACACCCAACTTCGAGGAGGTCGTGGCCATGGGTACCCCCATCCAGGCTGCCAATTTGGCCAACGAGGGCATTTAGATTGAGCTTTGGTGTCTTCATTAATGGCGGTGAGATGAACTTTGTAGTGCCTAGGAATACTTCGCTGTACACTGTTAAAACGAAGCGCTACACCACATGCTCCCTCTAACAGATGCACATTTAGTTGAATATAAAACGTGTTGTATGGAGCTACCTACAACTTATTATTATCTCCAATAATAAGAGGACAATGATTGAAACCCAAGTAAAAAGTGCAAACACGATAATTAGAAATACCTATCCACCTTGTTGCTGTAATGACTTGAATTCTGTCACAATGCTCAACCCTTACTACCTTTCCAATAGCTCCAAGAACAATAATGGAATCAGAGCATCCGTATATAGTTGCAAATTTGAGAGCTGCTAATATGTATATCATTGCATAATGGCAGTTAAGAGCATCCGTATATAGTTGCAAATTTGAGAGCTGCTAATATGTATATCATTGCATCATGGCAGTTCAAAACCTTTATTGAAGATGCATCCATGTCAAAAGATTGCTTCACTACTATTGATTCCTTAGTTATTCTTTCAACAAAGCTCAACCCTTCAGGATGCAATAATTTATTCTGCTGTGAATGCTGATTTGGTAGAACACTCTGTTGAACTTTAAGGCTACATCATGAGATTTGCACACCAATGCAAGCATATTTTCCATTCCCAAGGATTCAAAAAGAATCCTATTAAGAAAACCATCTTCCACTCTTGCTACCGTAAATTTCCCTTTAGTTCTTAAATTTTTGGAATAAAATTATGAACTAAATTTTTCTTGGCAATGACTACCAATGCTCTATGAAATAGAAAAAATGTGCCAACAAAAAGTTAGCAGATCGTGCACCCAAGTGTCATATTTATAGGGCTACACACATCCCGAGATATTGTGTCAACGATGACGTAGCATGGACTACAATATCATATGAATGACATTGTTGATCTGATATCATTGTTATAACATCATTGTTGACTAAAAATTAACTTTATCATACCCTATGACTGACTAGAAACTTGTCCTTGAGTTAAAAAAAATGAGGATTGAGTCCCTTACAAAATTGGGAGGTAGATTTAACTATACATGACTGATGACCTATTTACATGACTTTTGGTGTTTGTAAAAAATTAACATAAGTGTATGATAAAACAAAAAACAAAAATGGAAATGGCTTGATGTCGATTAAGTCCCAGATGGTGGTAGCTCTTCCATCGACTACTTTCCTTTATCATTAGGCTTCTAAAATTAGTATCAGTTGAGTAATGCTTGAAGCTTCTCCTTTTCAGTTCTGGGATAATGTACCATCAATGCCTATTGTGCAATGTGTGACAAAGCCCCTACATCCCATGGACGTGGTAGTTGTAGGAATATTTTGTTTGCCTTGAAATACCACGCTACAAACTGCCTTCTTTCGTCTTCAAATGCTTTGGCCATTTTTCTCAACTCTTAGTATTCTAACTCATTTTTGGGCCTGCCTGCTATCGACATGGCCAAGTTAGTATAATGAAGGTTAGCTAACCCATATACGTTGTGAGATCTTCAATATGCATGTCTTTATTCTTGATTTCTACTTAGTGGACATGAGTAAGGTTGTCCAAGATTGGCTACCAATCAAGATTTTGTGCAAAGATAGAATTGATTTTGGCCTTTGCCATCTGGATCTATTTCTCATTGATTTGCTTACACATGCCCACCTGGTCATGGAAATGTTTCTTGAGTTTCTCATGTTTCTTAGTCTCATTTGCCATGCACATATTTTAATAGCAAATTTCTATCTTATCACGTAGACTTCTTTCATTGATAGGGCCACTTTTCTCTAGCTAAGTAGCTCATGTCTTAGTAATGGATGCTTTTTTTAAGAACATTTTTTTGTTTTTTGACAGTGGACAACCTTATATTGTCTACAACTAGCTACTTATTCTCTTCTTGTAAGGTAGTAAGTGCTTTGGCATGGGCATATGCTTGGGCTTCTGCTATTGAAGCATCCCATACTACCTTTTCTCTCTCTCTTTCCATATGCTTTGGCATGGCTTTTTTTTAATAATGTATTAGTTATGGTTTTTCATTTTTTATCACTTGATAGGATACTTTAGCAACCCAAAAGCCACAACCACAACTTTGGATTGACAAGGTTCACTATGAATAAGAGACCTTTGCTACATTTATGAGTAGGGCTATATCTTCATAGTTGACAAAATCAAAGAGTTGATCAAATATAAAGGCTATCAGGTATAGCTTCTTGTAAATTCTTAACATCAAACATTATCTTTATCCCATTCTTGTAAATTCTTATTAGGTATAGCAAATTCACATGCACCTAAAAACTAATGGTATTTTCTCTACTGCATACCAAGTTAATGCTATGTTTAACTAAAACCTGGTCTCTTTGTGTATTTTTCTAATCTATTCTTTTAATTCTTCATACGGTTGGATTAATTGTTTTTCTATTTTTGAAAGTTATGTTTTATTGTATTTGTCCAAAAAGTGCAAGGTTTATGTCTGTTTTCTAAAAGTTGATTTTCTTTTTCTAAATAGTTATCTTTTCTTCAAATGTGAAGGTTTGTATGTATTTGCAAACCTTCTAAATTTCTTTTTTGGCTAGTATGTATTTTTGTAAGATCTTTTCTTAGGATAGTGTTGAACTTATAATTTTAGAAGAAAAAGTAGTAAAGGCACCAATTCTAGTAAATATAGTTAACCAACAAGAACTTGGAAACCAAATAAAATAGTAGAAACAAGTGATGACAAGCAACAAAATATGAGAAAGCAGTAAAACAAAGATTACATGGTCAACTCTAGAAATAAAAGTTTTACAAATTAATGATGAAGAACAAGAATTAGAAAGATTGGAAGATGAATATAAAAATAATATCACTGCAAATTTACATAAATTAGATATTGCAATCACACAAGAAGATGAAAAGATAAGAAATCTCAAAATGCAAACTACCTAAATCCCTTCAGGATCTGAACATTAAGTATAAAACATTTGCCAAAAAAGAAAAAAAAAAGCAGGCCTAAAGAACTGATTTGAAGCTACCATTTCTTTCAATATGTGAATGAAAAATTTCAAAAACAAATTTTAATGATGAAATTCAATAAAGAACATGTAAATAGTAGTTTGCTAAGAAAGCAATTTGAAAGTAAGTACAAAACATTAGCAAAAAAAAATAGAAGGTCTAGAGAGCCAAGATTTTGACCACTCACCATGTTATATTTCTGCAGGTTGATCAGTTTGCTGTGAGCTTAACTTCCTTCTTGATGAATCATGGTTTGCTAGTCCCCGATATCAAATCCTAGATATCGGGTACGTGATATTACAACCTAGATAACGATATTGAATACACAATATCATGATTCCTATGTAGGCCTATAAATATAGCATTCAGGCACACATGAAGGAGTGTTTTGGGTAAGTTTTAGAGTAGAATTTTTCTATTAGTTTTCATTTAGTTTCAGTTCCTTCCCCAGTGCATGCCCGCAATGTGATGCTTATAATTGTACAGAACCTTTGTTTGAGTGTGATGTACTTGGGCACACACACAATCGACAATAAAGATCGAGATTACTCCATCATTGCAGCATTCACTTAGTCTTTAATTGTTGATTATTTATTGTCTTCTTAGTTAATCTTTCTTTTATCATCATTTACTATTTCTGTTGTTAAATGTGAAATGAGTACGTCTTAATCACGAGCATTTAAGTGTAACTACTTGGTAACCCAATAGCATACCTAGTAGTGCTTTGAGTAATATGTGCTTGGTAATCCCAGAAGTAGTACACGAAGTCCAAGATACATACGAATGATTAAGGATGGATACTCATAGCCCTTAGGCTAGTTTAGCTTTTTTTTTATTACTTATTAGCTTAAATCAAGATTATTTTTCATTATCTTCAGGAGTAGTTAGTGTTAGGAATCACATCATACACCTCACCTTGGACTAAACTATACATGACAAAGCAATTACTAGTCTAGGTGGGAAGATAGCAAATTGCGATCAACATGTAACTATCTACATGCCACAACTAGTTCATCTACGAAGTTTGACCAAATTGTGCGTACATGCTCGTATTCATATGGTTGAGCATAGGGTACCTCACCTCTCATCATTGGCACCATTGTTGGGGACAGTGCTAATTATCTAGATTAGTTATATCATACAAGATCATTGTAACGAAGTATCAACGATATATCTTTTAGAAAAGAAACTAATTTCAAATAAGTCACACAAAATTCACAACAATTTATCTCTCACAAGACAATGATAACACAACAACTAGTGAGGCAATTCATTGGAGAACCAATGAAATATATGATGACGAAAAAGTTTGTAGTACTCCATCTTATGCAGGAGTTTCATATGTTCATGAACACCCCAACGATACTTAAGGATTTTTGTCATGCAACCCAGACACCTTTAGAAAGGATGAGACATCCCATAGAATGAGGAGGCCCGTAAGGCCTAGGACCTTCTCAATGGCTAACAAAAGTTTATCTAGGGATGATTGGGAGACTTACAAAAGTCATGATGAGTCTTTCAGTGCTTTCTATTCCTCTACCACTTCAACATCAGGTTGTGAGAAAAATGATCATCTCTCAAGGTGTCAGCGTAGAAATAAAAATTGAACCCATGGGCAAAGTCAAGAACGCCAACATGAACAAAGGCAACATAGTCCTAGCTTAGAAACTCACAACCTACTTAGTGACAATGAACCCCTACTGGCCACTAAGAACCTAATGCATATACAAGAGGTTGTTCAAATATTTTGTAGGCATTGTAAGAAAAGTCGTCTACCCAGGCTTGATTTAAACAACTTTCCCAAGTTTTCAGGAGGCTATGATTTAGATCCGCAACATCATTTACAAGCCTTCTACGATGCCTATGCATGGAAAAATATTGATAATGGATGGCAAAAACTTAAGCTCTTCCCTATGACACTCATCGGCCAAGCAAAAGTATGGTACAGGTCCTTAAAGCTAAAATCAATTCGTAGTTGGCCAATAATGGTAGAACTCTTCACTGAAAGATATCAAACCTATGTAAGAGTGTTAGCCTTGAGGAGACAAATCCAAGAGTGGAAACAAGAGCAATATGAATCCTTGGACATGGGCTTAGAAAGATACTATTCATTGTTAAACAAATGTCCAAGCCATGGGTTCTCTGAGGAAAGGCTAATGTATCAAATCATGGATGGGCTTTGTAATGAAATAAGGAAGACCCTAGGGATGTATGCCCTAGGTCAACTATATGAACTATGAGCCCACCAATTCAAAGAGCTTATCAAACGGGTAGCAAAAGAAGAAGGAGAAATAACCAAATGGGAGAATGTTGAAAAATTTCAACAGGACCAAAATCTCAAAATAACACAAGTCCATGAAGAGGAGAAATCAACTCACCTCATGTAGGTGGGATCATCTTTGCCAATACCACAACCACTAGATAAAATTGAGGCAAAGATCAATAAGATGACAGAATGGGTACATGAAAAATGTGGAGAATATGCCAACATTATTAGAGCTGGAACCATGCCAAACCAAGAAACAAGATAGAACATCACTTGACAATCGAAAAGAAGGGTTGAAGAAAATAAGAATAAGAGCTTAACTGCAAATCATAGGTATCAATCTGATGTTTGCCTATATGATCACCCCAAAGGCCAATGCCCAATCTTTTCATATTTACATGAGCATTGGGGAGGAATGCTACATCCAGATTTCATACAGAAGTATCGTGTCCAATCGTAGTGGCACCCTAGTCATGGGGGAGGCCACCACCAAATAGACCACACCCTTCATACCAGCCAAAACGAAGAGCTTATTATGTTCAACATCTTGTTTCTCCAATTGTATCAGCATCCTTTACTTCACCTCATCGTTATCATTCTCCTGAGTAATGTCAACCCATGTCCTCTTCCATAAGATCACCATCTCATGTTCCTTACACTTCTCCTCTCCCTCAATATTCTCATCCTTTGCCTCCTTCTGTATCGCCACTAGTAGTACTAAAGGGTTTTGCACCATAGCACCAACTCATGAATGTTACTTGTGCTACTACCGTCAATAGTAGTGGAGGTCCTCCACAACATCGAAAGTGTCCTTTCTTTAGGCATGATCGTAGAAAGAGAGAACATAGTTCTAAAACCATTGCATCCACCAATTCAACACAAGTTTAGTGTTGTGATGCATCTTCCTCCTTGAACTTAACACCTCCTGTTACCTTATTCGGGCCACCGATCAACCCTCCAACAACCATGCGGCCCAATGAATATAACCACGTACGAAGACATATCGATCCTTGCATACCATCTTATGGTCACGGGTAACATAGTGGATCAACTCCTTATCACATGAACACATTTTATAATCTGCCCCACTATGTATACTTTAATCAAGTGTGTGAACCCCAATTTGGGTACATTCCTATCACCACATCAAAAGACACCCAGTGGTTTGGATATGACTGGACCTCAATGTTTCCAACATGCATGGATCCAAATTTTCCATTTATTAATTCTAGTCATACTCAAGGGTTTAGTCATGGGGGATATCCTCCATTCTAATAAGCAGAATTAGTAAATGTTTTTCCTTTTCTCTAATTTTACAATTTTTGTTTTCTAGTTTTTCATTTTCAATTTGACATTTTATCTTTTTGAGGGTAATCTCATTAGTAAATAAAATACTCATGTGCCTTGTTGGTTGAGGTGTTGTTCTATACTATTAAGTCTCAGGTGACTAATTATTTGGACAGTGAGCCCACAACGTCCACCCACCCATTCTATGAATAAGAGATTCTACTATGGGTATGATGATATTTTTTTCATCATTACAACTTAAAAGTAACTTTGTACTTATTATTCCTGGAGTGAAGAATGATGGACTAAGAAGGGAATGACCAAGGTGTGACATCAAGGGGACTTGTGGATTCTCTTTGGTGATGTCTGTAAGTGCTATCCTGCAACTTGGTTGTACTAAGATCTTTGTAGATCTAATGAAAAATGGGAGTAAGAGTTATGATAAAGGCACTTAATAAAGGAACTCAATGCTATTCTTGGGGGTTCCACTAGAAAGGAATGCACCCATGCCTGAAGGTTGGAAGCTTCTCTAGATCACTTTTGGAAAAAATAAAGTGCCAAAGCAGCCAAACAAGAAGAAGAAAAAAAGAACAAAGAAAAACACAAAGAAGAGATAAAGAAAAATGTACTGCAAAGAAATTCCAAATCACTTCTTACTTGGACAAAATGCCAAATGATCGTACGCCTTGCTATCATGACGCTCTTATGGTTGTCCATCATTGGATGAAACAATGCAATATCACTGATCAGAGGCATGGACTTAGTCTTGATTTTGGAGTGAAAGGCTAATGATACATTAATCATGCTCCACACTTAGGATTCATTGTGCCAAGGGTCAGTTACCTCACATCCCGATCTTTTCAATCCCTTCTACGATTCATTTCACCCCATTGTCTAAGTATTTTTGGGACTTGTGTTTTATGTGGCATAGAACTCATACCTCATCATAGTGGTATTTACATGTGTGTATTTTGTTGCACTAGTTCAGATTACATTTAACCCTTTTAGTGCCTATGGACATTTTAAGGTGTGGTTACATAAGGGCATGATAGGTAGGAACCTGCTTTGGGAAGGACCCACTTGCGTAACTTTTGTAATTCGCACTCATTACACATCATCTTATATCCTCCAAGTATTGCATTGATAAAATTATCCTTTCCCTTATCATCATTTTAATTCAAAAGTTCCTGTGTACTACTACATGTCCTTTTTTCTCACTCCATTCATGAACTCCATTGCAAAATTCCACTTCATTACACTTTTGGTGCCTTTAGGTCTCTTCGAAATTACCCTAGATCCTTTGAATTAACCTTAAATCCTTTATTTTTGTCTTTGGAAATTCAAAAATTTATCAATTATGCCAAGTACCCTATTTTGGAAGGGACGCGATATCGGGTACTTGGTATCGGGTTTGATGCTATATCGGGTCCGTGCTAGTGGGTACGTGATATCACGTCTACAAAAACTATATATATTGACCCCCTGCCCCCTGCACGTTAACATCATTTTTCACTATTGATGCGAGGGGAGTTATTGCAATTTTCTTCCACGAATTTTTAAGCTTGCACACCTATTATTCGAACATCAATATCTTGCTCATTAACGCTCTGATTCTCATTTTGATCAAACTTGCTTAAACCCAGAGTGTTTACCTTAGTCATGGAAGAAGGGTATGCTCCAAGTCGCACATAGTTTTTTCAAAATTCATTGTTGCTTGAAGGATATCATAAAGGATAAGTAACCTTAAAAATGCTAAAAGCGTTTGCCAAATTAATTTTATTTCTTCACCCAGACCATGAAAATTATTTTTTAGAGTCACCTAATCAAATTGGGCCTAATATCAAAACTTTTAGGGAAATTTTCGTGAAAATTTCTAACTCTGAATCACACTAGGCAAGAAATGAATCTATTAAGGGCAAGGAGTAAGGTATAAATCAAGTTTTATAAATAGCCTTACCAATAGTCGTTCCCGTGTGATTACAGATGACCCCTAAACGAGGACAACAAGGAGAACCTTCTTAGGATGCATCTAAACGACAAAGGAGAGGTAGAGGCCAAGCACCTTCCAAAGAACATGTAGAGCAAGAGGCACAATCATTGACCATTCAGCAAGAACCTCCTGTTACTATGCAATCAGGGCATGCTGAAGGTAGAGATGGTAGGGCACTTGAATAGGGACAACATGTCAGTAGTTGTGATTGTGGAACTCAATTTTGGAAGTTTTACTAAATTTTCCCCTGAGGCAGTCAAAGACCAACTTAAAGGGTCTCCACTAGGGCTTGTTCTCTTTGGAAGTGGTGATTGGCACAACAAGGAAGAAGGCACCACCATTGATATTGGTGGGATTTCTGTTGATTTCTCTGCCAAGGCCATTTCATAAGTTTTGAACCTTCTGAACACAAGGCCTAAGGTTGGTCATCTATCCACTCACTTTGATGTTGATGTGAAAAAGCTATGGTTAAAAAGGGTATACGGCAAGGAGGATGAAACATATGGAGAGCTCACACTTGAAGAGAGGATCTACTTTAAAATTGGCATGTATCACATTTTTCCAACAAAAGGACTGAACAAGATTTCCACCTATGCAGCTAGAGGAAGTGCCATCTTGATGGGCAAGGTTGATGCCAATCTATCCCATCTATATCTCACAGAAATTTTAAGGTGGTTTGCAGAACGTAAGACAAGGAAGTTTGCATTGACTTTTCCCTACCTAATTAGGAAGTTGTGTCAACGTGCTAGAATTCTAGGGTACACCAATGATGTCCCTATAAAGGCTTAAAATGCCTCACTTGCTAAATTACTAAAGTCACTAGCCCTAAGGAAAAATGTTGGGGAGACACTAGAGCTTGAGTAAGAATAGATGATGGGGCCCACTGCACCTGAAATAGCTAGGCCCAGCCAAACTCCAGATACAAGGCCTAGTTAACAATAGGAAGTAGGGCCCAACACACAACCCACAAGCTAGCAAGACTAATTGCCACCAGCACCATAGGACTATCGACCGTTGATGAGCCATCTTTGGGTCATCGCTGAAATGGTCAATTGGGGAAGCCGTGATTAGGAAAACCTCTTTAAGATCATTGATGACACCATACAGCTCACAATCTTAATTGATCACACATGAGGCAAGGTTTCCATCCAAAGAGGAGGAGAGGAATCACATTGGCCTCAACAGATCTCTAGAAATGCTGTATCTTTTCAGGTGTAATTAGAAACTGGTGAAGGTGTCATAGTAGTGGTCATGCAACACTAGGATGTAGTGGGAGTAGCAGAACTAGTCGTAGATCATATTAAAGAATCATTCAATGTCCCTATTATGCAACTGGTAGATTTTACAAGAGCATGTGATGCTCAAACCTTGGCCGGTCCCTCAATGACTCCTGAAGATTATGAGGATGTTTTGGATTAGTTGTTGTAGACAGGATAAGTAATGATGTCCTTGTTTGACATTCCTCAAGATATCATAGCAACACAGTTAGACCTCATCTCTATAAAAGGAAAGTTAGTCATGGCAAAGGTTCGAGCTGAATATGTCAAGGAGGAGTTGAAGAGACTCCAAGAGAAGTTTCTCACCTTGCAAGCTACATAGCGGGATCTATTCCAATTCATCCTTACAAACTAGCTAGAGTCATTCCAGATGGAGTAGCTAAATAAATTTCTAGAAGAGAATAAAAGAGTGGTGGAGGAAAAAGAGAAGGCTGATTGGGATGTTTCCAAGGCACAAGCTCAAACGTATGCACATGCCAAAGCACTCAAGGCTTTACAAGAAGAAAATAAATAGCTTACTACAAAAAATCTCTGGTTGACCACAGTAGAAAAATAGAAGAATGTTCTCAAAATTTTTTTTTAGCAATCATGAGAACAATTAATAAGGGTGAATCAGGATATGAATCGCTTGGCCAGAGAAAATAGAACCCTCTCAATGGAGGAGGTACACACAGTTCATTAGAAGATGACAATTGAAATAAACACATGGTAGAATGAGGCCAAGTGACATGAGAAGCTCAAGGAGCATTTTAGAGATTAGGTGGGAATGTATAAGAAAGTGATTGAAAAAGAAATCCATATAGCCAAAGCCCATATTAACACTATCAGTACTCAGAATGCTAATTGGCAGGCCATATTGGATAGTTATGCCTTCACCCACCAAGTAGAACTAAAAAGTTGGAACTTGCAGATATAAGATCTCATGAAGTACATGGAGTTGGTAAACCTACGATATGCAAACTTAGCCATGTTAACAGAAGGATGCCTGAGAATAGAATTGGAGAAGTAGGTATCAACCACCTACGCTAAATATGAAATAGAATTTGTTGAACATAAGAAGACATTACAAAGATTAGAGGTAGTAAATTCTGAATTAGAGGTGGTCAAGACTAGCTACCAAGGATAGAAAGATGGCATGGCAGATTTGGCTTGATAGCTCACAGACTACCAAGAATGCAAAGACAAAGCCAAAGCCTATGAAGAGGAACAACGGTTGTTTGCAGCTTGGTATGTCAAGGCCAATTAGATGTTCCCACAACTACTGTGCCCATGGGAGGTGTTGACTTCATCAAATATTGGAACATCAACATGGATGACACATGATCCCCAAACTAAAGAGGAAAAGCTTCAGGCGCTTCTTTAGAGACATTCATTTCCAAAGCTTAGAGCACAAGATAAGGGGAAGAGACCCATGGAGAAGCCACCACCACCAGGAACCACATGAGTTCCAAGAGATTTTATCTTTTTTAATTCTGCGTTTGTGTCCCAATTTTGTTTTGTTCAATCCCACATTGTGGCATGAGTAATTCCTACTTAGTCAATAATCCCATACCTATCCACTATGTAATTAACTAAACTCATTCTCATTTTTTTTGACTCGAGGCTAAGTTGTTATTCAATCGTGGGGGTATGATGAATCGTGGTTTACTAGGCCCCGATATCGGATCCTCGATATTGGGTACGTGATATCGTAGCCTAGATAACGATATCGAATACACAATATCATGATTCCTGTGTAGGCCTATAAATACAGCATTTAGGCACATAGGAAGTGAGTGTTTTGGTTAAGTTTTAAAGTAGAATCTTTTGTTAGTTTTCATTTAGTTTCAATTCCTTCCCTAGTGCATGCTCGCAGTGTGATGTTTGTAATTGTAGGGAACCTTTGTTTGAGTGTGACGTACTTAGACATGCACACAACTAATAATAGAGATTGAGATTACTCCATCATTACAGCATTTACTTAGTATTTAATTATTTAATTTTTGATTATTTATTATTTTCTTAATTAATCTTTCTTTTATCGTCATTTACTATTTTTGTTGTTAAATGTGGAATGAGTACGTCTTAATCATGAACATTTAAGTGTAACTACTTGGTAACCTAGTAGCATACCTAGTAGTGCTTCGAGTAATATGTGCTTGGTAATCCTAGAAGTAGTACACGAAGTCCAAGATGCATACAAATGATTAAGGATGGATACTCATCATCCTTAGGCTAGTTTAGCTTTTGTTTCCTATTACTTATTAGCTTAATTAAGATTATTTTTCATTGCCTTCAAGAGTAGTTAGTGTTAGGAATCACATCATACATCTCATGCTAGACTAAACCATACGTGACAAAGTAATTACTAGTCTAGGCAGGAAGATAGCGAATTGCAATCAACGTGTAACTATCTAGGTGCCACAACTAGTCTGTCTGCAAAGTTTGACTAGATCATGCATACATGCTCGTATTCATATGATTGAGCATAGGGGTACCTCACCACTCATCACTTCCCTATGATCAAGAAAAATTATTCTTACAGTCTAGGAAGAAGGATTAGCTCCAAAAATATGGTTATGGTGAGTGATGAGTTCCCATCGACATATGGAACACAAGATAATGATGTTTCTTGCATGGATTTGCGAGATTCAACCAAAAATATATGCCAAGATACAAATCATTATCCATTTATGATTTATGTACCATCATTGATTTTTGCAATGACTTTTTCCATTCACATGTAGCATATGCAAGGATATCAACTTGCCATTGGTGACATGTTTCTTTTCTATCCACTTAAGAAAACTTTTCAACTAAACATTTTCTTTCACTTTCCTCCAATTTTTATTAAATGATACCATTTACTATTAACATTATTAATAATCATTCATTTATGATTAATCTACCATCATTAACTTTAAATGATTTTTTTCATTCACATGCAACATATGTAAGGAGATCCACTTGCTATGGGTGACTTGTATCTTCTATATTCATTTGCAAATTGGATAATGTATTTCTTCTATGAAAATTGGATGATGTGTTGATTCTATATCCACTTGCAGATTGGATAAAGGTTTTCAACCCCACATGTCTATTTCTTTGAATAAATGATACCATTTATTGTTGTTAGTAACGAAAAGTTGTGTCATCACTTTCATAAGGTCATCTGCCTTAATCTTCATACAATACATGCAAAAATGATTAAATGATTACTCTATCTCACGTGAATCCTAAAGAAAAAGTAACAAAAGTAAAGGTAGTAGGTATAGTTTCTAAAGCAAAAATAACCAAAGTCAAGGTAATAGGTATGTTTGGTGAAAAATAATTAACAAAAGTTAAGGTGGTAGATATGGTTCATTGACAAATGATTAAGAAACGTTCAAGGTAGCATGATTAACAAAAGTTAAGGTAGCAAGTATGGTTGGTTGAAAATTGATTCATTTATTGCTTTCACAATTTCAGGTCATTAAACTTAAATATTTGTACAAAAGCATGGTAATTTTTGTGTCATTTTTTTCAAAAGAATAAAATAATATTTATCATTAATTTGTAAAAACGTTGAAGGCTAAAGGCTAAAGTTTGAGTGAGAAAAAAATTAAATCTATACTTTCTATGATATCAAACAAAACTATTCCAACTTGGAAAAAATATGGCAAAAAATACTAATGTGTGTGGAAGAACATACATCAGCCTGTAATACACCTCATTTCCCTTGGCGAATTACTCTAGCAAATAACGTATGGTGCTTTTAAGTGCTTTGACCTTTTTAGGAATAGCAACGTTACTTTGAAATAGAATAAATGTAAATTTATTGAAGAGATAGTGATGCAATACTTGACGATTTAGAAGTGAAACTAAAACCAAAAGTTTATGGCATTATTAAGACAAATATTTTGAAAACAAAAGAGTTGGGTTTAATTCTTGTTGCTGATTTAATTATTTGTTGGTGGCCAAGTTTCTTTGGCTATGTAAAAGGCGGTATGTTTGAAAAGTTAATGAAGAATTCGACAAATCTACTCTACATTAATTACACTAATGTTACATGAGGAACCCACAACCTTTTAATTAAAAAACTAGTGTTTTGACCACTTTGCACAGATGCTCGAATGAAGAGTGTATATAGTATACCCTTTCAATATTGATCATGAAAAGACTCGTGATCAAAGAGACATAGAAGAGGAAAGAATGGAAAAGAGAAGACACATCACACAACATTACCTATATTTCCTTGATTTAGGCTAATTACATATAATGCCTTTGGATTTTTCCTTTTACCTTGTGCAGCATAATAGAAAGGCTCATTACGTAAATAATTGTTTTTCCCCAAACAATGAAGCCACAAATCCAAACCTCTTGTTATTTAGTACAATTGCATACTCTACCTTGTCATGTAGATGCTCGAAGTAAGAGTGTATCCATTATAGCCTTTCAATATCGATCATGAAAAGACCTGCAATCAAAGAGACACGGAAGAGGAAAGAATGAAAAAGATGAGACACATCACACAACATTACTTGTGTTTCCTTGATTCATGGTGATTACATATAATGTCTTTGCATTTTTTCTTTTGCGTAGTGCAACATAATAAAAAGGCTCATTACGTAAATAATTACTTTTTCCCACATGGTGAAGCCACAAATCCAAATCTCTTGTTATTCAGTATAATTCCATATTCTACCCTATCACGTAGATGCTCAAAGTAAGAGTGTATCCATTATACCCTTTCAATATTGATCATGAAAAAACTCGTGATCAAAGAAACACAAAAGAGGAAAGAACAAAAAAGAGAAGAAACATCACACAACATTACCTATATTTCCTTGATTCAGGGTGATTACATATAATGCTTTTGCATTTTTCCTTTTTCCTTGTGCAACATAATAGAAAGGCTCATTAGGTAAATAATTGTTTTTTCCAACATGGTGAAGCAAAAAATTCAAACGTCTTGTTATTCAATACAATTCCATACTCTACCTTGTCCCTGTTGATGCCAACATCACCCATGCTAGGCATAGGGCCATGAACAACAACAACAAGCTAGGTATATGATAGATGCCATTGGCAACTCTATATTGGTCTAGAAACCTAGTCGTCTAGTCTACACATTTGTATTAATAAGTCAATTGTAATAAAAAGTTATATTGGTCCAACAAAGATGCTCAAAAATGTGTCACCCACTTTATACAATTTGGAGGCATATTCACACATCAATGACTAGCTAGAAGTGCACTGTATGTTTTAGGTAGTTTTAATGTATAGATTAATTATCTTTGTGAAACTATATTCACTAATTCTGAGACAAAAAAACACTTATCATCAATGTGTTTTAGTATAGCTCTCAGTCAATGGAATAAACCTTACTTGGAGGCATGATTTCCCTCTAAATGATCAAAATAAGGTAGAGGTGGTTAGATGTTGGTCTAACCTACTACAAGGACCCTAGACATTATATTTGTCTAGTCATGTGGTTCCTACGCTACCATGCAGAATGATACTCTAACCAATAAGTTGTACTCAAAATTGACTCTATGCCCTAGAGATTTAATACTATGAGTGTTACCACTAAATTAACACCTTCAAGTGCAAATCATGTGAGCTAACCAACTGAGCTAGGCTCTTAATGTTTTTCTTTTAGTAATTAGCTTATGGTAAAAGTCATTTGAACCATGGTTATAAAGTAACTCTATGTAGGGAGAGAAATAACATGATATCATCATCAAAAAGCATAAACAACCATGTTTCTGTATGCGTTGTAGGATTGAACTTGTGACCCATTCTGTAAAATGACAAGCCTTGCCAACAACCTTGAAGTACCATTTATAGTATCAAAAACTAGGTCAAGAATGTAACATGTGAATGAGGACCTTCCACTTGTAATCTTTGTTTTAGTCAAATTTTGGGTTAGAGATTGGTTGATAGGATCGACTATCGTTAAGTATTTGTTATTACTCTGAATCAGATGACTAGGTTGGTGCCATGAATATAGTGAAATCTTCACATGATCCAAAGTGTTATTTAACTCAATGAAAAGTCACTATTCAACAACCTAGAATTAAAGCATAGATCATGTTTGCTGATCAGAGTAGCCGTGACTATTGTTGCACAAGACCAAGCAATTTCTCAGTGTGGATTGGAATGGTAGATGAGGTCATGATAGGAATGTGGTGGTAGTTATGTTAGGCAAGCAATGGTGGACATAACGGCTCAAAAGGTGGACGTAATGACAAGTGAACGTGGGATGTGGGGTGGTGGTGCTAGGCATTATGCAAGAATGTGGGAAATGGGCATTTAAGTTGGCAGCAACGAGGGGCTATAAGAGTAGGGCTGCAACCAACAAAAAGGAGGATCGGGTGGGCCTCCCCTCTCTTTGGTAAGTAGACAAGAGAAGGTAGGACTCTCAACACTAGGGGCACTCCAGTGGACATTGGGAGTTGGTAGGTAGATCTTTTTCTCTCTCTCATAGCAGCAACATCAGTAGCAATAGGCAATCATTGACAACGGGCAGGTGACTATAGGCAAGCACGTGGTGATAGGAAGGTGAGTACACAGTGGCATGTCAACTTCGACAACATGACTTTGACAACTATGGCAGTTGCACAAACAACGATAGACATGTTTACAAACTACTAGGTGTCAGAGATGTGGGGGGCAACAAATGGTGGTAGTGTCAACAATGATGCACGTTAGAGGTGCCTATTGGTAGCTACTGTTGGTGGTGCGTAGTGTGTGTGGTGGGGCACGTTGCAAGTGGCA
This sequence comes from Gnetum montanum, assembly GCA_015680685.1. NCBI lineage: Eukaryota > Viridiplantae > Streptophyta > Gnetopsida > Gnetales > Gnetaceae > Gnetum > Gnetum montanum. Next base: position 1,271,770 of record MNCI01008335.1, on the reverse strand, counting down.
TGAAGTGCATAGCAACAGCATGGTGCATGCTAGAGGCTCTCTCGGTGGTGTCGCGGGACACAACAGCAGTGACTTTAATCAATGTTTTGCATGTGATAGGTAGGCGTGCAGTAGCTATGGACCAGTGGCAGCTATTGCTATGCGTTAGAGATGCATCAATAAGAGTGATAGACCAACGCTCTCTCTCCATCTCTTTCTTCATCATGGGTAATTCAGGATGAGAGCGAGATAGCATGTTTTGGTGGTGGTTAGGGTTTTCCTGCTCAGCAATGAGCACCATCAATGGCTACACTGACAGCAATAGTGGGAGACTAAGGAAAGTTTAAAATTTACTAGTTACTTACTGTATTTATGTCCTAGAAATATTAGATAATTATTCAATTTAAATCTTCCCAATCTTCAGTTTAATTTATTTTGGAATGTTGCATAGCCCTCTTTAGACTATTCTTGAGTTTTCGTACCCATAAGGGAGGCACCCTAGGCGACAGTCTCCTTAAACAAGTTTTTCTAGGTGTTGGCGGATCCAAAATCTACACATCAATAATCACGTAGATGCTTCATGTAATTGTATCTATTATATCCTATTAATACTAATCATGAAAAGACTCACAATCAAAGTAACATAGGAGAGGAAAGAATGGAAAAAAGGAGACACATCACACAACATTAAGCCACAAATCCAAACCTCTTGTTATTCAGTACAATTCTATACTCTACTATGCATTTAGTACTCATTTAAACTAAATATTTAATTCCTAATAGGATAAAAAGATACAATCCAAAGAGACAAACCACCATAATTTTTCTTGCAAAAATAACAACAACAACAAAATAATCAAATTTGTGGCAAGTATCCTTCTAAATTTCTTTCTTTGCGTCATTCGTGATCCATCATCAATCAATCCATTCAGCTACAATTGTAAAATTGGACACAACTTTGCTTTAAGTGCATGCTCATCAAATATGGATAATACATTCTCAATTGCTGAAGGCAGTTAACAATGTAATGTGGAAGATAAAAAAAATTGATGTGAACGCTCATTCATTAATGCTAAACACCTTTTTATGATGCACCACTTTCTTGTTGTTCCAATGCTCAAAGTAAGAGTGTATTTGTTATACCCTTTCAATACCGATCATGAAAAGACTCGTAATCAAAGAGACACAGGAGAGGAAAGAAAGGAAAAGAGGAGACACATCACATAAGATTAAGCCACAAATCCAAACCTCTTGTTATTCAGCATAATTCCATACTGTAGTTTGCATTTAATACTCATTTAAACTAAATATTTAATTCCTAACCTGATAAAAAGATACGATCCAAAGAGACAAAGCCCCAAAAGTTTTACTACAACAACAATAGAATAATCAAATTTGTCAAGTATCCTTCTGAATTCCTTTCCTTGCATCATCCATCATCCATCATCCATCAATTGATTCAGTTAACACTACTACAACTATAAAACTGGACATAGCTTTGCTTTAACTGCATGCTCATCAAATATGGATGATACATTCCCAATTGCTAAAGGTAGATAACAACGTAACGTGGAAGATCAAAAAGAATAAACACTCGCATTCATTAATGTTGAATACCTTTTTATGATGCACCACTTTCTTATCATGCAAATGCAAAAAATAAGAGTGTATCCATTATACCCTTTCAATACCAATTATGAAAAGACTCGCGATCAAAGAGACACATAAGAGGAAAGAATGGAAAAGAGGAGACACATCACACAACATTAAGCCACAAATCCAAACCTCATTATTTAGTACAATTCCATACTCTACTTTGCATTTAGTACTCATTTAAATTAAATATTTAATTCCTATCCCAATAAAAAGATACGATCCAAAGAGACAAACCCCCAAAATTTTTACTTCAACAACAACAAGAAAATAATCAAATGGCAAGTATCCTTTTGAATTCCTTTCCTTGGGTCATCCATCATCAATCAATCCATTCAACTAACATTGCTACAACTATAAAACTAGACACAACTTTGCTTTAAGTGCATGCTCATCAAATATGAATAATACATTACCAATTGCTCAAGGTAGATAATAACAATGTAACATGGAAGATCAAAAAAAAAATTGATGTAAACGCTCACATTCGTTAATGCTAAACACCTTTTTATGACACACCACTTTCTTGTCACGATGCTTGAAATAAGAGTGTATTCATTATACCCTTTCAATACTAATCATGAAAAGACTCACGATCAAAGAGACACAGAAGAGGAAAGAACAAAAAACAGAAGACACATCACACAACATTACCTGTATTTTCTTGATTTATGATGATTACATATAATGCCTTTGCATTTTATCTTTTGCCTTGTGCAGCATCATAGAAAGGCTCATTATGTAAATAATTGTTTTTTCCCACATGGTGAAGCCACAAATCCAAACTTCTTGTTATTTAGTACAATTCCATACTCTACCCTATCATGCAGCTCCTTGAAGTAAGAGTGTATCTGTTATACCCTTTCAAAACTAATCATGAAAAGACTTGCAATCAAAGAAACACAGAATAGAGTAGATAGATACATCACACAACATTAAGCCACAAATCCAAACCTCTTGTTATTCTGTACAATTCCATACTCTACTTTGCATTTAGTACTAATTTAAACTGAATATTTAATTCCTAACTTCTAACTCGATAAAAAGATACGATCCAGAGAGACAAACCCTTGAATTTTTACTACTACTACAACAATAACAAAATAATCAAATTTGGCGAGTATCCTTCTGAATTCCTTCCCTTGTGTCGTCCATCATCCATCAATCCATTTAGCTAACATTGCTACTACTATAAACCTCGGCTAGTAGGCGCAGAGTCGCTAGGAGGCGCAGCGGCTATAAGCGTTGCAGCGTGAGACCGAACTCTTCTTCCATATTCAGAGACTCGGGATGCCGCTGCAAGTGCTCGTCCATGAAGGACCAGTTGAAGGCGTGGACGAGAGAAGCCACCAGAAACTCCACCATGCACAACGCCAACGACATGCCTACACAGATTTTGCGCCCTGCACCAAACGGAATCATTCTGAAATCCCCTCCCTTAATAAGTGCCTCAATACAACCACTTCGAGCATGTGCGTTACACGTGGTGATCCCAGTAACGATTAATGTTTGGTAGCCACGGTTGCATAGTTCAGGGTGTGTACGGTAAGTGGGAATGGATGCTGACGCTAGTTAATTTAGACTTAGTTCATTAGTTAGAGTTAGTTAGCTTTCTCAACCCTTCACCTCAATAACATAGGAGAAAAACAATAAAAGATATAAAAATCATATACTTCGGACTTACTTAACCATACACCGTGACAAACACAAGTAAGTCTGGGAAGACAACGAATGATTAACCCCAAGTGTTCCATGGGGCGTGTAAGCATTTAGTCTACGGAGTTCGACCAGATCGCGCGTGCTATGCTCGTTTCGTATGGTTGAGTGTAGGGATACCTTGCCACTCATCATCTTGTTACCTCGTCGAGCTTGGTTAACATCATTTTTTTTTTCAAAATCATCTCGGCCAATTTATAAATATATATATATATATATATAAGCTAGTTTTAAGTGCATGCTCAGGTAAGTAGATAACAACATAATGTGGAAGATAAGAAAAATTTGACATAAACCTTTCCATTTGTTAAGGCTGAACACTTTTTTACAACACATTACTTTCCTATTGCATATGCTCCAAGTAAGAATGTATCCATTATATCTTTTCAATACTGATCCTGAACAGACTGATAAGCTTATCATGAAAAGACTGATCATGGAACAGACTTGATCAAGCTTATCATGAAAAGACTCAAAGAGACACAGAAGAGGAAAGAACGGAAAAGAGGAGGCACACCACGCAACATTGAGCTACAAATCTAAACCTCTAGTTATGCAGGAAAATTTCATATTCTATTTTGCATTTAATATTCATTTAAACTAACTATTTAATTCCTAACTCGATCAAACGATACCATCCAAGGAGACAAACCCCTATAACTTTCTGCAACAACAACCAAATAATCAAATTTGGCAAATATCCTTTTCTGAATTCCTTTCCTTGCGTCGTCCATCATCCATCCATTCAGCTAACACTGCTACTACTGTAAACCTTGGCCAGCAGGCGCGGAGTGGCTAGGAGGCGCAGCGGCTGTAAGCGTTGCAGCGTGAGACCGAACTCTTCCTCCATATTCAGAGACTCGGGATGCCGCTGCAAGTGCTCGTCCGCGAAGGACCAGTCGAAGGCGTGGACGAGAGAAGCCACCAGAAACTCCACCATGCACATCGCCAGCGACATGCCTACACAGATTCTGCGCCCTGCGCCGAACGGAATCACTCTGAAATCCCCTCCCTTAATTTGTGCGCCCGTGTCCAGGAACCGCTCCGGCAGAAACCGCAGCGGCTCAGGCCACACCGCCGGGTCGCGCTGAATCGCCCACGCGTTCACGATGACGCGCGCGCCTTTCGGAATCCGGAGTCCGGCGATCTCCGACTCTTCCGCTGCCTCCCTCGGCAGCAACAGCGGCGTCGGCGGATGAATCCGCAGAGTCTCCTTCACCACCGCGCTCAGCAACGGCATCTCTCGGAGATCATCCTCGCTTACCAGTCTCTCTCTGCCCACGACTCCGTCGATCTCGGCCTTCAGTCTGCGCATCAGCTCCGTGTTCCTCATGAGCTCCGCCATCGCCCACTCCGTGGTACTCCCCGTCGTGTCCGTGCCCGCCGTGCACAGATCCTGCGCCACAGAAAACACGACACGATTATACACAGATCGACAGGAGGGGATGCATAGAGTTATGTGTCCGTACGGAGAGAAGAGCCTTTTTCTCGTTCATGGAGAAAGGGGGCTCCGTTTTGTCGTCGTCATGTACGCCGGGAGCGTGAGAGAGCGAGAGCAGATGGCCGAGGAAGTCGTCGGCGTTGGAGCTGCTGCGCAGATGCGCGTCGACGATGCGTCCCAGGAACGCGTCGACGAGGCGTTGAACGCGTTTCATTCGTGGGGCCAGCACCAGGGCCACGGGGTCCAGCCAGCGGAGCCAGGGCACGAAGTCGCTGAGGACCAAGGCGCCGTCGAGCTGGTTCATGGCCGTGACGGCCTCGCGGAACTCGGCGGCGCTGGGGTCCTTGACGCCGAATCCGGGGAACGCGGGCTCGCCCATCATGGTCCGGCTCAGCACGTTGGCGGAGCACGCGCTGAGCGCGTCCTTGAGCTCGAGCTCCGCGGACTCGCCGTGGGCTCCGATGGACCGCACCAGCGCGGCCACTTCGGAATGCCGGACGGACCGGAACTGCGCCATGGCCGCGGCGCTGAACAGGCGCGAGACGCAGAGTTTGCGGATCATGCGCCAGCGGGGGCAGTAGTTAGACCACACGAAGACTTTGAGGCCACCGTAGGCCATGTGCTGCTGGCCTAACGTCGTGACTGACGGCCTGTTGCAGAAATTCACGTCCTGGCTGCGCATGACTTGCTCCGCCATCGCCGGCGACGACGCTACCACCGTGGGCGTGGTGGGGGGGCGCAGATGAATGAGTGGCCCGTACCTGCGTGCGAGCTGCTGCAGCGTTGCGTGCGGAGGCCCATGCGAATTCAGCTGATTCAGAGAACCCAGTACCGGCCATCCCGTCGGCCCCGGCGGCAACCGCAACCTCCGTTTGGACTTCATGTGGAAGCCCAGCAGCAGTAGCAACAGCGGTAGCAGCAGCAGCAGCAGCAATGGCACTGTTTGCAACTGCCACTCCATGTTTTTCTCTCTGCTATTCTTCTGATTACGATTTCGCTGTGCCACGATAGATAACGCTCCATGTTTTGGGGTCTTGATATAGTGCTGTCTGCGCCCACGATTGTTTAATCTGCCAAAAATTTTCTCTCTCGCTGTAAAGACAGGACAATGAATTTGTGGTGCCGTACTTCCGGTAGTGTGCACCTACCACTTGCGTCATCGCCGGTGGCATGAAAAATTTGGGTGCGCTGTGTAGTTTATTGGATGTTGGTGGTTTGGTAGTGCACATTGTCTTGTTATGCACACGTCTAGCTAATGTGCTATTGGTTAGCCCGTCAGTTTTGTTTCGTGGCACTCCTCCGATTCCCAAATTTCCTGCCCTACTTTTTGTATTTCACTTATTAGCACTTAATGAGTGTTTGGATACACTCTGTACATTCCAGTGAGTATCTGATCATAGCCGAGTTCACGAGGATCACGAGGATCCATCCAAACAGTGATATTTACTATGGATTCCTCCCAACAACTGTTATTTTAACGAGTGCTCCTGCAAAACCTGCTTTCGTAGGAAGCAGAGTTTGAAAAATCGGATTGCATTATAAATATTTATCATAAATTGGATCACAAAAAGTTGGATTGCATGGGAAATCTTTATAAAAAATCTGGTCAAGAAAATGCCGCCGTGCTCCAGAAATCTTTCAACAGGCTGATCGAGTAAAACGGCATTAAATTGTTCAATTCACGTGGAAAACCGTATCATCGATTCTATTGAAAAAATTACATCTGTATATAAAATGTTAAGATTTCATTACTTAAATTATTTATATAACATAGAAAGAAAAGGAAAATACGACTCGGACTTTTTCAGTCAACCAGAAGGGAAAAAAATTATGTTTAAGCAAAATTCAGTACCTAATTTAAATTTTTTAAATATCAAAGTTGGATTAGATTAAGTGAATGTCATGTTTAAATTATTCATTACTTTCATTGATAAAGAGTAAGCCTATCGAATCGGGAATTCTATTAAATATTGTAGATTTATTAGGTAGTGGAAATATATATGTTATGAGTTTTGAAAACATTATTAAGAAAATTACTAAAAGACATTGTATATTTATTAGGTAGTGGAAATATATATGTTATGAGTTTTCAAAACATTATCAAGAAAATTATTGAAGGTAGGGTACAGTTTGAACCAATAATTTGACTATAGGTGTACTTTAAGATGTATATCCAATAAAATATGTTAAATGAATTACAAAGAAATATAAGGATATCTCATACATGACTAAAACTAGCAACCTTTTGCCTAACTAGACAATGAGTAAGCCACTTGTTGTGCACAACATCACCTACTTGTGGGGCCTCAATTCTAGATTTCTTTTAGTTTTAAGAGCTTAAGATAATGATAATGATGTTGATAAATATTATATTTTAGTTAATAATTACTTTACTAATTTCTATTTTTATTTACTTAAATAAGTGGTGTTGATGGAGAGAAACAAGACAATAAACATAATTTTAAAAAATTTGAAGGATTAGAGGGAGATTTTGAATATGAGTTTATAGATCATTATGTATCTTTAACAATCATGCACAAAGACACATGGTGTTTATGCCTCTCTTCTAAGAGAAAAATGGAGTGTAAGCGCTATAAAAGCCCACAAAAGCAAATGAAGAAGGTATCATTTGAATCTAGCAAAAGCCTCTCTTTCTTTCTTTTCTCTCCATTCCCATCATTCTTGTTATTGCTACTTGCACATTGTTATTGCTACTTTATGCCCATTGTTGCTTCCTAGTTGTTGTTGCTCATGCATGTTGTTGTTGTTGTTTGGTACTTGCTACTTGATGCTATTTGTTGTTGTCATTGCAGAGTGTGTACTACTAGTGTTTGCTACTTAGAAGTTGCTATTATTACTCGGTGTTGCTACTACAAGTTGTTATTCCTACTTAGTGTTTCTATGGTGCTATTATTGCTTACAAGCCACCATTATTGCAATTGTTAACTCCCCTAAGGTTTTTCTCTTTTTGATATAGTTCCATTATTTTTTATTGTCTATTTAAGTTATTTATTATTCCTCTATCTCATGTTTCAATTTAATGCAAACAATTTAAGACCCTTAATTTAATTTTCTTTAAAACTTGTTATATTAGTTATTTAACTCTTTCACTAAATTGTTATGAGCATAAGCAAGGTGCCCCTGGCAATACCATGTGAAATTGTGTTTTTTGGACACTACCTATGATGAAGTATTGGTTGGCTGCATCAATGTAGCCATGTAGAGGCAGATGCCTCAACGCATGTTGCACATCTGTTTGAATAAAAAGTCAATTTTTTGTTAGCTACAATATCGGATCACATGCTACGTTATCGAATATCCAATATTGTAGAATGTGTGCTTGCCTAAAAATACAACACTTGGGTGCACGATCTAAAGAACTTTCATTCCAACAATAGAGTGAATACTTGTAGTGTGATGTTGAGTAGTTGTACAGAATCTTTATTCAAGTGAAGTGTACTTGGGCACAATTCATGTTTGAAAATAAAGATCGAGATTGCTTGTCATCATTACAGCACCTACTTAGTTTTACTATTTTACCTAGCATAGTTTTTACTATTTTTTTAGTTTAATCATTTACATTTCCAAGTACTTTACTTTCTTGTTCATTAGTAAAGTGGAATGAGTACAACTGGTTTCAAGCATTTAAGTGTTATCGTTTGGTAATCCCAGTAGTTTTATTGCTTGGTTTTCCCAGTAGCATAATGCTTGGTAACCTAGTAATAGTTACATGAGCCCAAGATGTGTACGGTAAGCTAGGACTAGATGCTTATTGCTCTAGGCTAGAGTAGATTTACATTACCTTTATTACTTAGATATAGGATTAAATTGCATTCTCAATTATGTTTATCACTAGGAGTAAAATGGGCATAACAACATCAATTATCATATGCCTCACTTTATATTAAACCATATGTGACAAAGCTACCACTAGTCCAAGTGGGAAGACAATGTCCTACGATCAATGCTTAACAATTTAGATGCCACAACTAGTCCCATCCATAAAATTCAGTTGGATTGTGCATGAACACTTGTTATTCGTATGGTTGGGCGTAGGGGTTACCTGCAGCTCATCATTGGCATCGTTGCTGGGGATGATGTTAGTTATCTAGATTAGTTATATTATACACAATCGCTATAAATGTATTAATGATCTATCTTTTAGAAAATATTAATATTTTAAGTTACACACATTATCAAGTAAAACCATGTCTTCTTCACATAGAATTAATAATGCATCATATGATGAGAACACTCATAAAAAATGATAGGATATATACTAAAGACAATTGGAGTGAACAACCTCAAGTAGAGGTTTCATATGCTCATTTCGATCCTTAGGACACTCAAAGACTACGTTCAACTAATGTAGACAATCCTAGAGAAGATGGAGTATATCCTATAATAAGGAGGGCCTTTAGGCCTAGGGCCTCCTCCAAACCTAGAAGAGATAAATCAATGGACCATAGGGGGAGATATAACAACCATGGTTATTCTCCTAGTCCCCTATCTTCCTCTTCATCTTCTACATCTAGTTCTGATAAGGATGAACATAGGTATAGAAATAGAGATATACTAAGGGGTCAAGACAAAGATAAAAACAGAAATAGATGAGTGCATCAAAGTAATAATAGACGAGTTCATCATAATTAGACAAATAGAAATAGAAATTATCATTGTGACATGTTTGATGATGGTGAACCCTTGTTGGCTACTAAGAGCATGACATAGATAATGGAGGTAGTTAAAATACCCCATGAGCACCAAAGCGAAAGTTGCATAAAAAGGCTTGATATGAATAACATCCCTAAATTTGTGGGAGGCTATAACTTTGATCCAAAACATCACTTACAATCCTTCCATGATGTCTGCACCTTGCAGAACATCGAGAGTGGGTGGAAAAATCTTAAGCTTTTTCCTTGGACACTAATAGACAAAGCTAAAAGTTGGTATAGATCATTGAAACCATATTCAATGTATTGATGGTCCACAATGCTGGAACTCTTCAATGAGAAATACCAAACCTATGTGAGAGTGGCTAACTTGAGAAAACAAATCCAAGGATGGAGGCAAGAAAAACATGAATCCTTAGATGTGACCTTCAATAAATACTATTCCCTACTACATAGATGTCTAGGTCATTATTTCTCTCAAAAAGAGCATCTTCTCCACATCATAGATGGGCTTCGTAACAAAAAAAAAAGATACCCTTGGGGTTTATGCCCAAGGTTAGTTATCCAAATTGAAAGCCCATTAGATACAAAGGCTAATTGAACAGGTGGCAAAAGAAGAAGGATAGCTATGTAAGTGAGAGAATGTAGAGGAATATAACTAGGATTCAAATCTTCAAAAGAAAGGGGTCCATGTCTATGATGAGGAAAAAGAGGTAGCACTTGATGAGGTGATTTCACAACAAACCTTGCCAATACAAAAATCTATTACTAAGCTTAAAGCAAGGATAGATAAGATGTGGGAGTTAATGAATGAAAAAGTCACAACCTCTGTGAAAACCATAAAGGAAAAGGTATCACAAAAAAAATCAAGCAATCAAAATAAGAAGAGGAAAAAGAACAAAGAAGTAGGTTGGAACACTTATCAGAAAAAGGGGAAAATAGTTGTAGGAGAAGAAGCCGTAGACTTAACCACAAAAGAGAATGATGGATGTGACATCTACCAATATGACCATTCAAAGGGCTATTGCCCAGTCATGTTACATCTACATGAGTATTGGGCTTCTACTTTGAATCCCAAGTTCATACAAAAGCAAATGCCTAGGAAATTACCTTATTCACAAGGTAATTATAGATAATCCTACAACCAATCGTACTATTCTAGTGGAACTTCTTATCAATCATAGTGGAAAAACCCACAGTCATGGGGGATGCCATCAACAAACCAACAATACCCCTATTGCCAACTGGACCAGTATGACTACTATGTTCAACAACCTGTTTCTCCAAATGGTTCTACTTCTTCACCATGAATCATTACTATCACTCCCAAATATCATCAACTCATAGCATCTCCTATGGGATCATCATCTCAAACCTCTTATCCTCCATGACATCCTCAATGTTCTCATACTTCCCTCCACCATATGTCACCTCGAACAACATAAGAAGGATTAGTACCACAACATCAACAGAAGAATACCTCTTGTGCTACAAACATACATGTAAATGATAATGCTAGTTGATCTCAACCACAATTTTGAAAACGTCCTTTCTTTAGGATAGTTTCCACACATGAGCAGAAAATGCATAGACCTACTAACTCATTAAAACCAATACAAGGTCAACCTAGTGTAATACCCTTCCTTACTAAAACAATGTCTCCCAATCTGATGCAAGATCCAATACCCATTGCCACTCCAATGCAAAAACATAATAGATGAACTTGTTACTATGAAGAGACAAGTAATTCCATGCATTACTATTGAAAAGGAAGGGTGCAGTTGTGGACCAATCATTCATAATGTCAACACAATCCTTACACTAGTCCACAACAATAGTGAAAAACAAGTGCATGCAAAAGAAGGAGCAGAGGCCACTAAACCAAAGGACACCCTGTGGCCACTAACTGAGAAGCAAAAATTATTTAAAACATGCATGGAAAAATTTGAATCACTTACTAATTCCCAATCTAAGAAAATGACTCCAACTAAGGACCTAAACATGAAATTAATAGCTCATGATCATACACCAAAAGAAAAAGAAAACAAATACTTAGACTTAGACAAACACTTAGATAAAAGGTTAAATCAATAAAAACAGTACATGAACCACTTAGAGTGTATGATCTAGGAGATCTAGGGAGCATCTTCTGAATACTCATCCATGAGTTTAGTTGTGGGGAAGATGCCTTATCCTGATTCAGGAATTACTAAGTGCTTTTCCATTTTTTGTTTTACAATTCTTTTTACTTTTCCTAATTCTTTGATAAAATTCTTCCCATTCTTTGATGCTTTTCATTTCTTAAATTTTTGACATTCTTTTACACTTTCAATTCTTTTAGCATTTTTCATTCTTTACATTTTTTCATAATTTTTTACTATTTTTTTATTTCTTTTATACTTTTTAAAAACCATTTGTAAATAATTTTGATTACTAATAAGACACATTACAAATAAAGTCAAGATGTAGTCTAATAAGGTGAAGATTTCTCTATGTTATCAAGTCATAAGGGACTAATTATTTGAATAGTGAGACCACACCATCCATCCATCTATTCCATTAATAAGAGGTTCTTAGCATGGCCATAATGATATTCTTTTCCATCATACAACTAAGAATAAACTTGTGATCATTATGCCTGGACCAAAAAGTGAACCAAGAGGGAATGTAAAGAGTGTGAAATCAAGGGGGTTTGTGGATTCTTTTGGATTACCATTGTGAGTTCTATTATGTTGCTAAGGTTGTATTATATCCTCGTAGATCTAACGAAAGATGGGAGTAAGAGTCAAATAAGTGCTCTCTTAAAAGGGTTGATATACATAAAAATAAAAGAGCAAAAAATAAATTTCTGGGGGTCCCATTGGAAAGACATGTTACCCATGCCTAAAGGTAGGAAGCTTCTCAGAAATCTAAAAATAAAAATAAAAATAAGTGCTATGAATCAAACTCCTTCCTTAGACAATACGCCAAGTGACAATACTCCTTGCAACATTGATGGTCTCATGATTGTAATTCCAAGAGATGAAATGATGCGATGTCACTAGAATGTGGTCTAGACTTGGTTTGAATCTTGGATAGAAAGGCTAGTGATGAGCGGTGGGCACCCCCTACGCCCAACCATATGAATCACAAGCATTCATGCATGATCCAGTTGAATTTTGTGGATGGGACTAGTTTTGCATCTAGATCATTAAGCATTAATCATAGATCATTATCTTCCCACTTGGATTAGAGGTAGGTTTGTCACATATGGTTTAGTCCAGATTGAGGCATATGATTCTTGATGTTGTTTTAGCCTTATGCTACTCCTAACGATAATAGAGAAATTAATTATTTAATCTAATTAATAACATAAAGATAAAGTCTAAACTAGCCTACGGGCGATGAGTGTTCGTTTTTAGCTTATTGTACATGTCATGAACCCATGTATCCACTATTGGAATTACTAAGCGTTATGCTACTAGGTGAACAAAGTAATAACGTTGTTGGGATTACCAAGTGAATATGTGTTTACACTCAAAATTGGTTGCGCTCTTTTTGCAATATGCATGGAAACATAAATATTAATTAAGTACATGGAATTTAAATTACATTAAAAGTAAATTTAGACTAAGTAAAAGTGTTGCAAAGAATAAGAATAAATCTCAATCTTATTGTTGTTCATGGAATGTGTTTAGGTACATTACCACTTGAATAAGACACCTTGCAACTGACTTAGATCCATATTGTGGGCACTCACTAACTATTCTCTAAGACTACGAGATAAAACTGCAAGATTTTAGCTACTCTATTAAACAAAAAATGCTAAGAGCACATGTATTTATAAGCAAAAACAAACATTGCGTTGATGGATACACGTCAATCCATCATTGCATACATCAACGGGATCATGTCAACAGAATTGCATCGACAGGTATGCATTGATGTGGCTGCATTGACATAGCTGCATTGAAGTAGCTACATCAAGACAGCTACATTAAGGTAGCTATGTTGACATGATTTCATGGAAGTAGCTACGTCGATGCAATTCCATCGACATAGCCAACTAATTCTTCATCATACTCCCATGACTAAGTAAAAACTCGTCCTCAAGTTAACAGGATAGGACTGAGCTTTCTTTACAAACAATTACAAATGATGGGATTATTGACTGACACTAACTACAAACTAAATCTAAGTGCCACATTACAAAATTTTTCTTAAGTGGATGCATTACAAAATGACATAATGACTAGATAGATATTGAAGATTATAAAATTTGTTAGTGGTGGTAGACTTCCAAATTTGATTATTATGTCGATGATTCTCTATTCATGCAAAACATTCTTGAAGGATGGACTAAAATTTCTTCTCATTGTCCCATGGATCTAAAAAACATGTGATGTCTGAGCTCTAATCTTGTATGAGCTACGATTTGTCCATGGGCATATCCTCTATTGTTCCTCTCTTGGCTTCATTTTTGTGTCTGGTAAAAGACCTTCTTCCTTAGGCATTTCTTTAGCATCACCTATAGTCACCAAAGGATCAACATTAATTTTGGTAAATTTTCCTTAATAATCAACCCTTTCTAGATCCCTTAGTTTGCGTTAAAGTGCAAGGTGATGATAGTGTACTATGGCAAAGGCTATGAGGTAACTAAAATCATTAAGTTGTTCATCTTATTTTGGTCAATCACTATTAGTTACCACAATTTTCAAAAATAGGATATTAGAAAATTTCAACATGGACATCCCTAATCATTGATGAGTGGCAAGCTATCCCTATGCCCAACCATACGAATCACAAAGTGTTCACATGCGATTAGGTCAAATTTTGTGGACTCTATAGTTTTTGGTACACTAGTCTTCTAGGAAGTGAACCTTGCCCTAATAGTTGTTCCTTGTTTTCCCAATTACACTTGTGATGCACATGGTATGGTTAAGTGTAATCGAGGCATACCATTTTTGTTGTTTTGTGTTTTATGTTCTTTAGTGCTTCAAGTAGAGAGATGAAGTAATTTACCCACTAATTTAGTCTAACTAACTAATCTCTAACTAGTCCTAACAAAAGCATCCAGTCCTACTTTTTGTACATGTCCTAAACCCATGTATCCATTACTGGGTTACCAAGTGCTATGCTACTGGGCACACTAAGCAATAATGCTACTGGGATTACCAAGTGAATACGTGTTTATGCTTGAAGTGGTTGTACTTATGTGTTTAATCTATTTAGCTTAATTAATTAACTAATCTCTTGAAGTCTAATTTAGCTTAATTAACAACATAATTAATGAAAATAATAAATGTAAGGTTTGATCAAAAGGCTCATTTTATGGTCGTACACACTAGTGTGGTTCAAGTGCAACAGTGCTTGAATAAAGATCCGTACACTTTCTAACTCTTGCTATAGGTACTTAGAGAAATATTGTAACCTTCAAATGGACAAACTATAAGAACTCTACTACTACTATGACTTCAATGATGCATAAACAAGGCTAGGAGCTCATATTTATAGTTTTTGCTACAAGGATGCATTGATAGGGCCCCATAGATGTAGCAAACATTACATTGACATGGCCCTATCAATAGGGTAACACCATGTAAATGGGATCCCATCGACAAGGTTGTGTTAATGGAGGGCCATTGATGTGACACTTTGACACTCATCCTATCCCCAGGATTGAATAAAAACTTGTCCTTAAGTTCCCTTACAAAGTTGGAAAGGTATGGGATTATTGATTGACTCTTAACAAAACAAATTGATATAACAAAACTGAGTGCTTGAGTGTGCAAATCGACACATTACAAAAAATTGTGGTGTTCATGACACAAAATTAAACACCATGACATGACTATAGAAAATTGCATAGCACATCCTCTGGTGGCATGAAGATGATGGAGAAGATCAAACAGTCCTAAGCGGTGGAGGCTCCTAAGGTTCTAAAGGACCTTCACTAGCTTCAGGCACATGTGGTAGCTGAGGTGACTATGGCTATCCTATGATAGTTGTAACCTCTAATGGAAGATGAAAGGCATCTAGTAATGCCTTCATCTTCTCATCCTTACTTCAAGGATCATTTATAGTCCATGTGGCATCATCAATGTGGGCTGGAATGAGGACATCCCATGGATAGGGCATTATCAAGAACATTTCCTTCACATTGACAAACTAGGTAGCAAACTATTTATGTTGGATATCGAATGCCCTGACTACGTTCTACAAATAGTTATTCATCCTCTTGGCCAAGTTCTTAGAAATTGATAATTAATTAGTGAATTGTGCCTTGAGAACTTTGAATTCAATGTTTGCCACCACAAGCTTTTGCTTGGTGTCTTTGTGATGCTTGAACTCAAACTTGTAAAATAAGTCTGAGCTAGCCATCTATTTCTCAAGTTCTAACCATGGCTATTTGGTAATCAACATGGCTAGATTTTCATAACAAAGATTGGTGACCTTCATGTATTCTGTCATCTCCTCAATTTGCAACTCCTTCATGTGAATTTCCACTTTGTTTTAGGCATCTATCCCATCAATGATAGGTTGCTACACTTCTTTCTCCTGCTGGAGTTGTTGAAGGGTCTCATTCACTTTCACCTTTACCAACTAGATGTGTTTTTCATTTACATCCTTTCATAGACTAACCTATTCTCTATAATGGTCCTTGAGTCTCTCAAATTTGAGAGTCTCCAATTTCTAGGTGGCTACCTCAATTGGAGTTTTTTGGTGAAGGGTGCAGACCTTCTCCATGGAGAGATTTTTATTTTCTACTACCAATCTCCTTAGTTTTGTGTTTGCTTTGGCCAATTGCTCTTGCTGTTGATGGATGAAATTGGTTAATTGTTGCTTGCACTCATCAACATTCTGCAGGTGATGGTTCTCTTTGGTCAACTATACATTCTCTTGGTGGGTCTAATATAAGGCCTTTTAAATCTTATGTTGTGTGGCCTTTGCTAAGAATCAGTAGAACAACACCGTCTCCATTGCACCCTAAACCTTGTTTAATTTACTATAAAGTTATTTCATAGCTTCATCTCTTGTTAATGTTGGTTTGAGAAATGCAAGGTTAGTAATCTAGGCTTTTAATTTAGAAACTTCAACAGCCAAGCATTTGTTTAGCTCCTTGGCTATTTCGAGTTGCCCCTCCAAGATAATATTCTTACCCCTTGCCTCTAGCAGCTTTGACTAGATTGCAGTAATATTATTTGGAAAATCAAAGACATCTAAAAGTGATTGCTCGGTTCCCACTAGTTGATCTAGTAGTTCTTTGTGCTATGCTACATTTATTCTGTTGCTTGTGGTTTCTACAAACATCTGCACACCTTTGAATGCAATGATATCTGGTGTAGATATTGTAGGTGTGTTGAGTGTTTTAGCAATATGGTTAGCAACCACTTCTACTATAGTCTCCTACCCTCCTCCAAGCACACCAAGAAGGTTGTAGTGTTCCCAAAGATTTCTGGGAGTGACTATTATTTTGTGAGAGATACTGTGACCTCTCTGGCACTCGGATTCGACCTTGTGGGGAACTACATTCTTTAGGCTAAGAAAATGGATCCACCTCCACTCATCAAGCTAAGTTTTTGGGCCACCTCATTTAGGTGACTCATTGCTGTTCTGTACATGGATGGGTCCTCGCCACTCGTGCCTACTCATTACTCTTATTCACTCAAGATTCATTCTTAGTATTCACACAACCATTAGGCAATTGTAATGATGTCTAGCATGGCTGTTTGAGTGGCAAGTGGAGGTGGTGGTTGCTGCTCCTATTTTTGGTTAGTCGTTGCAGGCATCTTGTCTTTCATCATTTCCATCCAATTGGTGGCTGAAACATGCCTGACAATGTCATTAATGTAATAAACTATTCCTACCCTTCGATAGAGTTTCTTGATGAGGCATGGAAACGGGAGTGCCTTCCTTCCACATTCATTTTCTTTAAATCACTTCTTCATCTCTAAATAGATCAGTTGTGAAAGGTTGATGGGGAATCTCCCACTTAGAGTGACGCATGCTCAGGCAAAGAAGGTAGTGATATATTTGGACTAAGGTGGAAGGCTACAATCTTGTAGTGGATCCTCTCTATCAATGTAAGCACACTAAAATCATTACATTCGAAGCCATAACATTGTTGCATCCATTCTTTCTTGATGTTGGGATCCACATGCATTAGGATCTTAGCAAGACTTGCCCCTATTTCTAGCAACCCAAGTAGTTGCACAATGGCTTACACTAAGTAGGACACTGAGATGTCCTTGATTTTGACCATTGAATTAGCCTGTCTATTATTCCAAAATAGGAATGTCTCTCCCATGTAGCACTCCTTGGTGGAAGTTATGATTGCCCACATGGGAGAGGTCTTTAGCTAGTCCTACACTTCTTTTGTTGTTTGCTCCAAGAAAGGGCCAAAGTTTAACTTTTGGGGCACTATTTTCTAGACCTCTCGCGATTTGATTTGATTCAGGAAAGCTTCTATGAAGGTCACTTAGAGATTTGCTTCTTATGATAGTGTATCATCCTGATGGGAGTGTTTTGTTGCTGCTACTAGTTCTGAAATCTATTTGATAGATTTCACCTTTGCCTCTTCCCTAAGAGGACCTGTGGTGTGGATTGCAATTAGTTCTTCTTGGGCCTATTCTTGGCCCCTTTTTGTTCTAGGTCATTTCTCCCTTGGTTGAGATGGTCTTGCTTCCTGCATGTGCTTCCCTTTTGGTGGCATCTGCAATCACAACACATCCATGGATTTGTAGATATAATGTATAACTTTAAATTTTTGAATACCTTCTCTCGTTAGTTAGTTATAGTTTGGCTAAGGTTGAACCATGGTAGATTGATTATTTTATTAATTATTTATTAATTTTATTGTAAATGTTACTAGAGCTTGCTGGAAAGGTTTAACTCTTATAATTTGGTGTTTAATAGTTGATTTCTTAGTTAAACCTTTATGGGAGTTAGAAAAATGGCAAATTTTTTTTTTATCAAAAATGGCACATTTGTGGCCCCCATAATGAAGATCTTACCTCTGGTAGTTGCAGGATTGAAGAAATAAGTGATTTGGATAAATGGTTAGGAATTTATGGGCTCTAGAAGGTTTTGGGCTCTAAAAAATTGAAAAACTCTCTTGGCATTTGTGAGAAAATGTAAAATTTTCCAAGTGGGGTTGCGTATATATATACTATTTTTCCTTTATGTTGATGGGGCCTCGTAAGTGGGGCCTCATATATGGGTTTGCTCCATTGACAGGGTCCCATATACAGAGCCCATAGACAAAATTTTGAATTTTGAATATCTTAAAAAAATACAAAGAATGTTTTCAATGAATTTGGGATCCATGGAATCCTAAAAAAACCAAGAATATGATACAATCGTCAAAGAGGATTTTTGAATGCTTAAAAATTGAAAAATTTGATGGAGAGTGTGTTTAGTACACAAAATATGTAAAGGAGCATGTGGTTTGATGTAGAAGATGGATATATGAAAGATTTTGATTGCAAGAATGCTTAACAATAAGGTGCCTAACAAACCCAACCAAAGGATATGCAAGTGGATCCTCTCCATAGTAGGCACATGCTATGTTCTCCCTTGCATAACCTCAACCTAAGAAGTCTGTGGGCCCCATAGATGATTAATGGTTAATGGAAGTTAAGGATCAAAACCCAGAAGATTCTACTTAAGAATTCAAGTACGTCAGACCAAGACACAAAATTAAGAACATGGACTTTAGTAGTGAGGTGAATTACGGTTAGGATAGATGGATGATAGAGGAGGTGGAATGGAATTTCAAATTGATATCATAAGAAGTCCCTTGTGGATTTGTGTTTAAAATGACCTAAGAAGATCCATCCTTAGTCCAAACCAAAACCAATCTCTTTTAGTGACTTCACATTGCCATTCCAAGATCAATCCACCTCATCAAGATAGAAGAGTGCATCCATAGAACAATCATCATTTCATAAAGGGAAGAAAAGAGAAGTAGGAACTAAGAGAGGGCCTTAGTTAGAGGGCACCTTTAGGCATGGGTAGTATGTCTTTCTAGTTCCACAACCAATGCTTGTAGCTTGTTTGTTTGTCTAAGGGATGTGCTTTGAATTTCCATGATGTTTTTTTTCTTTTTATTATTTTTTTATTTTGTTTTTTTCTTTCTTTTTGGATGGAAACCACACCATGCAAAGACTTAAATACCCAAGTAAGAAGTCTATGAAAACACTTAAGTACCCAAGTAAGTAGAAGAGTACAAAGAGTATTAAGTCCTTTTGAAGTCACATCCTATACAAACCTTTGAATCCTTCCTAATTCTAGAAACTACCAAAGTCACCAATTTATTAAAGGGACTTCAAGCTCCCAAAATAAGGAAAATCATAGAGTTTGTGAATGGGTGGATGTCATGGACTCACTACCTATTCCATGAAAAAGAAACCATGATTGAGCCATTAGTACAAAAATTCAAAAGTAGAAACAAGACATTAGCAAACAAAACATTAAGTACAAACCACCATTAGTAGTAGCTATAGCACCACCATGTCTTATTGTTATAAAGCACATTTATTAGCAAAAATTTGAAAATCACACTCAAACAAAAAAAAGTAAAATATATAAAGAAGTGTAAAAATATTTAAGAAAGATTCAAATGTACTAACGATGGTGTAAAACAAAAATGATGTAAAATAGGAAAAATATTTAAAATCAAAAAGATGTAAAAGAAAAAATTGCAAAGACAAAAATGTGTAAAAAAAATAGAAAAATTGAGAAGTCATATGAATGATTAGCATGGATAGCCATCTCCTTCATGATTGAGTTAGAAGGAGGAGATCTAAAAAATTGAGTGTGGTTGTTCATCCATTAAGGTATTTGTTGCATTAGCTTGCTTAGGCTCATGGAAAAGCTTCACTTATTGAATGTTGACCAATTACTTTTTATTTGGGCTCTTAGATCTATAAATTAACATTGTCCCAGGGGGAAAGGTCTCACCAATTATATAAGATCCCTTCCATAATGTTTGGAATTTTTTTTCTAGGGTACATTTGTGGGATTCAAGTAGAGAACCTTATCTCCTAGTTGAAATTTTACTTTCCATATTCTAATGTCATGAAGTTGCTTATTGAAAGCCTTGTGCACTTCATTTGAAAATAGGGCCACTAATTGGTTTTCATCTAGCACTTCATTCAAAGGTTAATTAGTCTTTCTTTTTGTGCTAGGCTTAGGTCAAAATTTAGTTCACAAGTTGTTGAGAGTGTATAGAGCTTGGATTGAATTGGGAGTGTTGAAAGTTTTCCATACACTAACTCATAAGGAGAGTAGCCAATAGGGAGTTTCCATATTGAGCAGTAAGCCCAAAGGGCATCGTTGAGTTTTATACTCTAGTCTCTCCTATATTTGTTGATAGTTCTTATTAGGATCTTTGTAATCTCTTGGTTAGTTACCTCTGCTTGATCGTTGGCTTGAGAGTGATATGGTGTTATTAATTTATGTTCTACCCCTAATAATTGCATGAGTTTTCGAAAAGTGACACCTGTAAAATGAGTTCCATTGTCAAAAATTAGTGCACGTGGCACCCCAAACATGTTTGCAACATTTTGTTGTACAAATCTAACAGTAGTGGATAATGCATAGTCGGTGATGATTACTACTTCTGGCCATTTAGTGTAGTAGTCAACTACTATGATGATATATGTCTTTCCATTAGACATGGGTGTGATGGGACCCATGAAGTCAATGCCCCATATGTTAAATGACTCTAGTGGTTAAATCCATTGTTGAGGACCCTCCATTTATGTGATCATCCCACCATCTCTTTGACAAGATTTACAAGATTGGATAAATTGGTGGACATCCTTGAAGATTTTAGGCTAATAGTATCCCACCATTAGGATTTTTATGGCTGTGCAGCTCCCTAAATAGTGGCCTTTATAAGGACCTTCATGAGCATCCTAGAGAACATGCAATTGATCCACATTAGGGACATACTAATGAACTAGGTCATTAGTGCACACCTTGTAAAGGTGTCCATTGATTTTCATGAGGTATTATGCCTAATGAAAAAAATATTGTTTCTTTCTAAAGTCAAAATCTTGTGGCATCGCCTAAGCAAGAAGGTAAGTGAGAATGCCATCATACCATTTTAATTCAGCAGACACTTGATCATTTATTGCTCCTGTAAAGAGGAGTTCATCTAAAAATTAATCAGAGAGTAGGCTCTCCTCCTCTTTATTATCCCATATTAACTAAGAAAGATGGTCAGCGATCACATTCTCATTCCCTTTCTGATCTAGCATTGGGAGATTGAATTCCTGCAAGATCACAAGCCATTGTATGATACAAGGACTTATCCTTGGCTTATTCATTAGGAAATGGATGGTGCTATGATCTGTGTGCAAAAACACTTTAGGGCCAAGCACATAGTGCTTGAACTTTTCAACAGTGTACACCACTTCCATTAGTTCTTTCTCAGTTCTAGAGTAATTCAACTATGCACCCACAATGCTTTAACTTGTATAGTGGATGTAATATGGACATTTTGCATTATCCAACTACATAAGCATAGCTTCAAGGGCATAATTAGATGCATCCATCATTATATAAAATGGTCTAGACTAGTCTGGTGCTCATAGAATTGAAGTTTCTACAAGTTTTTCTTTTAATAGTTAGAATGCATGTTTACACTCCTTGGCCTAGATGAATGGAGCATCTTTCTTTGTAAGCTCAACCAATGACTTTTCAATTTTAGAGAAATTCTCTATGAACCATCAGTAGTAGCTAGTGTATCCAAGGAATGATCAGACATCTTTAACTATCTCTAGTTGGTATGTGATTCCTTGGATGACCCTTATCTTTTTAGGCTCTACCTCAATCCCTTCATGTAAAATTCAATACCCCAATACTATGCCCTCCTAGACCATTAGATGGTTTTTCTACCAATTGAGCCTAAGGTTTATTTCAACACATCTTTTTAGTACCTACTCAAGGTGATCCAAGGCTTGCTTAAATGTAGCCCCATAGGTAGAGAAGTCATCCATAAAGTCTTCTACCCTGCAAATAATCTGCTATTGAAAAATATTAAGGACTAGGCATTGAAATGTTGTAGGGGCATTGCACAGACCAAATGGCATCTTACAATATGCAAAAGTCCCCCAAGGACTCGTGAATGTTGTCTTGGCCTGCTCTTCAGGCACAATTTGGGTTTGGTTATAGCCATTATAACCATCCAAGAAGCTATAATAGCAATGCCTAGAGATGGAGTCCAACAGTTGGTTCACAAATGGCAATGAAAAATGATCTTTAAATGTTACCATATTCAATAGCCTAAAGTTGATGCAAACCTGGCCCTTACCACCTTTCTTTGGCATAATTATGAGGGGGCTAACCCACTCACTATTCGTAATGGGATAAATGAACCTTGCCTTGAGGAGTTATTCTATTTTCTCCTTAATGATCTACCTCAATTTGGGGTTCAATCATCTTTGTGGTTGCCTTCTTGGCTTCATGGTTAGGTTAGTGTAAATGCAATGTTGGCATATTCATGGATCAATTCCAGTTAGCTCAAGATATGACCAAGTAAAAGTTGTTGGCCATTTGTTAACCACCTGCAATAACTTGTCTTTTTGTTTGGGAGCAAGATTTCCATTGATTATAATTGGCTTGCCATTATTTAAAAATGCATACTTCATGCTAGTTGGTAGATTTTTCCAAATCTAAGGGCTCTTGCTTGAAACTATTAAGGATTTCCAAATCTCCCCAATAGGTATTGTCATCTTCATCATTGAAGAGTTGGTGATGAACTTGCTCAAGTTCATCCATACCTTCAATATAAGCACATGTTAGGCTCTTAGAGGATTCCATGCATAGTGTGCTACTATTAAAGTCAACTGTCAACCATTGGGTGCCCTACTATTTCATGGCTACTACATATAAGCACCTTTAGATATCTATTTCTTGTGCACACTAATTGCATGCTTTGATGAATATACTTTTAATGGACTAGATTTTCTGCATGCAATTGAACCCATTATCACTATACGTAATGCATGGAACACACTTCTTCTCTAGTTGTTTAAATTCATTTTCCTTGGAGATTCCCATGGAGAGGTTCCTTATGCTCATTCATGCATTAACTATGCTTAACCAAGCCCTTTTCATAATGATGGGAAAGTCACCTTTGTAGTTTTCTACCTTGATCACCAGAAAATTGAGAGGATACGACCACCCATAAACTATGGTCACAACGTCCTCAACTAATCCCAAAGGGACTGTGATTGATTGGTCTATCAATTCTAAACATATGTTGCTCTTCTTGAGAGGTGGTAGGTTCTAGGCCTTGTACATGTCATGGAAGATGAGATTGACATTGGAACTAGAATCAAGAAGAGCCTTGCATGGCTCATGTCCAATGATTTGCAAGTAAATAAGAGGACTTCCTCGGTTAGATCTTTTCATGGAAAGGTTGCTAGCCTTGATCTAATCAAAAATAGGATGGGTTAGCATCACAATGTGGATTTGAGGTGGCATTTGGTTTGAAGGGCTCTCAAATGTGTTTGATGTAAAAAATGAGGTTGTTGGAGATATAGGATGACTAGTGACATTAGGTTGTGAGGGTTTGGGAGGACTATTGAATTAGAAAAATGGTCGCTTCCTAGATCGATTATCCAAACCACTCGGTTGGAAGGTTGATTATAAATTTACAACCCTTGTTGCATTTCATTTCATTGCTGCGATTCTAGGGAAATTTTACCTTGCATGGATAGAGCAAGAGGTAACTAGGTTGAGGGAAGATAGATGTGTGTAGATGGATTTGGAGGATGGTATCGATATGGGTTCTTTCCTCAAGTAGATGGTGAATGAGTTCGATGGTATTTTGGAGGGCAATAGTGATGCTAGAATGAGGCATGGGTTATAGAGCTTTATGGAGAAACATGTTGCTGAACATATTACCCATATGGATCTAGTTGCCTATAAGGGTACTACTATCTTGGTGGTGGAATTCACCATGACTGTGATTGGTGTCACTATTGATATTGTTCATATGGTTTTGGTGGAGCTCTACTTGGATAGTAAGCTTATTGTTGCCAGTGAAATTGCCTTAGATTTCCTTGAGGATAAGGCAATTGTCTAGGTGCTTGCTTCTGTGTTAATTGCAGATTCAGTGCATACACTGTAGACTTTTGTAAGTGTAACACCACAGGGCAACATCCCTTTGTATGTTCATATTGATAAATGTCACACCCAACATCATCATTAGAGTATATCTTCACAACTTCTTTGATTGTAGCAACTTTGGTAGGCACATTCAACTTCTTTCCACCTCTTGCGGTTGTAATAACTATTCTACTCTTTGGATTCTTTAGAAATCTTCATAGCGGTTTGAAACTTCTCATCCAAAGAGTCCCATAATTTATCAACCGTTGTCAAAATATCAAAAATAGATTTTTTGATGGGCAAGATTTTCTTGTTCACAACTTCATTAAGTGGTGACTTCTCCTCATCACAGAATTGGACCTTCCTTTTCCTAATGGAAGGATCCTTATTGTATTCTTCTGCATTTTTCCTTTTTTGCAACTTACCTTCTTCTTTTGCTACTTAATCTATCAGCCTTTGTATCTAATGAGTTCTCAGTTTGAATAGTCTCCCTTGGGCATAAACCCTAAGAGTTCTTTTGGTTTCTACTCTTAGCCCATCTATGATTTGGCAGAGTTTTTTCCTCTAAGAATAATCATAGCTAGGGCATCAGTGTAAAAGAGAATAATATCTATCCATGGTGGCATCCAAAGGTTCATGTGTTCTCTATTTCCAACCTTGAATTTACCTTCGTAGAGTAGACACTTCAGAGTATGTCTGGTATTTGTCATTAAATAGTTCCACCATGGTACTCCATTTGCAAATGGATTCCAACTCTAAGGACTAGTACTAGTTTTCTACTTCCTTAATGAGTGTCCTAAGGAAGAGCCTGAGTTTCTGCCAATCATTTTCAATGTTTTGCAAGGCACAGGCATCATGGAAAGCTTGTAGATGTGTCTGTGAATCAGAGTTATATCCCCCCTCAAATCTTGGGATATTATTCATGTTTAAGTTCTTGATCCGACTATCTTTTACATGCCTAGTTAGAATCTTAACTACCTTTACGATGTTAGGCATGCTTCAAGTTACCAATAGAGGTTCATCATCATTATTGTGTCAATGATGCTGATGATGGTTTCTACCACCCCTTTGCTCCTAGTGGGCTTTATGATCATTGTTGTCTCACTAATCACCTTCATTGTGATTATTTCTTTGGTGGCTTCTATTAGAACCAGAAGATGAAAAATGAATGTTTGGAATTAAGTGAAGAGGATGAAGAGGAAGGTGGACCATCACCACCACCACAGTTTCCACCAATACCTCTTCACTTGTCATGATCACGATCCTTAGATTCCTTGCCATCGTGATGTTCGCTAGATTTCTTGCCTTAACTATCACTTTTTCTTGAACTTGGTTTGTTAATAGTGGACCATAGGTTTAAGGTCACATCCTCATCACCAATAATCGAGGGTGGAGAATCTTCATGTTGAGAACCCCCAGAGGGAGGATCCTCATTGTCGATTTGGTTTAGTAGGAATAAGGGATTGGTGCAGTGTTTTCCCTTTGTAAACTCATGGTGCTTCTCTTGGTGTCGATCTCTCTTGTGTTGTGTTTTAGTGAGATGGAAGTCCCAAGTGTCATAACCATGCACAACGTATTCTTCTTGAAGATCTAGGATGCCCAACCTGTTAAAAATTTAAAATAGGATCTTAGTCATAGATTAATTTGGTGGGCATTATGATGTTGGCCTCCATGTCGTGCCATTGTAGTTACTCATCCTAATGTAGGATGAAGGTGAAGTCAAGTACATACTCATTGAGGATGAGTATATACCACTTTGCACTCTTGTGGAACCAAAAATTTAACATCTTCACACTTGTAAGAAGAAGAAGCCATTTTGTAATAAATAAAATAATCAGTGTTCTTTTGTAATTATATAATTTAGAATGATGTCAACCTTGGGGTTCATCCAACGATATTAATGATATTCACTAATCCTAGATAGTGCATGTTTCAACAAATAGAGTCCTTGGTAATGACACCAATGATGAGCGATGAGGTACCCCTACGCCTAACCACATGAATCACAAAGTGTTCACACGCGATCTGATCAAATTCCATGGACTTTATAGTTTTTGGTACACTAGTCTTCTAGGAAGTGAACCTTGCCCTAATGATCGTTCATTATCTTCCCAATTACACTTGTGATGCACATGGTTTGGTTAAGTGTAATTGAGGCATACAATTTTTATTGTTTTGTGTTTTATGTTCTTTGATGCTTCAAGTAGAAGGATGAAGTAATTTAACCACTAATTTAGTTTAATTAACTAATTAATCTCTCACTAGTCTTAACATAAGCATCTGGTCCCACTTTTTGTACATGTCCTAAACCCATGTATCCATTACTGGGTTACCAAGTGCTATGCTATTGGATGCACCAAGCAATAATGTTTCTAGGATTACCAAGTAAATACGTGTTTACACTCAAATCACTTGTACTTGTGTTTAATCTATTTAGCTTAATTAATTAACTAATTGCTTGAAGTCTAGTTTATCTTAATTAATAGCATAATTAATGAAAATAGTAAATGCATAAATAAATCATTAATCTATTCTAAGTGCTGCAAGGTTTGATCAAAAGGCATGTCTTTATTGTTGTATACACAGGTGTGGTTCAAGTACAACAGTGCTCGAATAAAGATCCATACACTTTCTAACTCTTTTTGCCAGCACTCAGAGAAATATTCTAACTTTCAAATGGACAAACTCCAAGAGCTCTACTACTACAATGATTTCAATGATGCATAAACATGTTTGGAAGCTCATATTTATAGTTTTTGCTATGGAACTGCATCAATGGGGCCCTGTAGACGTAGCTAATGCTACATCGAATGGGCCTCATAGATGTAGCAAATGCTACATCGACGAGGAAACACCAGGTAAACAAGGCCTCATTGATGTGACACTTTAACGCTCATCAACCCCCATGACTAATAAACATAACTTCGGAAGAAGACAAGTTTTTGAACAATTAAAACTAAAGCTCTAATTCAGAAGATGACCAAGAAATATTAATGCATATGGAAATATAAAAGTAGGAAAAAAGTAATGAAATAGATGAGAAGTTGTCATGCATAAATTCAGAGAAATCGACACTGATGTTTTGGAAGATGTGAAGGCTAGTTCAACGTCATGATTAACAAAATTTATGCAAGTGGATCCTCCCCAAAGTAGGCTCCTTCCATAATGCTCTTGCATAACCACTTCTATAGATGTCTATGGGCACCCTAGAAGTTAAATGTAGATCATGTATTTATTCCAAACAACACACAATTATCATGGTTGGGATGTTGCACTATACTACATAAAACCAAAAGGCTCATAATTGTATGAAATAGTGAGGTAAATGAATGGGATGATAAGGGATTGTAGAGATTGGAATGTAAGGTGCTTCACCATCTTCCTAATAGGCTCTTGTAACAAATATGATTAAAATGATCAACATACCTATCCATCTAAGTTCAAACCAAATCCATGCCATGAATAATGACCTCGCATTGATGTATTCCTTCCTACCTACCACCATGAGTCTACAACCACCTCAAAGAACAATTGTCACTCCAAAATAAGAAGAAGGAAGGAAGGACCTTAGTTAGAGGGGAACCTTTAGGCATGGGTAACATGTCTTTCTAGCCCCATAGCTATTTCTTGTAGCCCATTGTTTTGTATAAGGAGTTTTCTTTGAATTCCATTATTAGTTTTTTTTGCTTTTCTTTTTTTTTATTTCTTGATTATTTTTTTCTTTTTTTGTGTTTATATTTTTTTGAAATGGGAATCACACTAGGCAAAGACATAGCTTCCTTTTTATTGGTCAACGGAGGAGAAATGATACGTTTCATGAGGAGTTATAAACCACACAAAAAAAGTAAAGAAGAGAACCCAACAAGTTCCCTTGAGGTCACACCCTTTGCCATTCCCAATTGGTCATTCCCTCTTTCTTCAAGATACAATGATCATTTATTAATTTTAGCTTCATGAAAGAAGAACCAAATTGTTTCCATGATAAAGACCTTTTATTCAAAGAACTAGAGGGATGGATGAGGTGGTTTCATTGCTTTACATAATTACTTACCCATTCATCTTGATAGCATGAAACAAAAATGCAACACATAGTGTTGACTTCTGCATCATGACTTGACAATATTATTAATAAAAACATAAAATACATTCATAAAACATAAAGAGAATGACTCAAAAAAAGAGAAAAATATTAAGAAATCAAAAACATATGAATAATCAAAGAATTTTGGAAGAAATAGAAAAATGATACAAAATTGTAAAACAAAAAAAAAGGTAAACAACACTTATTAGTTCTTGAACTAGGATGGAGCATCTCCCCCATGACTAATCTTATGGTCACATATTCAGGAGATGTACTGCACAATCCTCTGGTTATACACCATCAATTTTCCATCTACCATTATTATTGATTTAATTAATTACGTGGTGGCACATATAACATTGGTGATAGTCTTGCTTGGATCATTTGGAGATGTATCGTCATCTAGACCTAAAGGTATTTCCGTTTTGGGGGGTCTAGAGGTGTTTTCTTATTCTTCTTGATTTTCTATTTTAATTCTTGGGTTTCCATGTTTAATATCCTTTTCTGGAGTATAATCATAGTGTAAGATATATGCGTCTAAGTCCTCTATTTGATTTATTATCATAAGTATAGAACTAATAAGCAGATCAGTTACTTCCATGCATCTTTGAAATAGTTTTATATTCTCATTTTCAAGCCACTAGATGTCTTCTGGTTTAGTGGCTACTACATAGACTAGTTTTTGCTCATACACTTGTTTCTTAGATTTGTTGTAGGTTGTGTTAATATTTTGAATTTCTAGCCCATAGTTGCGCCCTTTACTATTAGTAATGCATGGATGCTTTTGTCTTTCCATAGTGATAGGTTTATCCTTTATGTATTGTGCTAGAGTGGTGATGATTATTGACTTTTGCATATGGTCAGGAGACATCTTTATTGTGAGGAAGGGTGTTGCACCAGATTGGCCTTGTGCAGGTTTTGATGCATTAGTGGGTCTACAAGTTTTATGCTTATGTGAGGAAATTATTCTAAAGAAAGGACATTTTTGAAGTTATGGTTGAGATCTACTAGCATTATCATTTCCATGTATGTTCATAGCACAAGTGGCATTCTTTCATTGATGTTGTGGTGTTGAAACTTTCTATGTTGTTAGTAGTAACATATGGTGAAGGGAAGTATGAGAATATTGAAGATATGATGGAGGATGAGAGGCATGAGGTGGTGATCCTTTAAAAGATGTTACTAGTTGATGATATTTGAGAGAGTGGTAGTGATGATTTGAGGTAAAGGAAGTAGAACTAGTTGGGGAAATAGGTTTTTGAATGTAATATCCATATGGGTCTAGCTGGCAATAAGGGTAGTGTTTGTTTGATGATGGTTTCTCCCATGATTATGGATTTTTCCACTGCATTTGATAATAGTTTTGAGGTTGATAAGACGTCCCACTAGGATAGCATGGTTGGTTGTAGAACTATCTATAATTACCTTATGAGTAAGGTAATTTCCTAGGCATTTTCTTTTGTACAAACTTGGGATTCAATGCAAAAGCCCAATACTCATGTAGATGTAACGTGACTAGGCAGTAGTCCTTTGGATGGTCATATAGGCAAAGTCACATCCATCATCCTCTTATGTGGTTGAGTCTATAGCCTCTTCTTCTATAGCTATTTTCCCTTTTTGTCAATAAGTGTTCCTGGCTATTTCTTGGTTTTTTTTCCTCCTATTGTTTTGATCACTCGATTTATTTTGCATTATTCTCTCCTCTATGATTTTTATGTAAGTTGTAACTTTTTCATTCATCAACTTCCACATCTTATCTAGCCTTACTTCAAGCTCATCAATAGACTTTTGTATTTGCAAGGTTTATTGTGAAATCACCTCATCGAGAACTACTTCTTTTTCCTTATCATAGATATGGAACCTTTTCTTTTGAAAAGTTGGATCTTAGTTATTTTCCTCTACATTCTCTCATTTACATAACTCTCCTCTTCTTTTTCCACCCACTTGATTACCCTTTGTATTTTATGGACTTTTAATTCATATAATTAACCTTGGCATAAATCCCAAGGGTCTTTCTTGTTTGATTGCAAAGCCCATCTATGATGTAGAAAAGTTGCTCTTGTTGAGAGAAATCATGGCTGGGACATCTATGTAGTAGAAAATAATATATAACCAAGGCCACATTCAAGGGTTCATGATTTTCTTTCTTCCACCCTTGGATTTTTTTTCTTAGGTTGGACACTCTCACATAAGTTTGATATTTTTTTGTTGAAAAGCTCTAGCATCGTGGACCATCAGTGGATTAAATCTAATTCCAATGATCTATACCAACTTTCAACTTCATCTACTAGTATCCTTGAAAAAGCTTAAGATTTTGCCAATTATGTTCAATATTTTTCAAGGTGCAGGCATCATGGAAGGCTTGTAAGTGATGTTGTGAATCAGAATTATAGACTCCCCTAAATTTAGGAATGTTGTCTATATCAAGCCATTTGATGTAACTATCCCTTTGATGCCTTTGGGGTATTTTAACTACCTTCCTAATCTGTGTCAAGCCCCTAGTAGCCTGTAAGGGTTCATTTGTATCAAACACGTCATGATGAGAATTTGTATTTCTATTTGTCTGATATTGATGTTCTTGCCTATGCTCATTGAAATGCCACCAATTTCAGGCTTCAGCATTGCAACTACAAATTTTCCTAAGTGTCAAAACTTAACAAATTCTTCTACGTGTTGGTGCTACGCTCTCAAGTGTAGCATGTATCATAGACCCTATTTTGGAAAATTCTCTAAGTGTTGACAATAGTTGCATAAAAATGTTTCTAAGTGTTGTGCTATGCTCTCATTCTACCTGGTATGCTCTAGAGTGTAGTGAGCATAGCACACACTTTCATGGCTAGTTTGCTCAAGTTCCAAGCTAGAAATTATTAGGATGGCTTGGCATAGAAGAAAACGTTCAACAAATTCTCTAACTCTTGGGGTTGCTAGTACTGCTACGCTCTAGAGCATAGCCAACGTAGCACACCTTTCATTGGCCAATTTTCCCAAGTGTCAAGCTAACTCGGAGTGGAGGAATAATTTGATAGATTTTCTAACTTGAGGTTACCCCTCTTGCTATGCTCTAGAGCATAGCCAGCATAGCATGGAAGAAGACCAAATTTGTGCAAAATTTTTCTAAGTGTCCCTGCTACACTCTAAAGCATTGCAAGCGTAGCTAGTGCTGGACATCAAATTTTACAAAATTTGTTCAAGTGTTGGTCTATGCTCTAGAGCGTAGCCAATGTAGCACTATAGAGAAGCCTTCGATAGCCTCCAAAAACCTCTAGAGCTCAGCATCAGCCTTCACCTCGACTCGAGCATTCCTCTAGCAAGCAAGATAAGAAATTTGCATCTCTTTAGCCCCCCCCATTTACCCTTGAGTTGTACCTACACTTGACCCCATTCAAAAGAGGGAAAGACGTAATCTCAGAGCGTAGCCTCCAAGTTACACTATATTTTGCACTATTTTTAGGTACATTGCGGTCATTCAAACTCTGGCATATGTAGTCTTGATAGCATAGTCACAGTTCAACAGTCTATGGGGGTCCACTGTAGTGCACTAGAACACAGCACTTGCTACTCTCGTGGGAGTGTAGCTAGGTTTAGCGTAGTTCCATATACCCTCATGCCATGTGATTCTTGATCTACATTTCATGCTAACCTTAAGCCTATAAATACCCTCGTATTTCACACTCTAAGGGTTGGTAATTCATTCTAGTAGTGGAAATTTGAAGTAGTTTGCAAGCAAACCCAAGTGGCAGTTAACACCTTAGAGCATCATTTGACATTCAAAGAACCTTGAGCACCTAGTACACCGAAGCATATCATCATCTTAGAAATCCTATCACATCCCACTCAGCACCATAGCATACTACAAGCTTGTATTACATCATAGTAGCCAACTCGGTAGGCTCAAACTCCATGGCAATTATCATTTTCATAGCCTGTATGCCCTAGGGATTGTGACTACACTACTACGCTACTACTATGATTGTTTGTACACCATGTACTACTCTCACCTTTTTTTTAAATTGCTATGCTTCCCTCGTTTAAGGTGATGCACTTCTATTCTTAAGTTCTACTATGTTTTCAAGAACTTTTTCTTAGACATTTAGCATAGTACTTGCATTTTCTTATTGTTTCGCATGCATTCGCACATTTATACCACCATTCTTGGGTTGGAACACCCTGCTACGTGCTAGCCTAGCTAATTCCAATGTCCATTGGTAACATCGTGTAATCCCTTTAGCACTCACTTAATGTAGCACCTTGTAAGCCTCTGTTCCATTGACAAGACCATTTAGGGCACCTTGTCTCTATTTCTAGCAAGGCTCTCACCCTGCTAGCCTAGCTAATTCCAATGTCCATTGGTAACATCGTGTAACCCCTTTAGCACTCACTTGATGTAGCACCTTGTAAGCCCCTGTTCCATTGACAAGACCATTTAGGGCACCTTGTCTCTATTTCTAGCAAGGCTCTCACACAAGTTCGGGGTTAGGCTATATGCCTGCTAACCTCTCAGTATTCTAGCCATCAACATTTTTTGTCATCATAGTGTTTTGGCACTAGAAGGAGGGTTGAGTCATTCCTTGTGTGTTCAGTGGTAGTCTTGTGTGCTTTTTGCACCTCTGCTACTAGTTTCTAGTGTAGACATAACACCCTTGTGGACCTACCATGGTAGTAGCTAGGTCCTAGGCTAGCATAGGCGTTGTCTATGAGTTGGTTGGTTTAGATTGGTCCCAGTTGTCGATTCCCTTGGAACTCCATAAGACAAAAGCCTAAGCGTATCCATTATGTTCAACTAAAACTTTGGGTGCTCTGGAAAGCGTAGTAGGTTCTTAGTGAGGGTGTAGCAACCTCTAGTGTAGCAAGCGTAGCACTAGAGTTAGTTTTTTAGCAGCATTCCTAGAGTTAGTCTTTGTTTGGCTGATCCTACGCTTAGCCAGTTTTCACCATTTTCAGTACTTCTTTACTTGGATATTTTTCTAGATTTTTCTACACTTAGCCACTTTTTTCTTAGCATTGCAATTTTTGCATTTTTACATAGCATCACAGCATAAATCCTATGCAACTTGCAACCTCCACTCTAAGCATGATTATTTCCCACCCCATCTAGCAGGTGGCACAAGTTGATCACCCACCCAGTACAATGTCAGCATCATGGTAGTCACTTAGAGTGTGACATTAACCACCCGAGTACATGGTACTCGATGATGAAAAATACAACTTTATATGTGCAAAAATTCAAGTGGGTCTGTTCTTAAATTGCCAAGAAATGGACATGAAATGTAGTTACGATATCATACAATGAAATAGGAGGGAATACCTTCCTGCATCCAATGAATTTATTCCACTTACCGATGCCTTTCAAAAGATCCTTGATGAACTCATGTGAATGAGTAGGCCAAATGATCATGATGCAACAACAAACTATGACGAGCCCTCACAGAATGGGCAAGATGAATTTGAGGCTTGTTTAGAGAATGAGAACCCCTTCTACACCTCATTTTAGTAGCCCACTTTTAGTTTTGTTTTTTCACAGTCTCAGTCATCTACCTTTGTTGAGGTAGTGACATCACCTTCACCTCCTAGGTCAACGCTCGTGGTGGCAAGCCACAAAGTGTTGCATGTACACCAAGGCAAGACCATCTACTACCATGCATTTTCTGATCTTAGCACAATCTGTGTAATCCTCCATGCTAGCTTCTGTGATGCCAATGCAACCTTACATGCAGACAATATAGGTGTCTCAGCCATATACAAGCCAAGTGTCATACATTCCACCTATCTCGTTGGTGTTGCCTATGTTGGCCCATACTACAACCACATGTGGACACTACCCTCTATGCCCATGGCATAGAAGCAACCTACATAATAGTATCTGCAATAAGCATCCTACGTGGTTGCACAACCCACAACAAGGTTGTGGGCCACTCAAATGACATAGCAGGTATCACAACCGACGTAGCTCACCACATCCACCCTAAGCTTGAACCAAGTATTCCAGCTCATCCAAATGCTTACTGAAGAAGTCAAGTGGCTTAAAGTTGCTAACTTTGAAATGGTCCATGTGATGGACTTTTACTAGGATGACCCTATCAGTCCTACAATTCCATCACTTACATTGCCCCTTGGGGTCCAACTTCCCCACTTCACCAAATATAATGGTGAAGGGGACCCCAATGTCCACTAGTAACCTTTCACTTTGAATGCCTTCTTCTGTAAACATGACCACATATGATTATCCATGTCTTTGCCATGTCCCTAATCGGTAAGGTATTAGACAAGTATCACATGCTTTCCAAAGCCTCTATATCTTCTTTGGAGGATTTTCTCAGTCAATTTGTAATTTGCTTACTTAAACACAAAGCAACCCTAGACAAATTGATGGATATTAAGCAGGGTCCCTTGAAGCCTGTGTAAAAGTTCATTCAATGTTGTAAAGCTGCACTCAATGAAATTAGCTACCTATTGGGCATCTACAAGGCCCTAGTAAATTACTTCATCAAGTCAAAGCTATACTACTTAGCCTCGCACTCCCTGAGCCAAGCCTTTACTTAAACAAAAAGCATCTAGGATGTGGTAAAGGCTATCAAGTACCCTACCTATGTGGCTTACAAAAATTCACACATGAAGAAAGAAAAAGAAAAAGGAAGACAACTGTAATTGTTGCAATAGTGGTTGATGGGGCCAAGCTGAACAACGTTAAACCGATGACCAAAGCGCTTAAGGCCTTGGCCAACAACAAAAAAGCTTGCAGCTCTAGCACTACAACAAGCAACTAGTCCACACCATTAGTGGCCATAGAGGAAACTACCTCGAGCCTAAAATTTAAGTGCAAGAATAACTCCAAGTATACACATTTGAGCTCTTAGGCTAGCTACTTAGTGTTGGGTGCATGCAGCATAAGCAGATGTCTAAGGATGCCCAAAAATGCCATGAATGCTACTGTGAGATCCTTAGTGACCCATCAACAGCCATATTAAACAAGCCCCTAGTTCCTAAAAATTTCAATTTGACCAATTTTACAACTACCACCAACTACTTGGCCATGATATAGATTACTGCTTGGCCTTACAGGATGACATACAATACATGATCAATCAGGGCCAACTAGTCCTTTACAATAGCAATCTCGTATGCCTAGAAAACTAGTTGATGAAGGTCTACAAAGATCCTTTTAATGCTAATGGTATAGGCTACATCATCAATGCCATCAGCATTGATGATGATGCAGAATCAACACAAGAGCGCCCTCAAGTGATACTAGGGCCTTAGCATCAACTAGTTCAAGGTTCCCCTTTGTCATCAAAGTACCATCTTGGATACCCATGACACCATTTTTGGTTAGAGCCCACTAGCATGTTGTGTAAATAGCAACCTAGATGTCCTTCATCATTAGGGTGCCACAACATGTAGACTTCTTGCCTTCTTGGGATCCGATGGCAAGAACTACATCAGGTCCTATCTGCCCAAAGTCTCATCTTGTGACTAACAATAGGCAATTAGGTTATACTTTGAGAGGTCTAATGAATGCCTCACTGACAAGATGATTAGGGAATGTATGGAGTTAGGTCCATGAAAGCCCATCCCTTTGTCTACCATCCCTATGGCCTCATCATCTCAAGATACCACTACAAGCAGAAGCAACCAACAATAGAGCACTAGGGCTTAAAAGCCAGCTACATAAGCAAAATCTAAATCCCCTCCCTAAGAGATTTTTCTCTTGGGCTGCATGAAGGAGGTAAAGGCTAATAAAACAATAAATAGTGGTATAGACTTCTTAGATGCACTAGCGTAGGTGAAGTAGGATCTAAAGCAAAAGAACACAACTATGAGCTTGTATGACCTCATGATTACCTCCTCTGCTCACTGTGAAGCATTATTTCGCATGTTGACCTCCATTCTTTTCAAGGAGAACATTCTAGCAAATGAACAAGCCATCCACGTTGTGATGCTTCTTATGCCTCAGGAATCAAGTTCAACACCATTGGTGTTTCATGATGAAGTAGTTAGGGTTGACCTTGAAAAGGGTCAAGTTGCCAGTGTGCCAATGTTCATAATCATTTGCATAGGGTAATTCAGAATCCATAGGATGCATGTTGACAATGGGGTAGCGACCAACATTATCCCATTCCTAGTTGTTGACAAAATTGATCTTGTTTATGCGGTTAAGCCAACCAAGATGATGTGTCTCAAATCCTTTAATGGGTCATGCATTGTCATGGGGGGAATAGTCATGATAGCTTTCATAGAAAGGGAGAAATTCCCCACTATGGTCAAGTTTATCATCATCGAAGGGATGCTCAAGTTTCACTAGATCTTAGGGAGGCCTTGGCTAGCCCAGTTACAGGTTTTCTCTTCACCCATTCATCAAGAGATCCACCTTCCCTATGAAGGTGGAGAGGTAATCATAAATGACGATAATGCATCTCCCCTTACCATCAATAATGTCAATACAAAACAAGGGTCAAAGGTAGAATTCCCTGATGAGACACCTCTCATTGAGGATGAATGTTGGATTTATTCTATAGATCCATCTGAATAATCAAATGAAGCGGGCAACCTCCCTAAGGAAGCTCTATAGGCAGAATTGCCCTTCAACACCATCCATGAAGGTCTAGACAAGTATCACCTTGTGCCTCTCAAGGCCAAGGCCTACGCATCTCCTAACCCACATCAAGTTAGGAAACAATTATATGATTAAGGCATCCCCTTAGTTCATCATGTACTAGGCACCTACATGCCCCTAACTTCCGCATGTCTCGATTGCCTCTAGCTTTTGCTTATGTAGTTATGTTTCACATGGTCACTTGCATTTTGCATTAGTTATTCAATTTCTTTAGTTTATGCATTTCCAGCTAGCCCTTTCATGCATTAGCAAACACTAAAAAACATAGAAATTAAAAATTTAAAAAAAGAGAGAGAAAACCATAAAATAAAAAAAATAATCCACCATGGCCTAAAACTGGCAACCTTCCTTGCATCATCATGGCCTAAAATGGCCTTAAACTAGCAATCCCATCACATGGTCCACCATGGCTTGAAATTGGAAGCACCCTCTCTCTTATGCATGGCCGAAGATGGCCTTAAAATAGCAATTTCCATGACCTAAAATAGCCTAAAACTAGTAATAGCCCTTCTGCTATGACTTCAAATTAGCATGGGATCCATAAGGGGCCTAATTACATCAACCAACTGCACACTAATGTTCAACACTTAGCAAACACGTGATTCATGTAGTAGAAGAGATAAACATAAATTGTGACCTCATTTTCATTAATCCATCAATCAAATATTTATCATGAATATACATCAAAAAAATAGCCAAAAGAAAAAAATTATCCAATAGCAGGGCTACATCATGGGATGCTTAGCCAACGGTGTTTGGTGGGGGTTGGGGCTCCTCTTTCTCTTCCTCCAATACTCCGTTGGGGCCTACACCATTGCCGAAAACTTGCTTAAAGCAACAAAAAACAATAAATTAGCTAACAAATGCATAGCATGAAAAGTTATCACAATGTAAAAAATAATCCAAACTAAACTAACCTAAGAGAGACCCATGTCAATATCTGGAGGCATTCTATTAAGGCTTGCCTCTAAGCGTTGGAGGATCTCCACCTTTGATAGTTGTGTCCAATCCTCCTAGCCAAAGTTAATGCCCACAAGGGTTTTTCCTTTGTCCACAGTGGTTCATGTGGGCATATCCAACAAAAATGTGGTGGAGGAAACCTTTCTTGAAGGCACAATGATTTTTTCCTTAGGAGTCTTGCTCACCACTATGTGACTGGCGAATAATTCATAAGCCCATGTTGCACTAATTGTGTCAAGGAACATCGTGACAATGATGCTCCACAGACTCCTCCTTATACCTTTTAAGGTATGCCTCTTGCTAATGCTTGTAGTGGTGTTTATGTTTTTTCTGAGTTTGATCCCATGGGTACACCTTAGTGTTGTAGTCCTTCTAGTCTTGTTTCTTCTTGGCTAGCAAGTCTATTTGTAGCTGCTGCTCAATCACCTCTTGGTTGGTCTCATTCTTACCACAAATTGCTGACTAGTACCTAGTGTAGTTAATCTTGGTTGTTTTCCAAGTATTATCCCCTCAATTATGAGCTACTAGGAAATCATAGCGAGCCTACAAGTCCTTCAATCTGGCATCTTGAATTGCTCCCCTGTGCTAGAGCCTATGCACTTACTTCTATAGATGCTCGTTTGTGCACCTACATATCCATAATACTTTTGGACATGAAAGTGTGCACTGACTTACCTCATCATACATACGATGAGGTACTTGCTCCACTTCAGGGGGAAACTCGAGGATGACATCAACTTTGGCCATCCTACTCAAATCCCAGTGAAGCTTGGAACCTGTTGGCATACAATAGGCAAAAACACATCAACCATAGACTAAGCAGCAAATTAGTAGGAAAAAGTAAGCAAACATGGACATACCAATCTCAAGATCCATCTATTGTATGCGATCCACCATGTTTTCAACTAAGCCTTCCATGAAGGAAATCTTATTAGGTGCTTCTACCCATGGCTCCATGGGAAAGTAGAAGTAGACATTGGATTGCTAGTAGACACATATGTGGCTATGATACAACAATGCATTAACAGTTATAAAAAAAAAAGATGTAAAAGCTAAAAAGGGCAACAATAGATGGCAATGCAAAGCTCCTACCCAATAGGCCCTTAGGTGTAAGAGAAGGGGGGTCACCCATCTACACACCATCAAAGAGGTTATCAAACTCATTACTATCTAGCTACAATAACCCTTCCTCCTCTAACTACCATAGGACCTTTGTAGCCTCTTGTCCTTCATCCTCTGGTGCCTACCCCTCCTCAGTTTGAGGAGGGACATCATCCACTTTGAGCTTTGCTATTGCTCTGATAGTCCTCTAACCTACATTCAATGATTTACACAGGTTAAGATTAGCATCTCCAACACTCAGCATAGTGACTTAGCATAGTCTAGTATAGCGTAAAAAAGAAAAGCAACCAAATTTATAAATACTTAAAATTTAAAAAAACACACATCCAAGGACTCATACTCACTTGTAGTGCCTGAACACAAGTTACAAAATCTTAAGCAAATTTTCCTATTGCTCTCTTTCTCTACCTCTCGAATGGGCTCATCCATAGGATGTGGCTTGTAAATATTTGATCTTATTGCCTTAGCAATGAGGCATGCCCCTTTGGTTGCATTCCTGATGTTAGCTAGTGGGGCTGCACCTACACTATCACATGAGTAGTGAGACCGCCCCAAGTTACCTTTAGTTGTTATAGAAAATGACTCACCAATTGCCTTTAGGGGGTCCTATGATTGCATAGTAGCAAACATGTGTATGATCCAAGGCCTAGAGAGCTATCTACAGTCTTGCACCACCCTTCACTCATCCCCCTGAATCACCAAGAACTCAGTAAACCTTTGCAAGCATCTTGCGAAGAACACAAAGTGCACATGTGACTTCGCCTAGAGGTTGTGGCATAGCTTGATGATCTCTGTGCACAAGCCATTGGCAAGGTAGGAAGCCCAATTGTACCTCATGCATTCCTCTAATACGTCCCTCATCACCCAAGCCTACTCCACACCAAGAACCTTTCTCTGGGAGAGTAGATTCGAGAACACATAGGCATTTATGAGTGGCGAGGTACCCCTACACCCAACCATTTGAATATGAGCATGTACACGTGATCCGGTCGAACTCCGCAGACTAAATGCCGTAACGCCACAAGAAACACTTGGGGTTAATCGTTCATTATCTTCCCAGGCTTGCTTGTATGTGTCACAGTGTATGGTTAAGCAAGTCTGAGGTATATGATTTTTTTGGCATTTTTTGGTTTATCTCCTAAGCTATGAGGGAAAGGGTTGAGAAACTAACTAACTCTAACTAATGTCCTAAGTATAAATTAACTAGCGTCAGCATCCATTCCCACTTANGATTCCTTAACTAGCCGTACACATTGGACTACTACTGGGATTACCAAGCGCAGATCCTAGAATACGCTACTAGGTTACCAAGCAGCCAATGCTCGTAGTCAAGTTGTACTCACGCGTTGCGACGAGCAGCCACTTCCTTGATTAGCCGTACACATCCATAGATGCTCGTAATCAAGTCGTACTCATGTGCACTAGGAAAGCAATAAACAACAATAAAATAAAACCATGTACTACAAGGTTTATCCAATCAATTTCATCTTTATTGCTGTACACAACTTGTGTTCAGGTTACAAAGTTGCTTGAATAAAGAGCCGTTCACTCTAGGACTCCTACTGTGGGCACATGGGAAATTAATCTAACTCTGGAGTGTTCAAACTGCCAGAGCTTCACTACTTCTAGCCAGGATTGGGAAATGAAGGGAGTGCCACCTCTTATTTATAGATATGGCGGCGGACTGCGATATCGCGTACGCGATATCGCAGGGAATGACGCGATATCGCGGCGACCGTGATATCGCGTACGCGATATCACGGCTCAGTGCATATCACGTCTCATCTTACTCCCATGACTAAATGAAACTCGTCCTTGAGTTCCTTACAATGATATCAAGTAGGTATGGGATTATTGAGGTGAATGGAACTAATGGGATGACATGTGAACGGATCCTTATTACAAGACTTGACACAACTGGTGTTCATGACAACAAGGGTGAACACATTATTACAATGACATCAGGCCACATTTGGTAGCTAAGAGAAAAGAGGAGAGAGGATAGAAGAGAAGAAGGGAGAAGAGTCTTGCTGCTGCCAATGCCTAGATTGCGCCTTCTGTTGTCCATCCGTAAGCGCATTATCCATTCTACTCTTTGCATAGCTGCTTCAGCGCTGCTCCATTCCCAGTGTTTGCTCCAGATCCATTCCGTTGTTGTATGATTGCCATCTGCACACACAACACAATCATATAGTACCAAGGGTAATTGAATCATTAAGTAAATAATACCTTGCTTCGGTTTAGGTTCACTGGCTAGGTTGTGGTATGGCTGATATGGATCCGGGAAAATGTAGATGATGACTATCGAAGGTGTAGGGGTTGAGAAGAAAAATGAAAAAATCCGAGGCTTAGGAGAAAAATCGAAAAAGCAGGCCCCGTACCCCCATGACTAATCACAAACCTCTGGTAGCGTTAGAATGGAGAAACAAAAGGAGTAAGAAAGATAGGTGAAAAGGGACAACTATGGCATCAGTGAAATGGATGTCAAGATGGAAATGAACAAAAACAAAAATAATTAATTGCAAAATGTTAAGGAAAAGAAGTTAACTAATGTTCCAAATAGGAATGTCAGTGGGTCCTCCCCAAAGCAGGCTCATGCCCTTAATGCCCTGACAA
>MNCI01008335.1:1209032-1224783 GCA_015680685.1 Gnetum montanum | reverse complement strand
GCAAGGTTTATCCAATCAAGTTCGTCTTTATTTCCATACACAACTTGTGTTTAGGTTACAAAGTTGCTCGAATAAAGAGCCGTTCACTCTAGGACTCCTACTGCGGGCACATGGGAAATTAATCTAACTCTGGAGTGTTCAAACTGCCAGAGATTCGCTACTTCTAGCCAGGATTGGGAAATGAAGGGAGTGCCACCTCTTATTTATAGATATGGCGGCGGACTGCGATATCGCGTACGCGATATCGCAGGGGACGACGCGATATCGTGGGGGATGCGATATCGCGGCGGCCGCGATATCGCGTACGTGATATCATGGCTCAGTGCATATCGCGTCTCATCAGGCATGAAAGAGAGGTTAGAGCTCATGGATCATAGGCACTTGTACATCCTTGATGAATATGCCTTTGTGGGATTTAAGAACCCCTAGCCACTCCTTAACGTATTCCTTGTGGTCCACCTCATTGTTGATTTCTCAGCAACTAATGAGCCCTCATAGGAAAGGCTAAAGAAATCTGCAAAGAAATCATCTGTAAGGTATAAGATCATCCACATGCCATGAACCCACGTAACAAAATGATTACTGCTCTCACTAAAGGAGTCAATGATTACGATGATTTTGGCCACTGAGATGCCCAAGCTAAGGGCCAAGAAAAGGTTCATTAGCCCAGCTTGTTGAAGCTTACTAGTCAACTCTACTGGGTCCTGATAGCACAACCAATGCTATGCACCCTTAACATCACCATACTTCATGATGAGGGTGGCCTTAGTGTAGCTTGTAGCAACCACTATAACCTTTCCCAAAGTGATCGTAGTTGCAATAGGAAAAAGAAAAGTTAGCATCATGAGAAAAGCAAAGTAGCAAATGCATAAGAGCAAAAAAATGAACTACTTACATGGCATGAATGGTGTGCGTGATGGTGGTGGTGGGGTTGAGACCTCCTCCATGTTGGGTACAAGGGTTACCCACTCTGCATCTAACTAGCCATGGATTCGACACCTCTTATAGATCTTAGGATATTGATGAGGGTATTCCACTAAGTTAGACCCAATCTCTCCAATCACTGCCACATTGACATTCTCAAAGGATGAGAATTCCTGCAGGGCAGTGCAAGTTAGGTTTAAAGCTCCCTCCTCATCGTGAAGTTTGAGCTCATCAATGGTAAATCTAGTAATGGGCGTAAGTGATTAGCATCCTCATATGAGTTATAAGCAAATGGACATTGTTTAAATCATAGAAGGACTCACCCTCCATCACAATACATTGTCCCAAGTGGGTTCTAAAATAGAGTAAGCACACATCGAGCGATAAACAGGGTGTTGCTCTTATTATAACACTGAAACTCTAGCATATGCCAGATCCTGGATAAGGGCCTAACACCTCTAAGGCCTTGGCTTGAACTCCCTACTCCATCACTAGTAGTGGGCTCATCGAACATGAATCTTAGAATACCCTGATATTCCCTAGGCAACAATTTCTCTATGATAACATCGGTCATTCTATGGCCAAGTGTGATCACATTATCACATTGAAGTGTCAGAGCAAGAATTCCAGGAACTTGTGTGCTCCTGATCTGAACCACACTGCTTGTTAACCCATGCACATGTCTAGGACATGTGTGTTTAGCATAGGTTCACTCATACAACATAGGATGCCCACCAACTCCACCACAATGAAATGGATTTCAATAATACCATGCAATCACAATAGCAAAAAAAAGTATTAGTATACACTGGATGCACATTAAAAAATGCATTAAAATTAGACTTAGTGCATTAGTAAAAGCTGACATAAAATAACATGACTTAGCAATCCTTAGTCTTCCCTATGAGCCCCACAGGCATGGAACATCAGTACACCCATCTGACACATTTGGTGCTTAATGGGGCATAGCACTAACATTTCCATTTCATATTTGCATGTTTTTCATTCACCTAATTTGCATGTTTAGCAATTGGTATGTTCAATTTATAGGTTTAGACATTTTGACTTGGTACACTTTGCAGTTTATCCCACATGTAGCATTTTTGCACTTAGCATTTTTCATGTTTAGCATTGTATTTTCACACTTAACAATTGTATTTTTGCACCTAGCAACTTTGGGCAATGTCGCCCATGGATACCTAAAAAATTCTAACTCTTGGTTACGCTCTTTGGGAGTGTAACCCATATAGGCTTTGCTTAAAAATTTTCTAACTCTCGGTTATGCTCTCTGGGAGCGT
The DNA here is from genome assembly GCA_015680685.1 of Gnetum montanum. Taxonomy (NCBI): domain Eukaryota; kingdom Viridiplantae; phylum Streptophyta; class Gnetopsida; order Gnetales; family Gnetaceae; genus Gnetum; species Gnetum montanum. Next base: position 1,222,561 of record MNCI01008335.1, on the reverse strand, counting down.
AACCCATGTAGGCTTTACTTGAAAATTTTCTAACTTTTGGTTATGCTCTCTAGGAGCATAACCCATGTAGGCTTTGCTTGAAAATTTTCTAACTCTCAGTTACACTCTCTAAGAGTGTAACCCATGTAGGCTTCACTTGAAAATTTTCTAACTCTGCTGATTACACTCTTCAACCGTTAAAAACGTCAAAAAAATTTTAACTATTGGTTACGCTCTTGGGAGCATAACCTCTAAATAGAAAAGTTCAAAAAAAATTTCAAACTCCTCATTAGAGCATAGCATTAGAGCAGAGCACTAAGACATGAAAATCCAAGTGCAAAACAAAGAAGAGAGAAGCTGTACATAACATGTACTGGGCATAACACAGCTACCACTCGTGCGATCACCCTGCCCACTCCATCATGCTCTAGCACCTTGCATTGTCCAACCCTACCACACCTTTGTGTGTCCCTTGCCTTATGGCTTATGCACACGTCTCTGCTTCCTACAATACCTCACCCTTGTCCCACCTCTACCCCATGTGTCCCCACACTATGCTCACCTACACTAAACTCTTTGCTCTAAATCCATTGCTATCCCCTTATTCCTCCCTTGCCCTAAGCCATAGCCACCCTAGCCATGGCCAGAAAACTACATTGCTCTACCCTACCCTATGCTATGTGTTACGATTTCCATGCCAATCACAGTGACAGTGGTAGTCCCTACTTAAGCCAGGTCGCCCCAAAACCCCAGCCCCTTACAAAAGAAGGAAATGGCCAAATGAAGAAAGAAAGGAACACATAAGGGTGGAGTGTAGTGCCATACCTAGCTGATGGTAGCTCCCTCTGCTTCATAATACGTGCCCTGGGGACATCTCAATGTGCACTCCCCCTCATCCATGTTGGCAAGGCTAGGGTGTTGGTGATCACTTTGATGCATCATGGCTAGTGGCTATGCTCTATTCTACACTTTCACTATTATGCTATGACTCTCCTAGCTCTGATCATGATATGCTCGGTGAATTCTCATTTTTACTTTTGAAAATGATAGTTTAACCATGGTGAAAATTCACATGTATACCCTCCCAAGATAATTAATGTGCCACCTACCCTAGGCAACATCCTATGTCTCGCATGTAACACGTGACAAGTGTAGTAGCCAAAGTTAGAAAAATGTTCTAACTTTTCCAACGCCCCCAGATTTCTGATTGCCTAGCAAATGCCCAGCTTAACTCCATGTTTCAAATCTTCCCTACCTTTCCTAAGCAATGTGTCCTGCACAATGTTATGACCTTAAACTAGGAATCCATGGCCTATTGAGGCTGGAAACTAGCTCACATACTTGCCTCCCTAACCCTGCATTTGCACAATTAGAAAAATTTTCATTACATTGCTTTCTTTATTTTATGCAATTTGAGTTCATTTGAGACAAGTGTGGCTTGATGTTCTTTCTATTTATTTTGCAAGATATGTTACATGACTATAGCATGAGTGCATATGAGTTTCTTCATTCACCTTTGGTCCTCACTGGACCTCACGGTGACCTCATCCGATGCATCAATGCCCAATGCCTAGCCCTTGAGCCCATGATTCATGATGACTACATAACATCCATAGAAGCACCACTAGATTAGACTAAAAAATCTAGTTAGGGCTCTTGATCTAGACGTAGGTGATGTAACAGAAGATCCCCTTATGGAAGTCCTTGTAATAGCACTTAATGGTGAGGCAAAGACACTAAAACTTAGTTCCCTGTTAGAGCCTGAGCACACCCATAACATCATCAAAGTCCTTAATGATAATATTAAGGCGTTTGCATGGTCCTATGGAGACATTCCATGCCTAAACCATTGTATAGTGCAACATAACATAATCCTTGATCCTTGCATAAAACTAGTTAAGTAGAAAGCCTATAAGGTTAAACTTGAGGTGGTGTTGACAGTTTGCGATGAAATCACCAAGCTCTAAAAGGCTAGTTTCATCCAAGTAGTTAACTATGTAGACTAGGTCTCTAACATCGTGATTGTACTTAAGAAAAATGGAAGTATACACATTTGCATAGATTTTCGGGACTTGAATAAGATGACTTCCCATTGCCTAGTATTGACCAATTCATTAATACTACGGCTAGACATACCTTGTTATCCTTCACGAATGGGTTCTCAGGGTACAATTAGATTTGGATCAACCCAGAGCAGCAGCTTAACACAACCTTTATGATCCCTTGGGGTACATTTTGCTACACAATGATGCCTTTCAGATTAAAGAATGCAAGAGGAACCTACCAACATGTAATGACGTATATCTTTAGTGATTATTTACTAGACTTGCTTAATAATTACATCGATGACATAGTAGTCAAGTTCAAAATGGTGCATAACCATGCAGTTGACTTGGACCGTGTACTCAAACATTTCCTTAGACATGACCTTAGGTTAAACCCCAAGAAGTGTGTCTTTGATGTCAAGATCGATCGCATGTTGGGCTTTGTAGTATCAAAGGTAGGCATACACGTAGATCCCAATAAGTTTAAGGCCATCATCAACTTAGCACCGCCAACAAACCTTAAAGAGCTACATGGGTTATAAGGCATACTATATTTTATTCGTAGGTTTATCTCATAGTTAACTAATAAGTTGCTGCCAATGCAGCATCTTCTCAAAAAGAGGATCCACTTTGAGTGGATAGCTCAATGTCAAGAGGCATTTGAAAATTTCAAGAAAGAGCTAGCTCCACTTCCAACAATCTACCCTTTGCAAGGAGATAAGTCATTTTACATCTACCTTGCAACCTTCGACGCGTCCATCACTTCTCTACTTTGCCAAAGGTGAGATGATGGCTTAGAGGTCCTTGTCTACTACCTAAGCCATGCACTAGTGGTGCATGAAGCAAAATATAATGATGTGAAAAAGAACTGCCTCGCTTGGTCTTTGCACTTAAAAAATGCAAGCATTATCTCTTTCGTAGCTAGGTAAACATCATCTACAAAAGCAATGTACTCCAAGAAATCACAATGAACATCTACAAGAGTAGTCGAATTGAATGGTGGAAATAAATAATTGAAAAGTTTGACTTGCATTACGTAGCACAAGCATTAATCAAAGGTTAAGCAATAGTCGCACAACTCACAGCTTCACCATTAAACAATCAATCAACTATAGATCCAGAATTTCCAGATGAGAATATCAATAATATAAGCTAAGTACCTGCCAACTTTGAGGAAATTTTACATTTTGATGGTGCTTCAACCTCTCAAGGGGTTAGTGCCACTACAATAATCATGTTTCCCTCTAGGGAGATCTAACACTTTGCTTATCATTTTACATGTCCTTGCACTAACAATGTAGTAGAGTATGAAGGTCTTCTTAGAGGTCTCATAGTAGCCTGTGACCTAGGAATATGAAACCTAGTGATCCAAGGTGATTCGTAGCTAGTCATCAACCAAGTTATAGAGGTTTATGCTTGTAAAGAACAACATTTACAACTTTATTGTGACTTGGCAAAGCACTTGCTCCAATGATTTGCAATTGTAGATATCCAACACATCCCTTGCAACGAGAATGCCATTGGCAATGTATTAGCCATGTTAGCCTTAAGCATTACACCCAACATGTTTCATGCCTTGCTAGCCTTAGTAACAGATTGCATCAAACCTATCATACATGTAACTAACATTACATCTATAGCCACAACAAGCACAACTCACGCATAAGAATGGTACAACAACATTAAGGCGCACCTTCAACAAGGTGAGCCTCTGCAACATTTGACCACTTCCTAAAAGGATGTAATGCAGAAATGATCACAATAGTATGTTCTTGTAGGTGATAGCACACTATGTCATAGATCCTATGATGGCATATTGTTAACCTGCATTAGTGACGATGAAGCATAGACGATCATTGATCAAGTTCACAAGGGACTGTGCAAAGGCCACATAGCACCCAAGGCCATGGCATTGAAAATTAGATGCTTAGGCTACTATTGGCCTTACATGGAACATAACTACATCTCCAAAGTCAAGACGTGTGACGTATGTCAATGGCATGACAACTTAATGCATGTGCCACCCACTAAGCTGCATACCATTTAGATCATGTGGTCATTTCAATGTTGGGCATTGGATATCATAGGACCTATCATGTCTAAGTCTTCCATAGGACATATCTTCATCATAACCATAACCAAATATTTTACCAAGTGGGTTGAAGCCATTCCCCTTAGGAAGACAATGTCATAATAGGTTTGCAAATTTATCCTTAATAAGATAATGACTCGGTTTGGTCTACCCATGAATATAGTCATAAACAATGGGTCATAATTTAGTAGTGTAGAAACCATAGCTTTCTATGAACACCTTGGTATTAAAAATTTCCTTTTGTTGTCATACTACCCTTAGGCAAATGGCCAGGTGAAGGCCACAAACAAATTCATTGTCAACCTTCTGAAAAGGATGCTTAGCAATAGCAAATGATGATGGCATGAATAGCTAGTCTATGCATTATGGGCCTATTGCACAACATATAGAATAGCAATAGGTAAGACATCATATAGCCTTATGTATGGGTCTGAAGCAATGTTGTCTCTTGAATTATAGGTACCATCACTCTATTGGATCCTCTCGAGTTTCATTGACAAGGCATAAAGCAATGAGTTGAGAGCCATTGACCTCGACTCTATAGAGGAGAAGTGCATGTAAACACTTGGTCACATCGAATGGTACTAGGAAAAGTAATGGCAAAAGAACCACCAAAATCAACATTAGCACCTAATCAAGAAAGGGGACCTAGTTCTCAAGGTCATTTGCAAACTCGCAAACAAATTCTTAGCCAACTAGGAAGGGCCTTTCTTGATCACAAAGGCTTATGACGATGGAGCATTCAAGCTTGCTGATCTAGATGGTAATGAGTTTGCAAATCTGGTTAACCACTTGTACTTGAAGCCCTACTATGCCTAACATGCAACAACACATCGACAAAAGGTAAGGTAAGCGAATGTCTAACACAAAATGTCTACTATGACATTAAACTAGTACAAATCATCCTTAGGCTATGACATTAAATTGGCACACATAGCGTGATCTGCTATGACCTCAAACTAGCAATCCACCATCTGCTACAACATTAAAGTAGCACATGGGCTGCTAGGATCTAAAACTAGCGCATCATGGTCTACTAGAATCTTAAACTAGCACAGTATGTGATCTACTAGGACCTTAAACTAGGTTTGTAGTTCATCACACATAGCTCAACATCCACAATTCTATGAATAAGCAAGCACGAATACTTCCCATCCTCCATTGACTACCCACATCTCGGTGGGCAAGGTGGGTGGGGTGTTGTAGTCCAAAATGAAGTTCACGTTGTCAAGAAAAAGACTCTAGAAAATTTGCAATGTCTCCACCCTTAGCATTTTGCTAATCCTCTCGAAATTCCCTTGGGCATTTTGCTAACCTTCTAGAGCTACTACCACCATCACCAGTTGTACCACCCTTAAGCTGTGCCAATAGCATCATCGGCCTTGGGTGTTTCATTAGTGGTTGGGGCTCTCACTATTAGCACCACCCGCTAGAGTCCCAATAGTACTATGGCCTAGCCATAGCACTGCCATCCTCTAGCCCTCACCATTACCCAAGCTTGGAAGTGCATCCAACAGTGTGACTCCTCGTCATCTTGTTGGATTTCTAAGCTCTTATCCTTGGTGTGAAGTCTTAAGCACTTGCATCAACATCACCTTTAGCCACCTCTTTGGCCTCCCTTAGGTGCTCAATTTTGATGTAGTTGCTAGAGCTTTTGCAACCTTCTAGCTCTAGCATGTACACTGGCCTTCTTACTTTGGCATTACAAGCTATTATAATTGGTCCAGCACTCATGACACTTGCAGCACCCTTGCAACCAGTAGTTTTCTTTTATCTCTCATGTTGTGTGGTTTTTTTCTTGTTTCCTCTATGTTGCGTTTATAGGATGAAGCCCTGGTGGTGGTCGTTCAAAGGCATGGTTCATCATAGTAGCAAGGCACCACATTGCTCCAATGTGCTTGGTCGGACTTGCCAAGCCACTCAAGAGTGCACATCCCTATTATTCTACTATAGCCTACTTGGATTTACCTTCTCTGCCTTACCTTTTTCCACCTTCCCTAAAAGCTTCTTTGATGCACATGGCATCCTTCTTTTAGTCGACTACAGAACCCATGATGAATGTAATGTAACTCATCCCATGGCTATGCTCTAGAGCGTAGCTAGCATAGCACTATAAAGAAGCCTCCAACAACCTCCAAAAACCTTTATAGCTTAGCATCAGCATTCACCTCGACTTTAATGTTCCTTTGGCAAGAAAGATTAGCAATTTGCATCTCTTTAGCACCATCCCCCCCATTTTCCCTTGATCTGTACCTACGCTTAATCCCAGTCAAAAGAGGGAAAGACATAGTCTCAAAGCATAGCCTCCAAGTTCAACTATTTTTAGAAAATTTGTAGGTACATTGCAGTCATTCAAACTCTGGCATATGCAGTCTTGGCAGTGTAGTCATAGTACAAGAATCTCTAGGGGTCCAATGTAGTGCACTAAAGCATAGCACTTGCTACTCCTATGGGAGCTTAGTTGGCTCTAGCATAGCCCCATCTACCCTCATGCCACATGGTGCCCAATCTACATTTCACACTAACCCTAAGCCTACAAATACCCTTGCATTCCACACTTTAGGGGTTGGCAATTCATTCTAGTGGTGGGAATTTGAAGCAAAGGCAAGCAAACCCAAGTAGCAGTTAACACCTTAGAGCACCATTTGGCACTTGAAGCACCCTGAGCACCCTATACACCAAAGTGTATCAGCATCTTAGTAACTTTTTTGCATCCCACTGAGTACCACAGCGCATTGCAAGCCCGTAGGACACTATAGTAGCCAACCTAGCAAGCTCAAACTCTATAGCAGTTGTTAGTTTCATAGCCTAGATGCCCTAGGGACTGTGACTATGCTACTACGTTGCTACTACACCTGTCTGTACATTATGTGCCACTCTCATCTTCTTCTTTTTTTGCAATTGCTATGCTCCCCTCGTTTGTGGTGATGCACTTCTATTCTTAAGTTCTATTATGTTTTCAAGAACTTTTTCTTCAACATTTAGCATAGCACTCACATTTTCTTACAATTTTGCATGCATTCACACATTTACACCACCATTCTCGAGTTGGGACACCTTGCTATGTGTTGGCCTAGTTAGTTCTAGTGCCCATGGGTAACACCATGTAACCCTTTTAGCACTCACTTGATGTAGCACCTTGTAAGTCCTTGTTCGATTGACAAGACCGTTTAGGGCACCTTGTCTCCATTTCCAACAAGGCCCTTGCACGGGTTCAAGGTTAGGCTATACGCTTGCTAACCTTTTGATGTTCCAGCCATCGAAATTTTTGATCATCACACTCATTTTAATGTCTTTTATTTTATCCTTGGGTTTGATTTCTATCTTTATCTTGACCCCATAGTGAAGCTCTATTTCTATACCTATGTTCATCTTCGTTAAAACTAGACATTGAAGAGGAAGAGAAAGATGAGAAACTAGGATAATCACCATGGCTCCTATATTTGCCCCCATGGTCCCTTAATATATCTTCTCTAAGTTTAGAAGCTATGCTAGGTCTTGAGGCCATTTAGGAATTTCTCCATATCCTATAGGATTGTTTGTACTAGTTGAATGTAGTCCTTGCATGTAGTAAGGGTCAAAACGAGCATATGAAAATCCTCCTTGAGGTTATTCACTCAAATTCTCTTCAGTATAGAACCTATCGTTTCTCCTATGACTGTTCTCATCATACAATGCATTATTGATCTTATGTGAAGAAGACATGGTTTTAATGTGTGTGACTTAAAATATTAATATTAATATTTTCTAAAAGATAAATCATTAATACTTTTACAATAATTGTTTATAATATAACTAATCTAGCTAACTAGCCCCATTCCTGGCAATGATGCCAATGATGAGCAACAGGTACCCCCTACATGCAACCATACGAATCACAAGCATTCACACATGATCTGGTCAAATTCTATGGATAGCATTGATTGCAGTTCACTATCTTCCCACTTGGACTAGTGGTAGCTTTGTCACGTATGATTTAGTCTAAATTGAGGCATATGCTTCTTGATGTTGTTTTGGCCTTACGCTATTCCTAACTATAATAGTAAAATTAATTATTTAATCTAATTAACAACATAAAGATCAAGTCTAAACTAGCCTATGGATGATGAGTGTTTGTTCCCAACTTTCCATACATGTTCTGAACCCATGTATCTACTACTAGGGTTATCAAGCGTTATGCTACTGGGCGAACCAAGCAATAACATTGCTAGAATTACCAAGCGAATATGTATTTTTGCTCAAAAATGGTCACACTTATTTTGCCAATTGATTAATATGCATGGAAACATAAATATTAACTAAGTACATGGAATATAAATTATATTAAAAGTAAATTTAGACTAAGTCAAAGTGCTGCAATGAATAAGAATCAATCTCTATCTTATTACCATTCATGGAATGTGTCTAGGTACATTGCCACTTGAATAAGATGCTATAAAACTGACTCAGATCCACACTACAACCACTCACTAATTATTCTCTAAGACTATGAAATAAAAATACAAGAGTTTAGCTACTCTATTGATAATAGCATTCCAATACCAGGAGGGAGCATGCATATTTATAGGCAAAAACAGACACTGTGTCAATGGGTATGCATCAATGTGTCATTGCATACGTCAACGGGATCATGTTAACAAGTATGTATTAATGGGTATGCATTGACATGACCACATTAAGGCAACTACATCAAAGTAGCTATGTCAAGGCAACTACATTGAAGCAGCTACATTGGGGTAGCTACATCGAAGCAGTTGCATCAAAGTGACTACGTCGATGCAATCTCATTGACATAGCCAATTGATGCTTCATTAGCTAGTGATTACTTTAAAAATTAATAAAACACAAGAATTCATTATGCCTATGGTAAGATACCTTACATTCCAAGTTTAGTAATCCTTTCTCTAGTCCATCTCACCTCACTATATATTTAATCATAACTTGTGGTTTTGTATAATATATCATTATTTTCCCAATTTGATGATACTAACATGTGTCTTTTGCTAGATAGGTATGCATTACATTCAACTCCTTAGTGCCTAAGGACAGTTTGAGGTGTGGTTATACAAGGGCACTAATGGCTAGAGCCTGCTTTAGGGAGGATCCACTTGTATAACTTTTGTATTTCATACTTTTTAAGTAATTCCACATCATCTTATGCCTTCCATAACATCTAATAAACTTCACATATCATCTAATAATCTATCCATACATTAGAAATTCATTATCCATTTCTTATCCATACTATAAACTTTCGTTGCTCAGGATTCCTTCTTCATGAAACTTGAACACTAAATTGTTGAAAATTGTGCATCACTCATGATCCATGACCCTCTAGAAAAGCTTTAAATCTTCCAGACATTCCATTAGACTCATTTTTTGCAAGAAAAATCAATGAGAAATTTGAACTTTTTAATGGTGACATTGTAGTTACAATGTCACAAGCACCTACGATGTTTGATCTACCATGTCATACACAGAAAAATTGTATATATATATATGGGAGTTAGTGAAAATTTTCATTTCTCTCATTTGTATCAAGAGAATTTTTTGTAGTTTTTCCTTTGCCCTCTTGCACACTAGCTTCCAAAGGCCATAACCTTGCCCTCATAGTTTGATTTCCAAACTTTCTTAAATCTTGTTGATCTTGAAGTGTTCAACTTAGTTGGGCGGGGGGAGGGGGTGTTGTGGCGGTGTGGGTCCATTGCATGATATAAACAAAATTCAAAATTTGAGAATTTAAGCAAAAAATTCCTAACACTCGAAAGATATTATAAAGGGTAAGTACAAGGAAATAATAAGAATCTTAAAGTTACTCAATCAAACTAAGGCCAAAAAGATTTAGATAATAGTCCTAATAGATCATATCAACTATTTTAGGCCATAATAAACAAGAAGAACAATAGAAGGTCATAAGTAACTAAAAGATATAACACCTAAGGGGTTCCCTTTTAAAACTTTTTCTAAATCTACAATCGTAATAATATAAGAACTTGATCTAACCAATGGTATGAGCAAGGTAAAGAACTATTAAGAATTGATATGAACACCATAATAATTTCAAATCATTGTTGATTATTGATGAGACGTGACATGCACTGTGCCGCGATATCGCATCCCATGCGATATCGCGTACGCGATATCGCGGTCCACCGCCATATCTATAAATAAGAGGTGGCACTCCCCTCATTTCCCAATCCTGGCTAGAAGTAGCGAAGCTCTGGCAATTTGATCCCTCCAGAGTTAGAATTTTTCCCATGTGCCCGCAATAGGAGTCCTAGAGTGAACGGCTCTTTATTCGAGCAACTTGTAACCTGAACCCAAGTTGTGTACGACAATAAAGACGAACTTGATTGGATACACCTTGCAGCACGTGGTTTTAATTATTGTTTTTATTTATTGCTTTCCTTGTACGCACGAGTATGACTTGATTACGAGCATCTACAGATGTGTACGGCTAATCAAGGAATCGGCTACTCGTCGCAACGCGTGAGTACGACTTAACTACGAGCATTGGCTACTTGGTAACCCAGTAGCGTATTCCAGGATCTGCACTTGGTAATCCCAGTAGTAGTCCAATGTGTACAGATAGTTAAGGAATCGGCTGCTCATCGCTAGGCTAGAACGTGTGATAAGTATGACTTGGCTACGAGCATCCACGGGTGTGTACAGCTAGCCAAGGAATCGACTACTTATCACACTTAGGCTAAATAGGTGCCTCAGTACGACCACTTCGAGCACTTGCGTTACGTGTTGTGATCCCAGTAACGATTAGCATTTGGTAGCCACAGTTGCATAGTTCAGGGTGTGTCCGGTAAGTGGGAACGGATGTTGACGCTAGTTAATTTAGATTTAGGACACTAGTTAGAGTTAGTTAGTTTCTCAACCCTTTCTCTCATAGCATAGGCGATAAACTAAAAAATACCAAAAAAATCATATACCTCAGACTTGCTTAACCATACACCGTGACACATACAAGCAAGCCTGGGAAGACAACGAACGATTAACCCCAAGTGTTTCTTGCGGTGTTAAGGCATTTAGTCTGCGGAGTTCGACCAGATCGCACGTGCACGTTCGTATTCGTATGGTTGAGTGTAGGGGTACCTTGCCACTCATCATTGGCGCCATTTCCGGGGACTAAGTGTTTTTCACCCCAATTGAACATAAGGGATATCACTCACATCGTTGTAAGCTCTAACGAACCTTAGGGTTAATCAGTTACGCAAGAACATTAATTAACGGTAGAAATAGCACACCATTAGAGATGGCTTCTTCTCATGAAATTAACTCACCTAAGGGCAACACAGAAGAAAGTCAGCATCAGATGCATAACCCAGATCAGCCGGGTCCTAAACAATCTAAGGTCACATATACTCATCCTGATGAGTATGTCCCTGACTTTACTTTTATTTTTCATCAAGATGAACAACTGCGATGGAGAGATCTGCAAGGTAACATCGTGTTACCCCCAGATAGATCTGCCCCTAACATGCTTTTCCGTGCCTTAGCACAGACTGGCATGCAAGAACTGATTGCAGAATACGTTTTGGATGATTATGACATAAGGGATTATCATCCCACAAATGCCCAATGTATTCAGGATGCAAGGCAGGAGAGCCAACATTCATTGTCGAAGGGCAAGGTCCCCCACGTCATTAGTGAAATAGGAGATGAGGAGCCCCTCACGATGGGTTTCTTAGAAAATGATGTTCCTCCTCCTCACTCTGGTGAGGAGGTAAAGCATCAGGGCCTTCGATCGACGATACATATTCCAGGCTCTGATCCTCGTGAGCACCAACTGTTCACGGCAGGAACAACCACTCACACTAAGGACAGACAATTGGGTCGTCACAACGATCAGGGCTGAAGCAGCCGAAGAGAAGGTAAGAAACATTGCCATGGTGATGGATCCCCTTCCTCTTCTCCTTCATCTCACCATTCACACTCTCCTTCCATATCTGGGCGCAACCATCGTGAGCATAACGGAGAGAGTAAAAGTAAAAGGGAAAATAAAATGCCTCGACAAGAAGGTCGAGAGGAGTTAGGACAAGGGCAAGGACGTAGGGAAAGTAGGGAACCACCACGTAGACATCATAGATGTCATGAAAGAGATGAACATGTTGAGCCCCTACTTGCAACGCGAAGTATGCTTGACATAATAGAGGCAGTTAGGATTCCCACAAGGCATTTAAAGGACAGTAGGATCAAGCGTTTGGACATGAATAATATCCCACGATTTGAAGGGGGATACAATGCTGATCCTCAACATCATTTACAGGCATTACACAATGCCTGTGCCTTGCAGAACATAGATAATGAGTGGCAGAAGCTTAAGTTGTTCCCAAGGACACTCACCAAAGAAGCAGAGAGCTAGTACCAGTCCTTAGAACCGGAAACCATCAGGAGGTGGAGTACGATTCTTGAACTATTCAACAACAAATATCAGACATACTCCAGAGTGTCCAATTTGCGTAAGCAGATCCAAGGCTGGAAACAAGGTACTCATGAACCCTTGGATGCTTCCATGGCCCGTTATTGTACACTGCTACATCGTTGCCTGGGCCATGGGTACGCTAAGCGGGATCAACTTCGCCACATCGTGGATGGGCTACGAAATGAAACACAAAGAACTCTTGGGACTTACGCCCAAGGGAGACTCTCCCAACTAAAAGCCCATGAAGTTGAAAGCTTGTTGGAACAAGTAGCGCAAGAAGAGGGTGAGCTACGGAAGAGAGAAAGTGCGGAAGAATACAATCGCGATCCCTCCCTCCGCAAGAAGGGAGTGAAATTCTGTGATGAGGAGGATGAGTCACCACTCGAAGAGTTGGCGAACTGGAAAACCGTGCCGATCCAAAAGTTAACAACCGAGGTATCGGCTAAGGTAGCCCAAATGTGGGATTCCTTAGACTCATGAATAGAAACATTCTTGAAAATCGTAGAAGAGTCTAAGGTTGAGCAAAGTAGTGACAAAGGAAAGAATAAGTGGAGAGATTTAAGCCCTGCACATAACAAGGGTAAGGGAAAAATCACTAACTCCGATGTGGCTGTAAATTCTGATTCAGACAATGATAGTGGATGTGAGGTCTGCTACTATGACCATCCTAAGGGATGTTGTCCAATTATCTCACATCTACAGGAGTCTGGGGTGTATGCATTAAATCCGAGACTTAATCAACGGCAAACACCCTGAAGGTTGCCTTATCCATAAGGTAACCCAAGGCAGTTCCACCAACCACTAACATATTACGCAAGTGGAACGCCTCCACAGCCCATTGGACAACATCATTTATGGAAATACCCACAGTCATGGGGGATGCCACCGCCAACACATCAATACCCTTACCAGCAACCTTATCCTTACGGTTATTATGTGCAGCAGCTAGTTTCTCCAGGTGACTCTATGGGTCACGCTA
>MNCI01008335.1:1185065-1208606 GCA_015680685.1 Gnetum montanum | reverse complement strand
CAACTTAAGAAGAGCAATATCCAACTAGAGTTGGCGGACCAGTCCATCACCATTCCCTTGGGATTGGTGGAGGATGTTATTACCACTGTGTGTGGTTGGTCCTACCCAGCAGATTTTCTAGTGATCGATGTTAACCACAATGAAGGGGACTTCCTAATTATAATGGGAAGGGCATGGCTAAGCACAGTAGACGCATGCCTTAGGATCCGTGATCTTTCCTTGGAAATCTCCAAGATAAAAATATGTGGAAAGATCAAGAAGAGGATAGTTTCATGCATCACATATAGTGATTCATCAGGTGATGACATGAAGGAAATGTCTCCATGTAACAGGTGTGCCTAAGAAACTCTGCAACAAAGATGCATGTATGTAGCAACCACACAAGAAGTAGTAGACACCCCGTGGTTGACAGCTTCTCATAGGAGTAGAAAAATATGCATGAAACGAACTGAGGAAACTCATGCCAACAACCATGGCATAGACACATTGGAACGTGAGCGTCGCCAACTTCCACCCCTTCACTTAAGATCATCGATTGGGAGAAGTTGAGCACTTCTAAGAAATTCAAACAAATGCTCACTATTTCAGATCTCCCCCTTACAACTCAGTCATGGGGGAGATGGCCACCTATGCTAACCATATGGGGCCCTCAGTTCTTTTTCAATTTCTGTTTTACACATTTTTGTTTTACAAATTTCTTTAACTTTTCTAATTTTTGTTTTACACCATCGTTATACTTTTCTAGTTTTTGTGTGTGTGTGTCATCCACCCTGTAAGTTCATCACCTAATAAGTGTTTAGACCGATGGGATGAACTGTTTTTCATTAATTACTGATGTTTGGTTTTTACCTTTAATTTCCAATGTTGATACTAAGGTATGTCTCTTCTGATATGGCAGACAATGAGATCACTTCATCCATCCATCCATCAAGTCCATGGTTTCACTTGGCTTGGAAATGTACAGTTCCCTTTTTTAATAAGAACTTTAACGAATTAGTGACTGGGCATTTCTCAAACTAAGGAAGGACTCAAGGATTGCAAAGGGTATGGCTTCAAGGGAACTTGATGCTTCTGTCTTGGTCATTCACTTGGGTGCTTGGTTGTTTTCTTCTTGAGTTTTCTTACCGTTTCGATGTTACCCATTCCTCGGAAGCTGTGACAATAAAAATAAAGAAGTCTTTGCATGGTGTGGTCCCCATGCATAAAAACACAAAACACAAAAAAAAAACCAAAGTGAGGATTCAAAGCACACCCCTTAGACGAAATAAAATTTGGGCTGCAAGCACTGGTTATGGAACCAAAGCGTTCCCTCTAACTAAGGCCCTTCTTGCTTCCCATTCTCTCCTTTGTTTCATCGGAATGGTGGTGGCTCTTTGAAGATGCATCCTTGTTCTCCAAGTGGATGGTTTGACCCAATGCATTGATGCGAAGTCAGTGTAAGTGGTTGGTTTGAGCCAGAGTTGGAATGAGATTCGCCAAGTCACATTAATCATAAATCACACAAGGGGCTGTACACCACCTTGTTCTTGGGATTCCATTCCACTTCTCTTCTTCCCATCCTTCTCTCCATTGTTCACCTCATTGCCGGTTGTATCATTAGTGTATATATTTTGGTTGATGCATTGTTTTCTTTTCGGTAAACTCTTACGGTTAAGACTTTACCTCTTGTTCCAAAGGACATTCCCAGAGCCTATGGACTCTTTGAATGAGGAATTGTTAGGGCGTTAAGGGCATGAGCCTGCTTTGGGGAGGACCCACTGACATTCCTATTTGGAACATCAGTTAACTTCTTTTCCTTAACATTTTTGCAAGTAATTTTATTTTTGTTCATTTCCATCTTGACATCCATTTCACCGATGCCATAGTTGTCCCTTTTTACCTATCTTTCTTACTCCTTTTCTTTTTCCATTCTAACACTACCGGAGGTTCGTGATTAGTCATGGGGGTACGGGGCCTAATTTTTCGATTTTTCTCCTAAGCCCCAGATTTTTTCATTTTTTTTCCTAACCCCTACACCTTCGGTCGTCATCATATACATTTTCCCAGATCCATATCAGCCATACCACAACATAGCCAATGGACTTACGCCGAAGCAAGGTATGATTTACTTAATGATTCAATTACCCTTGCTAATATATGATTGTGTTGTGTGTGCAGATGGCAATCATACAACAACGGAATGGATCTGGAGCAAACACTTGGAATGGAGCAGTGCTAAAGCAGCTATGCAAAGGAGTGGAATCGATAATGCGCTTACGGATGGACAACGAAAGGCGCAATCTAGGCGTTGGCAGCAACAAGACTCTTCTCTCTTCTTCTCTTCTATTCTCTCTCCTCTTTTCTCTCAGCTGCCAAATGTGGCCTGATGTCATTGTAATAAGGTGTTCACCATTGTTGTCATGAACACCAATTTTTGTCAAGTCTTGGAATAAAGACCCGTTCACCTGTCATCCCATTAGTTCCATTCCCCTCAATAATCCCATACCTACCTGATATCATTGTAAGGAATTCAAGGACGAGTTTTCATTCAGTCATGGGGGTATGATGAGACGCGACATGCACTGTGCCGCGATATCCCGGCTGCCACGATATCACATCCCATGCGATATCACGTCTTTCCCTGCGATATCACGTATGCGATATCACGATCCACCGCCATATCTATAAATAAGAGGCGGCACTCCTCTCATTTCCCAATCCTAGCTAGAAGTAGCAAAGCTCTAGCAGTTTGATTCCTCCAGAGTTAGAATTTTTCCCATGTGCCCGCAGTAGGAGTCCTAGAGTGAACGGCTCTTTATTTGAGCAACTTGTAACCTGAACCCAAGTTGTGTACGGTAATAAAGACGAACTTGATTGGATAAACCTTGCAGCACGTGGTTTTAATTATTGTTGTTATTTATTGCTTTCCTAGTGCGCACGAGTACGACTTGACTACGAGCATCTACGAATGTGTACAGCTAATCAAGGAATCGACTACTTATCGCAACGTGTGAGTACAACTTAACTACGAGCATTGGCTGCTTGGTAACCCAGTAGCGTATTCCAAGATCTGTGCTTGGTAATCCCAGTAGTAGTCCAATGTGTACGGCTAGTTAAGGAATCGGCTGCTCATCACTAGGCTAGAACGTGTGATAAGTACGACTTGGCTATGGGCATCCATGGGTGTGTACGGCTAGCCAAGGAATCAGCTACTTATCACACTTAGGCTAAATAGGTGCCTCAGTATGACCACTTCGAGCACTTGCATTACGTGTGGTGATCCCAGTAACGATTAGCGTTTGGTAGCCACAGTTGCATAGTTCAGGGTGTGTCCAGTAAGTGGGAATGGATGCTGACGCTAGTTAATTTAGACTTAGGACACTAGTTAGAGTTAGTTAGTTTCTCAACCCTTTCTCTCATAGCATAGGCGATAAACTGAAAAATACCAAAAAAAATCATATACCTCAGACTTACTTAACCATACACCGTGACACATACAAGCAAGCCTGGGAAGACAACGAACAATTAACCCCAAGTGTTTCTTGTGGTGTTAAGGCATTTAGTCTGCGGAGTTAGACCGGATCGCGTGTGCACGCTCGTATTCGTATGGTTGAGTGCAGGGGTACCTCGCCACTCATCAATTATAGATGGCCTTGAAGAGGATACTAGGAGGACCTTCATAACATGAAATCTGTAAAGATGTAACTTCAAGTATCTCCTTTATGGCCTACACTAACCAATAATGGAGAATGGTACTTAGGAGAAATGTACCAATTCTAGAGAAATAAACAAGCCAATGAAATAGTTAAAACCGAAGGAGTCTTTATGCCATACATAGTAGAAAGGACTTATGAAAAAAGAAGATAGGGACAAAAGATGAGAAACTTTCTAGAAGCTTGATGACAAAGGGAAGAAGCTTATGGAAGAGCCACCACTGCCCAACATATGAACTATATCAAGCCACTTCAAATTTTGTTTTAGTTTTGTCATGTAACTATGTCATTTTTGTACACACCACTGCAGCACTCAAAATTAATTAGTAGTTAGCGTCAGTCAATAATCCCATCATTCCTAATTTTTTTGTAAAGAAATCTCGGTCCTATCCTATTAACTCAAGGACAAGTTTTTACTTAGTCGTGGGGGTATGATGAAGTATTGGTTGGCTATGTCAATGTAGCCACGTCTAGGCAGATGCCTCAACGCATGTGCCTCAACACATGCCTTTCCATATGTTTAAATAAAAAGTCAATTGTTGGTCAACTACAATATTAGATCCCCAATATTGAATCACATGCTACATTATTAAATATCCAATATCACAGGAGGCATGCTTGCCTATAAATATAGCACTTGGATGCATGATCCAAAGAACTTTCATTCCAACCTTAGGTAAACTCTTGTAGTTTGTTTTTGTAGTTTTAGCAATAGAGTGAATGCTTACAATGTGGTGTTGAGAAATTGTATAGAATATTTATTTGAGTGAAGTGTACTTGGGCATAGTTCATGTCTATAAATAAGGATCAAGATTAATTTTCATCATTGTAGCATCCACTTAATTTTACTATGTTACTTAGCATAGTTTTTACTATTTTCTTAGTTTAATCATTTACATTTCCAAGTACTTTACTTTTTTGTTCATTAGTAAAGTAGAATGAGTGCTACTGGTTTCGAGCATTTAAGTATAATCATTTGGTAATCCCAGTAGTGTTATTACTTGGTTTGCCTAGTAGCATAATGCTTGGTAAACCAATAATGGTTACATGAATCCAAGACATGTATGATAAGCCAAGACCAAATGCTCATTGTTCTAGGCTAGAGTAGATTTACATTACTGTCATTACTCAGATTTAAGATTAAATTTTATTCTCAATTATGTTTATCACTAGGAGTAAAATGGGCCTAACAACATCAGTTATCATATGCCTCACTTTGGACTAAACCATACATAACAAAGCTACCACTAGTCCAAGTGGGAAGATAATGTCTTGTGATCAATGCTTAATAATCTAGATGCCACCACGAGTCCCATCCACAAAATTCGACTAGATCATGCATGAATGCTTATGATTTTTATGGTTGGGTGTAGGGGGTACGTGCCGCTCATCAACCTATTACTAAAAAATTATTAAAGGTAAGATCTGGAACAAAGCATCCAAGTTGGTAACTATAATATCTCACTTGTGTCTAATGTGCTTAGATGTGAGACAATTTTTTTCTTTTTGCGATTGTTGATTTATCCCAAAAAATCTTTAAAAACTTAAATTGCTTTAAAAAAATGTCACAAGAAGTACATATTTAAAATTGGAAATATAACTTTCCAAGATACATAAAAAAGAGCTAAAGCTAATCAAGTGATAAGGAATCAAAAATAAGATCTTCCATCTTAGGAAGTGTAGAAAGCACCACAACATGTATGAATGCATATATTTGATAACTTTGCAAAATCGTTAAGGCATTTTCATAAAAATAGGAAATTGAAATCTACATATGTTCTAATGGAGACATACCATAATTATCCTAAAGTTATCACCTTTATATCTTTTGTGATAACATATACAACTTATATTGTATTGTAGCATTTTTGACCTAGTCATAGGTTTCTAGCCAAAGTTGAATGTAGCCATAGGTTAATCATTTCATCTACATTCTAGAGTAGAGGGTTTTAATAGTGTGCTCTTCTTGAATGATAATCAATATCCTCCTTCTCAAAATATAAAGTTAATAGGATGGTACTCCCTTTGTCCTTTATTGCCTCATGGCATGCCTCCATGAAATAGTCTTTCCTAAGTTGGGCCTCAGTGGGCTAATAAGGTCTAGAGACTTTGTCAACCACTTTGTATTCACCTGTAGTGGCTTATGATCCAACTTTCATCAATGTTTCCATTAGCATTAATGGGGCTACATGTTTAGGTGGTAACACAATGTTGCCTTATAAGTATCTCCATCTCATTTGTTCATCCTAATGTAGAAAAAAAGGTAAATTCTAGATAATAGGAATCCAAATGTTGATAGATGACCTTGACTTAATAAGACACATTATCATCATTTCTTGTTATTTTATCATTAACCCTTGAAGAATTATTATCAAGTAGGGAATTGGCCCTACTAAAAGAAGAAATTTTGAAATTAGTGCATGTCGCGTAATAAAAGAAGAGTATTGTTTTTCAAAGATAGATATTAAAGCTTTTAATAATGATCATTTATAATCTAACTAATTTAGATCACTAGCACTAAGTCCCTGGAAACAAAGCTAATAATGAGTGATGATGTAGTCCCTACTCCCAACCATTCAAATTACAAGCATTTGTGAGTGACCCAATCATAATCCATGAATTGGACTAGTGGAATATTTAGATGGGTAAATGTGATCACCAACTGTAGTCACTTCAATTACACTTGTAATGGCCCATAATTCATATGGTTAAGTGTAATTGAGACATATGATTAATGTTCATGGGGCATGATAAAAATATTAAAATGTCATCTAATTAATTAAAGTGCAATAATAAAACTTTAATTTACTCTAAGATGATGAGTGTCTATTGCCACTTCATGCACATATCCTAAACACATATATTCACCACTGGGATTACCAAACATAGCATTGTTGGGCTAACCAAATGTTAACATTATTGTGTTACCAAACAAACATATATTACTCTTGAAGTGGTTATATTCATTCCACCATATTCTAAGGCGCAATGAAAAGTAAATCATGAACTAAGCCCAAGAGAAAGTAAACATTAACTTCAATACAAGAGAGAATAAACTGCATTAAAAGTAAATTTTATTCCAAGTCAAAGTGCTACAATGAAGGTGAATCAATTTTTATCTTATTACTATCATGAACTATGTCTAGATAGAAATCACTTAAATAAGACTCTATCAATTAATTCAAGTGCACATTGTGGGCACTCATTGACCGCTCTAATTTCTATGAAAATAAATTGCAAGAGCTTTGCTACATTAATGACCAAGTGGTGCATTTAATATGGTAGGTGAATGGTATTTATAGGTTTCACCTACCCTAGATACATCACATTTACTATATCATATGAAAGCATACAATATCATAGGTGCGATATTGCACAAGAAAAATTAATTATTCATCCCTTGATGATGTGTGAACTTGAGTAGATTTTTGGAATTCTTACTAAGATCTATGCTAACTCTTTTATCTTTGTTTCTTTATATCGAGGATTCATATAACCATGAATCATTTTTAAGTATATGAAATATTTATAACTTTGATTCATATATTGCAATTTAATGTTCTCTTCAAAATAATTTCAAATAAAGCATCATGCGATTTAGTTATTTTGTTTTCCTTGATATTCCAAACTTAGTAGGCTTTGTGATCCATTAAAAAATCGAGAAGCAATTCCAAAGGAACCTTTTTATTCAACTTTCCAATATGCCTATGAAATATAAATATAATAAGTTTCCCTAAATGAATAAACATAAGATACAATACATGCTACTATTGTTTGATCATTTCTTAATAGGAGCAATGTTAATAGTGAGGTGTTAGCCTAATGGTATGGGTCTTGGCTTGGTAACCCTATGTCATAGGTTCAATTCTACTAAGTAGTACTAAGTTTATAAACTTCTATAAATCTTGGGGTGTACCTATGTTTCATGCATCATACATTTCCTTATTTCTTTCATATTCTAGTTCTTTCTTTAAATAATAGTTTTATGTTGAGGCATTGTATAGAGAATACAATGATTGGTCATTTAATGTTCATGCATATTAGGGATGATTAAGGTTATACATATTAACAATTGATTTAATAGATAGTTTCGAAAAACTATGAGGCTGCCAAATGGTGCTTTGGCAACCTAATAACAATTGCAAAAGAAAAATTGAAAATAGTTTTCTCAATGGAAAAAAAAATTTGACTTTTATAATCATTAGAGATCTTTTAAAGGATAAAAGTTTTTCATTTTAGGAAATAAACTTCAAAGTGAAGAAGATTAATGAAATTTATTTATTTAAGTTTCTCAACGATTTCTTAGAAACTTGAAGATTTCTCATGTAAGTTAA
Source organism: Gnetum montanum (assembly GCA_015680685.1). NCBI lineage: Eukaryota > Viridiplantae > Streptophyta > Gnetopsida > Gnetales > Gnetaceae > Gnetum > Gnetum montanum. The sequence continues at coordinate 1,200,580 of MNCI01008335.1, read as the reverse complement.
TAAGAAATATTTTACATACATAAGTTGCAACTTGAACTCATTTTCTATGCTTATATAAAATTTCTTCTACAATCGAAGCATTATCTATTTTGCACAAACTTTTTAATTTTTTTTATCTATGTTTGTGAATGGCCTGGTCCCACCACTTCCCCCATTCACTAGAGATTTCCAAAGCATACAAATAATAACATAATATGATTGTAATAAATGACCAAATGTAATATACTCTATATGTTGAGGTGTATATAACATTATAAATCCTTTTTTAATACCATGATCTAACAAATAATTTTGAGTTATTTTGATATGTCTTCATCTCCTCTCTAACATTATAACTCCTTTAATTTGTAATTCTTTTCTTTTTCAACCTTATCTTAAAATGTTTCACTTTTTCCAAGACTTGTGACTTGTTTAACAAATCATAAAACCATGTCATTTGATTAAAATCATTCATAAATATAATAAATATTTTTCATTTTTAACATAGTGATGTCAAAGATCAACAAACATCAAAATGAATTAACTCTAATGGCTTAAGTAATTTAGGTGTCATTGTATGGTATTTAGGAAATGGTAACCTATGCTTCTTCCCATTTTATATTCTTTACATTTAAAATCATGGTGAACATTATCAAATTTTGGAAGTGTTAAAAAATATGTATTTTCTTTAGTACTTTAATATTTGTATGTCCCAAGATAATTAGGTGCCATTTTTACCAATCATTTTGATCAACAATAAGACATAACTTTTGAGCACAATGATCTATTAACTTAAAAGGTTCCATTACAAAGTATAATATAGGCTAACACATCACTTACATGATGTATTATGTAACATAGTTATCTATTACAATTTTTACTAAACTTCACATAAAATTCATCATTTACCAATTTATATATGAAAATCTATGTCATTGAAAACTCTACACCATAATACACATTCTTCAATTTTAGGTCAAAAACATTCATTTTCTTGCATTTTGGTAACTTTAACCAAATAACCATCATCGATTTCTACATATTAAGATTTAGTTACTATGTTAATATTAACAAAAAAGTGATGCAAGACTCTAGAATCAATATACATAGAATTGACAAGCATTTCATTAGATTAGACATAGGGAAAATATTAAAATCAATCACCAAAGTTTCAAAATTATTTTCCATCTCCTTTACAATATTTGCAAACTTGAACTTATTGTTTTAGTTATTCCCTTTATTTTTCTTATTCCATCATTTAGTCCCATTTTGGCATATTTATTAGTTTGATATTTAGTTATTGCCTTTGCTTGTAGATTCAAACAATGATTTATATCATCATTATCTTTACAGCTAGTTCTTCCTATTCATATTAATAGTATGTTAGAGATCATGGCTTCCGTCAGGAATTTACACCATTGATGGTATAGGTTTTTATCTTACCTTCTTCTTCTAAAACCATTATGCACAACTTTGCCAAAATATAATGCTTCCATAATTTTTCATCTTAGGAAAAACTTAGTATCATCACAATGGTAAAGCTTTTATCAAACATATTTTAATTCTCTTCTAACACTTGCCTATTTTGGGCTTGCCATTCAACTTATAACTTATAGCGTAAAGATTTTTTGAACCAACGTCACAACTAAATGAGAGTATTTCGATCTTAAGGAATTGAATTAATTTTACAAAGAAACTACGTTTGATTCCTTTTTCCTCTCAAAAGTTTTGTCAAGATCTCTCGACTTCTTATACGGTGAATCTTGTTTTTCAACTAATTGAACATACTCCTATGACACACTTCGGGCTATAAGCATTTGCGCTATTTTGTTGTTGTCATCCACTGCAATGTTTTCAACCAAATTTTCTTTAGGTAGCCTATTTCACTGGTATATTAAAGATTCCATTTTCCATCTAACCGAATAGAGTATAGCATAAGTTGATCAAAATGCGAATGTGGGGATTTCATTCCCCTTCTTCCATGCACCGCGTTCCCTGCCTTTGATTCAGTCAAGCAACTCAGTTGAATGAAGGAACCAATTTTAAGTGCCACTCTTTCATCAGTGTCATTCTGTCATGGGCCTGTAAGAATCTTTCTTTTTGATTTTTTGGAAATTCTGAATCCTATGGTTTTGCACACGCTTAACAACCAACGGTGAGAACCCGGCCAAAATTTTAACAGCGATGTATTATTTGAACACTGACGAACATTTTATCAACGTAATCTATGCATGATAATCTATGCATGAAAAGAATCTGATTGGTAGAAGCAAGGAATCAAGGATTCCTAATTCTGAACATGTTTGAGTATGTGTGCCTTAAGAAAAAGTGGGGACATGATAAAGAAAATTTAAATATATTGGTTTTTTAAAAAAAATTAAATCTCATATATCATAAAAAAATATTGTAGAATATAGAACAAGTACAATGAAAATTCAAAATATTGTTAATGCTTAAAAATTGCATAGAAGATTGCAATATCACCATTAAACTAAAGCAAGAAAATTTGCAAAGGTATGGAAGGTGATGAGTCCCGATATTGGACCCTCCATATCAGACCTTGATATCGGATACGTGATATCGGAGATGTCGAAGCGATATCGGAGATGTCGAAGCAATATCGGACATGCTGGAATCTATCTCATTGGCTATAAATAGGAGACAGGGGCACTTGGTTTGGCATTAGTTTTTAGTCCCTTAGCAAAACTCTTGCAGTTTTTTCCTTCTAGAGTTAGAATTATTTTTGAGTGCCCACAGTAGAAGTCATAAAGTGAATGGATCTTTATTCAAACATTGTGTACCTGAGCACACCTTGTGTCTGGAAATAAAGACGAACTTTGTGATAAACCTTGCATTTAATGTTATTTACGGTTATTTGATGTTCTCATTAGTTAATCAATGTTATTTTTATTGAATTGTTAATTATCAACGAATTAGCACACTCAGCACAACCACTCCTAGCATACGTGGGAACACTTGGTAACCTAGTAACGACTAGCATTTGGTAATCCCAGTAGTGTTACATTGGTTCAAGATGTGTTTGGAGAGTGGGAACAGATGCTGGTGTTAGAACTAGTTAGAGAATAGTTAACTAGTTAAATCAAATTAGTTATTAAATTATCTCATTTCTCTCTTTTAAGCATTAAGAAAATAAAACATAAAATAATAAAAATCACATACCTCAAGTTTACTTAACCATACAATTGAGCCTTACAAGTAAGCTTGGGAAGACAATGATTGCATAACTCATCCTTGTTCTGTGTAGGTGCCTAAGCACTTAATCCTCAAAGTTTGACCAGATCGTGCATGAACACTCGTATTCGTATGGTTGAGCATAGGGGTACCTCGTTGCTCATCATTGGCCCAGTTGTTGTGGATTTTGTTGTTTGTGCGTTGATTAGAACTTAGGAAATCCTTCCATCGTTCAAACAAACCTTTAGTGTTAAATATCCTACAATCACCAGGGAAGGGTATCACACACTGAATAATCAATCATATTTCCTTCTTCTTATGAGAGTGCTTCACTGACTAGGTTCGACACCATGAACAATTAGAGGTAGGGTGCACATGATGATTTGCCAGTGCCCCAACAGTTTCTCATGGTATACGCTCATCTTGATGAGTATATACTAGACTTTACCTTTATCCTCCACCAGCATGAACAACTGCGATGGCATGTGATGAGAGCGGTTACTCTAGCAGTTTATTCTAATTATTAGAGCAGTTACTCTTATTATTAGAGTAGTTGCTCCCAAGCCTATAAATACAATGCCCAGGCACACAACTGAAAAAGAAGTCTTTTAGAAGTCAAGTAGCAAAACTCTTGTAGTCTGTTTAAAAGTTAGAATATTTTCCAAGTGCCCACAGCAAGAGGTCTAAGTGTGGATGGATCTTTATTTAAGCATTGTGTACTTAAGCACACTTTGTGTACGGTAATAAAGATGAGCTCTTTGATTCATCCTTGCAGCACTTGAGATTTGTTTTCTTACGCATTTCTTTTATTTTATTTTATGCACTTTACATTTATGTTATTAGTGTAGCAATTCATTTTGATCAATTAAGCAAATCGTTAAATTACACTCAGTACAATCACTTCAAGCATGCGTGTGACACTTGGTAACCTAGTAACGATTACCATTTGGTAATCCCAATAGTGTTGCACTGGTTTAGGATGTGTACGGCAAGTGAGAACAGATGCTAATGTTAGGATTAGTTAGAACTTAGTTAATGAGTAGTTAAGATAAATTAGTCACTTACTTATCTTTCTTCTCCCTTAATAGCATAGGACATAAAAGCATAAAAGATATAAAAATCATATGCCTCAAGCTTACTTAAACATACAATCGTGACATACAAGTAAGTTTGGGAAGACAATGATCAACCAACCCATCCTTGTTCCACAAAGACGCATAGGCACTTAGTCTTTGAAATTCAACTAGATCGTGCGTGAAACGCTTGTATTCGTATGGTTGAGTGTAGGGGTACCTCGCCATTGGTGTCGTTGCTGGGGACTTAGTTGTTTGTGTGTTAATTAGAACTTAGAAAATCATTCACATCATTGGAACAAACCCTTAGGATTGATTGAGAAAATAATAAACAAGAATACATTGCACACTGAACAAACAAGTATGTCTCCTTCTTCATATGAAAGTGCCTCACTGCCTAGGTTTGAAATAGAAAATAGTCAATGGTGTAATACACATGACATTGATCCACCAATTCCTCAACAAGTTTGAGTGGTATATATTCATCCCAATGAATATATACCAGACTTCATCTTTATCCTCCATCAAGACAAACAACTATGTTGGCAAGACTTAAAAGGTAACATAGTGTTACCTCCCAATTGTTCAATCCCGAGCATGCTTCTTCATGCTTGCACACGAATTGGCATGTTGCACTTACACGTAGAATATGTTGTGCAAGATCATGACTCGAGAGAATACCATCCCATAGAGGTACAACATCAAAGGGACTTGCAACAAGAGAGACATCATAAGTCTTTGAAGGATAAGTGATCCTAGTATGCCCCACATGTCTTCAGCAAAAATAAGGGTGGTGAACCTATCTCAGGAAGTCGACCACACAATGATGTTCCTCCCTTTGACTTTGCCTAAGGGGTTATGTATCAAAACCTTCATTCCACTATTCATAACCCAGGTTCTGATACCCACAAGCACAAAGGATCTAAAAAAGAAACGCAAACTCATGATAAAGGTGGACATTCTGATCACAATTATGATCGGGGTCAAGACCATAGAAGAGAAGGTAGCAGATACCATCATGGTGATGGTTATCCTTCTTCTTCACCTTCATCATCTCCTTCACCCTCTCCTTCAATATACTGATGTGGTCATAAAGAAAAAGACCATGGGAATAAAGGTAGGAAAAGTGGAAGTCATAGAAGAAACAGCCAGGAAAGGGAACAAGGGCACTTTGAAGAGTCATGACATAGAAGAAGGGAGAGTAGGGAACAACGTAGGCATCATAGACACCATGGATGAGACGATCATGATGAACCCCTCCTCGCTACTCGAAGTATGTTGGACATAACTGAGGTTGTTAGAATTCCAACAAGGCACCAGAAAGATAGTAGGATCAAGAGATTAGATATGAAAAATATCCCATGATTTGAAAGGGGATACAACATTGATCCTCAGAATCACTTACAAGCATTCTATGATGTGTGTGCGTTACAAAATATATGGAACGAATAGTAAAAACTTAATTTGTTTCCATAGACACTAGTTAAAGAAGTGGAAAGGTGGTATCGATTTTTAGAACGATAATCCATTCATAGGTGGAATACTATGTTAGAACTATTTAATGACAAGTACCAAACATACTCCTGAATGTCTAACTTGAAAAAGCAAATCCAAGGCTAGAAACATGGAGGACATGAACCCTTGGATGTTGCCATGGGCTGATATTATGTACTATTACACAATTTTCCTGGCCATGGTTATTCGTAAAGGGATCAATTGCGTCATCTCATAGATGGTCTTAGGCATGAAACGAGAAAAACCTTTGCAACTTATGCCCAAGGAAGACTATCTAAGCTTAGGTCCCATCAAATCCAAAGATTTTTGGAGCAAGTTACTAAGGAATAAGGTGAGCTACGGAAGAGAGAAAGTGCAAAAGAGTATAATCGAGATCCTTCCCTCTGGAAGAGGGGAGTAAGATTTTATAAGGATGAAGAAGAGTCACCACTCGAAGAGATGGTGAATACGAAAATTTTTCCTATCCAAAAGATGACATCAGAAGTTTTGGCAAAGGTAGATCAAATGTGGGATTCCCTAAACAATAAATTTCAAACTATTTTTAAAATAATAGAGGAGTCTAGAGAGCAAGAGAGTGAGAAAAGAAAAAAGAAAGAGGTTGAACATGCACATAGCAAGGGTAAGGGAAAAATTGCCATCATTGAAGAGGTTGTGGATTCAAAAACAAACAATGATAGTGGATGTGAGATATGTCAATATGACCATCCTAAGGGATGTTTCCTTGTAATCTCATATCTACAAAAGTCTGGGGTGTATGCACTCAACCCATGATTAAACAAAAGGCAAACACCCCAAAGGTTACCTTATCCTCAAGGTAACCAAAGGAAGTTCCACCAACCCTTAACATATTATCCCAGTGGAACTCCACCACAACTGATTGAGCAATATCAATAGTGGCAGCACCCACAATCATGGGGAATGCCACCACCAAGGCAATAGTATCCTTATCGGCAACATGACCCGTATCGATATTACGTGCAGTAGCCAATCTCCCCACATGACTCTACTGGTCACATCACTCCTCAACCTCACTACCAAGCCCACGAGTATTATGGGGCTCTCTCTTCTAGGGGTGATATTCTACAAGCATATCATCCTTCTCATCCAGCTGCATCTCTTCCACCAATAGCTCCACTACCACTTGCTCCAGCTATGCAGGGTGAAATCCCTACCCAATCGTAGTAACATAATGCCACAATGGCTGTTAAGTCTCAACCTACTGTTGGTTCCAACAACCACATGAAGAAAAGGCCTTTCTTTAGAACCAATAGTCCAACCAAGCCCTTGTAATAACAAGTAGCTAATTTCTTAGATTCCTTAGTATCAATCAAAACTTTAGAGCCTCCTTCAACCCAATCACCGCACTCAATGCATACGATCATGCTAACACATGTTGTTACCGATTGGATCAAAGCTGGCCACATTTCTAGGAAATTCTTTGATCCTAGGAGTCCTCTGATATACTTACAAATCACTAGAAATGTGTCGTGCAAGGCTCTTTTGGATTCAGGTTCTGGTGTCAACTTGATTTCTTAAGAAATGTACAAGGCCTAGAACTTGCCTCCATTAAAAAAGAGCAACATCTGTCTAGAGTTGGCTGACCAGTCCATCACTGTCCCATTGGGACTGGTGGAAGACATTATTATCACTATTTGTGGGTGGTCATACCTAGCTAACTTCCTAGTGATTCAAGTAAACAACAGTAAGGGGGACTTCCCAATCATAATGGAAAGCGTATGGCTAAGCACCATTGACCCATGCCTAGGAATCCACGATCTTTCCCTAGAAATATCAAAGGAAAATACATTCAGAAAGATTAAGAAGAAGAAAGTTCTGTGCATCGCATACAGTCACACAGGGTGTAATTACATGTAGAGGTCATGGTTTGTGCAAAGTTTAGCATTTCTTGCATGCAATCAGTGTGCATAAGTAATTAACATACAAAGATGCATGTATACAGTAGCCCCATGATAGGAAGACACCCAATGGCTGATAGCTGATCAAGAAAGCAGTTCACTCATATGCATGGAACCAACTGAAGGTTTGACTTGTGCTTACATCGATAGCATAGATGCATTAGAGCAAATCTACTGCCAACTTCCAAGTCTTAACCTTGAAAATATCAACTAGGGGAAGTAGGAGCCTCTCGAGCTGAAACCATTGCCCATCGATATGGAATACACATTCCTTAAAAACAAAAAATCGATAGTTATCAACATTAAGCTTGCTCCTCAATAGAAAGAAGAACTGCTAAAGGTAATAAATAAATGGTCAAAAGCCTTCACTTGGTCATATCCTAGGATATGCCAACATAGAATTTACACTGACCCCTCCATGAAGCCTCAAAGGCAACCGCAAAGGCGATTGAACCCTAAACTGAAGCAAGTAGTTAAGGAAAAAATTGAACAGCTTCTCAAGGCTGGGTTCATATACCCCATTGCTAATAGCGAATGAGTTCGCTCCTTAGTTATTGTGCCTAAAAAGAGAGGCAAAAGGAGGATATGCATAAATTTCAAGCTACTAAATATGGCAACATTCAAAGATCACTTTCCATTGCCATTTTTCAACCAAGTCTTAGACACCATCATAGGGAATCGCTATTATAGTTTTCTAGATGGATATAGCGGATATAACCAAATACAAATAACCCTAGAAAACCAATCCAAGACTACGTTCACTAGTCTTTGGGGAATGTTTGCATACAAACAGATGTTGTTCGGCTTGTACAATGCCCCTACAACATTTCTATGACTAGTTCTAAGAATATTCCAACAACAAATAGGGAATGGCATGGAGGTCTTTATGGATGACTTCTCCACTTATGGAGCAAACTTTGATCAAGCCTTGGATGGTTGGAGCAAGTGTTAAAAAGATATGTAGAAACCAATTTGAGGCTCAACTGGCAGAAAAGCCATTTTATGATCCAGGAAGGCATAGTACTAGGGCACAAAATCTCACACACAAGGATAGAGGTAGACCCTGAGAAAATCAAAATTATCCAAGGAATTACCCATCAACTGGAAACTGTCAAAGATATTCAATCATTCCTTGGACATACTAGCTACTAGAGGAGATTTATTGAGAGCTTTTCAAAGGTTGCCAAACCATTGGTGGAATTAACAAAAAGGATGTACCTTTTGAGTGGACCAAGAAATGCGAATTAGCTTTCCAAACTCTGAAATAGAAGCTAATAGAAACACCCATTCTACAAGCTCCTAATTGGTCCAAACCATTCCATATCATGATTGACGCGTCCAACTATGCTTTAGAAGTTGTACTTACATAGTTAGATGACCAGAAGTGTCCTTATTACATCCACTATGCAAGTAGAAGTATTGTTGGTGCACAAATTAACTACACTACCACAGGAAAAGAATTAATGGCTATAGTGTTTGCACTAGAAAATTTTAGACACTATGTATTGGGATATAAAGTATATATACATAAAGATCATAATGTAATCTGGTTCCTCATGAATAAGCCAATTGTAAGCCCTTGTATCATACGATGGCTTGTAATCTTACAAGAGTTTGATTTAAGATGATCGATCACAAGGGCATCGAGAATGTAGTTGCTGATCATTTATCTTGATTGTAATGGGACAACAAAGAGGATGAGTATCCAATTTCTGATTATTTACCTGATGAATTCCTCTTTGCTAGTGTAGTGAATAATCAATCACCCACGAAGACAAACTGATATAGTAGCATTCTTACCTATCTCCTCACCTGACAAACACCACAAGAGTTAAACCTTAAGAAGAAACAATAGTTTCTTCACTGAGCCAAGTACTTTATGGAGATCAATGGACAACTTTACAAAGTGTGTTCCAATGGCTTGGTTCGATGGTGTGTTCTTGATATAGATCCACTACAAGTTCTCCAAGATGCTCATGAGGGTCCTTATGGGGGTCATTACGTTGGGAGATGAACAACCATCAAGATCCTACTTGTAGGATATTATTGGCCTACATTGTTTTGGGACACACATTATTTCATCCAATCTTGTAAGCGCTATCAACGTGATGGGGGAATGACTGCTAGAATGGAGAGTCTATAAAAATGGATCCAACCATTAGAACCCTTCAATATTTGGGGAATTGATTTTATGGGGCCAATTACACCAATGTCCAATGGAAAATCTTACATTATTGTTGCTATTGATTACCAAACAAAATGGGCCAAAGTAGCTACTGTTAAAGATTTTACATCATCTACAACTGCACGATTTGTTCAACAACAAATCATAAACAGGTTTGGTGTGCCACGTGCACTTATTTTAGACAATGGTACACACTTCATAGGTGCAACTCTTCGAAAATTAATGCAACGCTTAAGGGTTGAGCATAAACTGACAATACCATATGACCCCCAAGCGAACGGTCAAGCCGAAGTCACCAACAAAGAGATTATGAAAATATTGATAAGAACTATTAGCAAGTTTAGGTGAGATTGGAGCACTAAACTAAATGATGCTCTTTGGGCATACCACTCCACATGGAAACTCCCTACAGGCTACTCTCCCTATGAGTTAGTGTACGGTAAATTACCAACACTTCCCATTCAAACTGAGCTTCATACACTATGCATGGCCTGTGACCTCAACCTTGACCTTGACCTAGCATAGAAACAACAGTTAGTAACCCTTAATTTTCTAGATGAAAATTGACTAACTACCCTATCATCTAACGAATTGCAGAAGGCATTCAATAAGCAACATCATAACCTAAGAATTAGGAAAGTTAAATATCATCCAAGAGATAAGGTTCTCTACTGGAATCCCACACATGTGCCACAACGTACTAAATTTCAAACGCTGTAGGAAGGATCTTATATTATTTATGCAACTTTTCCTTCAGGAGCCATGACAATATACAAACCTGAGAGCCCAGATAAGAAAATTTTGATCAACGTGCAACAAACCAAACCTTTCCAGGAGCTTAGGACAACCAGTACAGATGCTACTTCTCTTGATGGACAACCCTGCTCACTATTTTGAATCTCCTCCTTCCAAATTAGTTGTGGGGGAGATGGATACCTATGCTAATAATTCTAGGCCCTCAATTCTTTTATAATTTTTATTTTACACATTTTCGTTTGACATTTTTTTATTTTACACATTGTTTCAACTTATTTTTATTTTACACCATCGTTCATGTTTTTACTGTTTCTTTGTTTACTTGATTTACTTTTATTCATCATCTAATAAGTTCTCATGATGGTGGATTGAATTATATCATATTAATGGTTAATGTTTGGTTTTTACCTTTGAATTATGATGCTGATATTAAGGTATGGTTCTTTTGGTAAAACAGGTAATGATTCCATGTCATCCACTCATCCATTTCCCTTTTTCTAAGTAAACTTGTTAATGAATTGGTGGCTAGGCATTTTTCAAACCAAGGAAAGACTCAAAGGATGAAAAGGGTGTGACTTCAAGGGGATTCGATGCATTGGTGCTGGCCATCCTCTTGGGTGCTTGGATGCTTTTTCTTGGGTTTTTTTCCATTCTAACATTGTTCAAATATCAGGAAGCTGAGTGAATAAAAATAAGTCTTTGCATGGTGTGGTTCTCATGCATAAATATCAAAAAAAAGAGAGAGAAAAAAGAGAAAAAGGTGAGAGTTCAAAGCACATCCCTTAGACATAATAAAGTAATATGGGCTACAAGAACTAGTTATGGAACTGAAAAGACATGTTACCCATGTCTTATGGTTCCCTTTAACTAAGGCCCTTTGTCGCTTCTTACTTCTCCATCTTGCTCTCCTTGGGATGGTGATCACTCTTTGTGGAAGCATTCTTGTTGCCTCAAGAGGATGGATTGGCCAAGTGTATTGATGCGAGGTCATTGAATGTAGTTGGTTTGAGTCTGGATTTGGGATGAGTTCTACTCAGTTATCTTAACCATGAAATACACAAGGGGCTTTACACAACCTTGTTCTTGGGATTCCATTTCATTCTCTCCTCTTCATATTTATTCCCATTTTCCACCTTATTAACGATTTTATCATTAATCTATTCTGGGTTGAGGCATTTTTTTTCTTTGGTGAATTCTTGTGGATAAGTTTTTAATACTTGCTTCCAAATGACATTGCTAGAGCCTACAAACTCTTTGGTTTGTGGGTTTGTCAGGGCATAAAGAGCATGAGCCTACTTTGGGGAGGACCCACTGGCATTTCCTTTTGGTGTAATTGTTAAGTTCTTTTCCTTAAACATTTCCTGCAATCAATCATCTCTTATTTCATCCCCATCCATGACATCCATTTTATTGGCATTGCCATTGTTATTTTTTCCCATCTTTCTTGTTTCTCATATTTTTCCATCTTATAGCTACCAGAGGTTCGCTCTTAGTCATGGGGGCCCTAGCATAAATTTTTCAATTTTCTCCATTTTACTATTTGCCTAACCCCTACACCTTGGGTAGTCACCTATGATAAATCTCTGAACCAGTTTCTGCCATAACCACAACTCAACCAATGTGCTTCATATCGAGGCAAGGTATCAATTGCATTGTGATTTATCTATCTTTGCTCATTTGTGACTGTGTTGTGCTTTATCTATCCTTGCTCATTGTGATTTATCTATCATACAAATAATGGACTGGGCTTAGAGCAAGCACTCAAGATGGACTAGAACTGGAACATTTATGAAAGGAACAAGTCTAGTGGCATGGCTATGGATAAACAACGGAAGGTGCAATCTTAGCATTGGCAACAACACACTTCATTTTCTTTCTCTCTCTTTCTCTACAAGCTGCCAAATAAAGGCTTGGATGTCATTTATGTACAAGTGTTCACAACAATGGTCATGAACACTAATATTGTAATATGCTTATTAATCTGTTTACTGGGCATGTTGAGTCTGTCATCCCATTTCACTGTCAATTGTAAATTAGTTAATAATCCCATACCTTCCCAATATTTTGTAAGGGACTTGAGGATGAGTTTTAATTCAATCGTGGAGGTATGATGAGAGGGGTTACTGTAGCGGTTTATTCTAATTATTAGAGTAATTACTCTAGTTATTTATTCTAATTATTAGAGTGGTTATTCTAATTATTATAGTAGTTTCTCCCAAGCCTATAAATACAGTGCCTAGGCACACAATTGAAAAGGAAGTCTTTTAGTAGTCAAGTAGCAAAACTCTTGTAGTTTGTTTGAAAGTTAGAATATTTTCCAAGTGCCCGCAACAGGAGGTCTAAGTGTGGATGGATCTTTATTTGAGCATTGTGTACCTAAGCACACCTTGTGTATAGTAATAAAGATGAGCTCTTTGATTCATCCTTGTAGCACTTGAGATTTGTTTTCTTACGCATTTCTTTTATTTTATTCGCTTATGCATTTATTTTATTTTATGCACTTTACATTTATTTTATTAATGTAGAAATTCATTTTGATCAATTAAGCAAATCATTAAATTACACTTAGTATGATCACTTTGAGCATGCGTGTAACACTTGGTAACCCATTAATGATTAGCATTTGGTAATCCCAGTAGTGTTGCACTAGTTTAGGATATGTACGGCAAGTGAGAATGGATGTTGGTGTTAAGATTAGTTAGAACTTAGTTAATGAGTAGTTAAGATAAAGTAGTCACTTAGTTATCTCTCTTCTCCCTTATTAGCATAGGACATAAGAGCATAAAAAATATTAAAATCATATGCCTTAAGATTAACCATTCAAGTGTGACATACAAGTAAGTTTGGAAAGACAACAATTAGCCAACCCATCCTTATTCCACAAAGGCGCATACGCACTTAGTCCTTGTAATTCGACCAGATCGTGCATAAAATGCTTGTATCCATATGGTTGAGTGTATGGGTACCTCGCCACTCATCAGCGTGATTTAGAAGGTAACATAGTATTACCTCTCGATCACTTAATCCCAAGCATGCTTCTTCGTGCTCTCACACGAATTGGTATGCAACATTTACAATCAGAGTACATTGTGCATGAACAAGATATGAGAGATTATCGACCCATGGAGGTACAACTCCAAAGGGATTTGCAACAAGAGAGACATTACAAATTCTTGAAGGAGAAGTGGTCTCAGGATGTCCCATATGTCCTAAGTGAAAAAGAGGATGGTGAACCTGCCTCAGGAGGTTTTCCACAAAATGATGTTCCTCTCGTTGACTTCGATCAAGGAGTTGGTTATTAGAATATTCATTCAACTATTCATAACCTAGGTTTTGATACCCATGAACATAAAGGGTTTGAAAAAGAAACACGAACACATGACAATGATGGACGTTCCAATCGTAACCGCAATAGAGGCCACAACCACCAAAGAGAAGGTAACAGGCCCCTTCATGGTGCCAATCCTCCTTCTTCTTCACCTTCATCATCTCCTTCATGATCTAAACGCAATCGTAAAGGGTAAGACCATGAGGACAAGGGTAAGCAAAATAGAAATCATAGACAAAATAGTAGAGAAAGGGGGTGAGGCAATCCAGAAAGAAACATCATTAAAGAAGGGAAAGTAGGGAACAACATAGGCATCATAGACACCATAGATAGCATGATCATGATGAAACCCTACTCGCCACCTAAAGTATGTTAGATATAATAGAGGCCGTTAGGATCACAACAAGGCACTAGAAGGACAGTAGGATCAAAAGACTAGATATGAATAACATCCCATGATTTGAAGGAAGATATAATGCTAATCCTCAAAACCATCTACAAGAATTCCACGATGCATGTGCCTTGCAAAATATAGAAAACGAGTGTCAAAAGCTACAGTTATTTCCACAGACACTGATCAAGGAAGTAGAAAGCTAATATTGGTTCTTAGAACTGCAATTCATTCATCAATGGAGTACCATGTTAGAACTATTCAATGAGAAGTATCAAACGTACTCTCGAGTGTCCAACCTGCGTAAGCAAATCCAAGGATGGAAACAAGGAGAACACAAATCCTTGGATGTTGCCATGGATCGGTATTATTCATTGTTACATCATTGTCCTAGCCATGGTTGCTTGTAGAAGAAACAACTACATCATCTCGTAGATGGGCTTAGGTACAAAATGTGAAGAACCCTTGGAACTTATGCCCAAGGAAGGCTATCTGAGCTGAGAGCCCATCAAATACAAAGATTATTGGAGCAAGTTGCCAAGGAGAAAGGCAAGTTGAGGAAAAGAGAAGGTGCAAAGGAGTACAACAAAGATTCTTCCCTCTAAAAGAAGGAAATTAGATTTTGTGAAAATGAATAAGAGTCACCACTTAAAGAAATGGTGAATAGAAAGAATTTTTCCATTCAAAAATTTGCATCAGAAGTATCGGCAAAGGTCGATCAAATGTGGAACTCCCTAAACGAAAAATTTTAAACTGTCCTAAAAATAGTAGAGGAGTCTAGAGAACCAAGTAGTGATCAAGAGAGGAGAAAAAAGAAAGAATCTGAGTATACACGTAACAAAGGTAAGGGCAAGGTTGCCATCATTGAAGAGGTTGTGGATTCAGACATGGACAATGATGACGGATGTGAGATTTGCCAATATGACCATCCTAAGGGATGTTACCTAGTGGTGTCACATCTATAAGAGTCTGGGGTATTGTTGGCGACCGTTTGGGATGCGATCGCCAACGAGTGTCCTCGAACAGGATTTAGGTGCCTGCTAGTCTCTGACAACAACAAGGCCCAGATACCTCCAAATAACCTCAGTAGTTAATGTGAGTATGTGTGTGTGCTGTTGTGGCGTGCGGTTGTGAGAAATGGAACGATTGCGTTGTATGTAAACTACAAATGACTTATTTT
>MNCI01008335.1:1092709-1176310 GCA_015680685.1 Gnetum montanum | reverse complement strand
TCCATTCCTGCACGCCCAGCGTACACGTCGGGGTGTGGCCAGCGTACAGCAACTTTCGGGCTCCAAAAATGCATCAAAACATGCCAGAATCGAGCGTCCAGACCCCCTGGAACCTTCACCAAGGTTCCTAGTAGGTCTCAGGCACTTGAAAATCGAATTTTGGGCTCCGAATGATGGTCTTCCATTCCTGCATGCCCAGCGTACACGCCGGGGTTTGGCTAGCGTAGACAGACTTTCGGGCCCCAAAAATGCATCAAAACGTGCCAGAATCGAGCGTCTGAACCCCCCAGGACCTTCCCCAAGGTTTCCAGCAGCTCTTGGGCACCCAAAAATCAATTTTTGACCTTAAAATGAAGCATTTTCATGTGTATACGCTGTGCACATTTTTGGCTTACGCTGGCATGCTATACGCTTACGCTGGCATCCTCTACGCTTAGCATCCATCAGCGTAGACGCCCAGCGTGTACGCCCAGCATAGACGCCCAGCGTGTATGCCCAGCGTATACGCCACGTGTCTCCCAGTCCGATTTTCCCGGCAAAACCCCACCTATAAAAAGCCCAGTTTTCCGCATTTTCGAGGGGGGGAAAAATTTCTAACCAGAGCCTAAAACCCTCTACGCTGGAAGTCCTGTACGCCAAGCACAGTCTCTACGCTCCACCTACAGTGTCCCAGCTGAGTCATTCCTGCGCACGCCGGGGCCTTTCGTCCGCCTTGTGTCAAAGCCACAACTGCGTTTGGACAGGTGCACTTTGTAATCAATTCTTAATACAAAATAGTTTACATTTTGCTCTGATCTATTCCTGTTTTCTTCATTTTTCAGTTTACGTTTACAGGCTCATTTACATTATCGTGCTTGTTTACGGTTTACATTTAACGTGCATTGTTTATGTATAACCCAACGTGTTGTAGCGGCAAACGTTGGGGAAGTCCTTGCTTGATCCGCGTGCGGACCATTCAAGGCACTCTGCCTTCGTCCGTTCCAGCTTGCCCTCAAGCGGAGGCAGGGTCGACTGTGCTTGTCCACTGATCTTTCGGTGCCCGTAACGTTCCAGCCTCGCACCGACGATTTCGGTCGGCACAGCCTTCAAAGTGTGATGTATGATACCCTAAGTGTGTTGATGTATGAGACCTCCCAAAAGTCCCAATGTTGATGATCCTTCCCCCTTGACCCCTGAAGCCTTTTTATAGGGTTCAAAGGTAGGTAGGGTAGTTACAAAATATCTTGGGTGGTTTAACCACCATAGAGATAAAAAGGCTATGGTTGACAAGTGTCTCATGTAGTTGCCAAGTGGCCTTTGTGGAGAAAAAGAGGTTGTAGTTGACAAGTGGCCTTTGTGGTGGTTATAACCACCATTTCCCTTGACAAGTGTTCAATTCACATAGGACTTTGAACAATTGTTGCACAATTTTCCTTTTTAAATTATAAACTATTTTATTGTTTATTTACATCATAGTAGTAACTATCATAGGAAGTTACAACTTCCATATGAATAAAAGGAATAATAGGCAAATTTCTTCTTTACAAATGATGCTACATAATTATCCTTTCAATGTAAACCTTTTTTTAAAAAAAAAACAAATTCTTGCATGAAATATTCATCAATACTCAGCAATGTCTTCCTTAGGTTGTAGAAGCATTTGTAGTAATCCAAAGGTACTACGTATAGTAATGCACTCATTTGGTAGGAACCTAGGGGCTTCAACACAACCTCTTGTCCATGCCTGAAGACATAACTGAACACATGCTTTAGTAATGCTTGCCATGCATCTTGTCCATTAATTTGAAATGTAGGAAATCCGCTTGATCAAGCTGAAGGTCAAGACCGAATTTGTAAGGGCTCTTTAAAGCGATTTCCACTTACTAGTCTTATCTCACTCTGTCTCATTGTCTTAACGTATTCTTCATAACTGGCGAGGCCAGATAATGATGAATTCAGCAATCCTGAGTGGTCTTTGAAGGCATATTTGTCCGTGAAATGCCAATCCATGGACCTGATAATTCCTCTACGCTTTTTGGACACATAGCTAGACGAAGGGCTCACACCAGAATGGTTCCAAAAGACCATAAATCATTAATTCGACAATGAACTTCATCTATTTTCACCTGTAGTGCTCAAGGTGCACCTAGCCACGATGGAGCCCCGGGCATGCAAGCACGCTGGGTCATGTAAAACAGCGCAGAGGCCAGTAGGGTTCAGTAGTGTATCGATCTAGTGCAAAAGCTTGAGATCCCCAAAATTGTAAATGTAAACCTTGTGCTCTAACACAACGATGATGCGATCATGCCTCAGTCTCATGGCGTGGACCTTCATGCGGAATGAGAGCTCAACGATGTAGTGGTAGTGGTGGTCGTCGCTGCTCTTGAACTGTTGCCAGGGATACTGCACCGATGACCTTGCAGAAGGCCTGAGTGAGGGTTTCAGTTTTGCTCATCTTTAGAGAGCATCTCGCTGCCTCTCCACGCTATTCGAGTCGGTGCTCTATGCCAGGCCTGCCACCATTTCTGTTTCTGGCAATGGCTCCACCGAAGTTGCAGGCATCAGAGTCGGCATTGGTTCTAACTGGATTCAGCTGTTAGAGGCCACGCGCTTTCTTACCGTCTACCTTGTGCCCTTCGTTTTTCCACAGATGACTTGATTTTTTAATTGTAATTATTACGACAAAATATGATCCAGGAAGTAAGGAGATATTTATCTAAATTCAGTTTTGAATGTCGATCATCTACGATTGCAGACATCCCTGCCCGACCCAGAAGCTCATAAAAATATAGCATTAATTTCTGTACAGTATATCAAATGTTTATCAATGACCTCAAAATAAGTCTTTCCCTTATCCACCAATCCCAATCTTACACAGGCAGAGAGAGAAGCCCAAGAAAATTATTGTTGTCATCTACCCATTAGCAGAAATGGTCTCTTCAAGCTTCCCATTAAAGGTAGTTGCAGCAATCATGAAATTGCTCGAACCATAATCTTCTCCACCATTTTTTCAAACACATGGTATGAATCCAATTGCAGTTGTTCCAAATGTTTTTGTTGATTGATATCATTCATAAATGTTGTGATAAATCTTCCTCAATATGTCCTCAACATGTTGTTTATCAATCTCATGAAATTTTCAGGGGCATTTCATAGGCCAAAAAAAATATAACTCCCAATTCCAGGGCATCATTTGTTTTTAAACAAAACTGTATTTTCTAGTGAATTAATTAGAGAAAAACCTTTCAACCCAACACCTCTGAAAAGTCTTTATCCAGTAAAATATTAGCAATGTTTAAATCAGGGTGGACGTTAGTTATATGATTAGCTTCACAACCTCAAAAAGCCTGCTCCATTAAATGGCCAAAATGTGCCAACAAGTATATGCACTAAACCCATGATTAAACAAACGATAAACACCTAGAAGGTTACCTTATCCTCAAGGTAACCCTAGGCAGTTCCACCAACCCTTGACATACCACAATCGAATAAATAGTATCAACGATGGCAACATCCATAATCATGGGGAATGCCACCACCACGTCAACAATATCCTTACCATCAACCTGACCCATATGGATATTACATTCAGTAGCTTATCTCTCCACATGACTCTACTAGTCACGTTGCTCTTCAACCTCACTTCCAGGCCCCCAAGTACTATACAACTTCTTCTCCTTGGGGTGATGTTCCACATACATACTATCCCTCTCATCTGTCCACACCTATTCCACCCTAAGCTTCATTACCACCTGCTCCAACCATGCAAGACAAGCTTCTTACCTAGCCACAGTAATGTAACGCTACAAGGGTTGTTAATTCTCAACCTACTGTTGGTTTGGACAACCAACCAAAGAAGAGACCTTTCTTTAGAACCAACAGTCCAACCAAGTCCTTACAACCATAAGTGGCTAATTGTCCAAATGCCTCGCCATCGTTTGAATCTTTAGAGCTTTCTTCAAACCAAAAATCGTACTCAACACACATTGTTATGTTAACCCATGCCATCACTAATTAGATTAAAGCTAGCCATCTTCCTAGGAAATTCTCTGATCTTGGAAGTCCTTTTATATATTTGCAAATTGCTGGAAATGTATCTTGCAAAGCTCTTTTGGATTTAGGTTTTGGTGTTAACTTAATCTCTCAAGAAATGTACAAATCCTGGAACCTACCTTCACTAAAAAAGAATAACATTCGTTTAGAGTTAGCCGACCAGTCCATCACTATTCCATTGGGACTAGTGGAGGACATTGTCACCACTGTTTGTGGGTGTTCATATCCAGCTGATTTCCTAGTAATCCAAGTCAACAACTATAAAGGGGACCTCCCAATAATAATGGTAAGAGCATGGCTGAGTATGATTGATGTGCACCTAGGAATATGTGATCTTTTCCTAGAGATATTAAAAGAAATTGCATTTGGGAAGATCGAGAAGAAGAAAGTTCCATGCATCGCATATAGTGACACAAGGTGTAACTGCGTGCAGAAGTCCTATTTTGTATAATGCTTAACATTGCCTACATGCAACTAGTATGCACAAGTAATTGACATACAAAGATTCTTGTATGCAGTAGCCACAAGACAGGAAGGCACCCAATGGCTGACAATTGACTAAGAGAGTAATTCAACTTTATGCATGGAACCAACTAAAGGCTTAACTTATGCCTATATCGATAGCATAGATGCATTAAAGCAAGTCCATCACCAACTTCCAAGTACTGACACCAAGAATATCAACTAGGAGAAGTTGAAAATCCCTAATTATTTAAGCAAGAGCCCATTGAGTTAAAACCATTGCCCACTGATATGGAGTATACATTTCTCAAGAATGGAAAATCGGTAATCATTAATGCTAAGCTTGCTCCTCAACAAAAGGAAATACTATTGAAGATGATAAAAAATGGTCAAAAGCCTTTGCTTAGTCATATTCCAAATTAACTGGAATAGATCCTAGGATATGCCAACATAGAATTTACACTAACCCCTCTATGAAGCCTTGACGACAACCATAAAGATGATTGAACCCAAAGCTTAAGCAAGTAGTTAAGGAAGAAATTGAACAACTTCTGAAGGCTGAGTTCATCTATCCCATTACTAATAGTGAATGGGTTAGTCCATTAGTCATTATGCCCAAAAAGGGTGGTAAATGGAGGGTGTGTATAGACTTTAGGCTATTAAACATGGAAACATTTAAAGACCATTTTCCATTGCCATTCGTTGGCCAAGTTTTAGATACCATTGCAAGGCATTGCTATTATAGTTTTCTAGATGGTTACAGTGGATACAATCAAATTCAAATAGCACTAGAAGACCAAGCCAAGATTACATTCACAAGTCCTTAGAGAACATTTGCATATAGGCAGATGTCGTTTGGCTTGTGTAATGCTCCAGCAATGTTTCAACGTCTGGTTCTTAGTATATTTTTGCAGCAAATAGGGAATGATGTGGAGGTTTTTATGGATGATTTCTCCACCTACGAAGTGAACTTTGAACAAGCATTGGACCAATCAAAGTAAGTACTAAAACGATGTGTTAAAACCAACCTAAGGCTCAATTGGCAGAAAAGCCATTTAATAGTCCAAGAGGTCATTGTATTAGGGAATAAAATTTCACACACAGGGATAGAGGTAGATCCTGAAAAAATTAAAGTCATCCAAGGAATCACTCATCAACCTAAAACCATAAAAGATGGCTGATCATTCCTTGGACATACTATCTATTATAGACGCTTCATTGAGAACTTTTCAAAGATCACAAAATTGTTGGTAGAATTAACAAAAAAGGATGTATCCTTTGAATGGACTAAAGAATGTGAGCTAGCTTTCCAAACCTTGAAATATAAGCTCATAGAAACACCCATTCTACAAGCTCCTAACTGGTCCAAACCATTCCATATAATGACTGACGCATCCAATTTTGCTTCAGGAGTCGTACTTACATAGTTAGATGACCAAAAACGTCCCTATTACATTCACTATGCAAGTCGAAGTATTGTTGGTGCACAACTCAACTACACCACAAAAAAAAAAGAGTTAATGGTTTTGGTGTTTGCACTAGAAAAATTTAGGCACTATGTATTAGGCTATAAGATATTTGTACAAATTGATTATAGTGTAATTTGGTTCCTTATGAATGAACCAACGGTGAGCCCTCACATCATACGATGGCTCGTGATCTTGCAAGAGTTCGATCTTATGATGATTGATCATAAATGCACCAAGAATGTTATTGCCGATGATTTATCTTGGTTGCAATGGGACAACAAAGAGGATGAATACCCAATTTCTAATCGCTTAATTAATGAACTTCTCTTTGCAAGTGTAATAAACAATCAATCACCCACAAATACAAATTGGTATAGTAGAATTCTTACTTATCTTCTCACACAAGAAACACCACAAGGGCTAGACATTAAAAAGAAACAACAATTTCTCCACTAAGTTAAACATTTCATGGAAATTAACAGATAGCTTTACAAGGTATGTTCTGATGGCTTGGTTCGATGGTGTGTTCCTGATGTAGGTCAACTGCAAATTCTCCAAAACACTCATGAGGGCCCTTGTGGAGGTCATTATGCTGGGAGATGAACAATCCTTAAAATCTTGCTTGCAAGATATTATTAGCCTACATCATTTTGGGGAGCCCATCATTTTGTCTAATCTTGTGAGCACTACCAACGTAATGGGGGAATGACTACTAGAATGGAGGGTCCACAACAATGGATTCAACCCTTATAACCCTTTGACATATGGGGTATTGATTTTATGGGGCCTATTACATTGATGTCCTTTGGAAAAGCATACATTGTTGTTACTGTTGACTATTTTACAAAGTGGGTAGAAGTAGCCGTTGTTACCAACTATACATCATCTACCACTACATAATTTATTTAACAACAAATCGTAAATAGGTGTGGTGTGCTTTGTGCACTTATTTCTGATAATGGTACACATTTTATAGGTGTGACTTTTCGAAAGCTAATGCAATGCTTAGGAGTCGAGCATAAATTGACTACACCATATCATCCTTAAGCGAATGGTCAAGTTGAAGTCACTAATAGGGAAATCACAAAAATCTTAATATGAACCATTAGCAAATATAGACGAGACTGAAGCACCAAACTAAACGATGCTCTTTGGGCATACCACTCCACATGGAAAGTCCCTATAGGTTACTCTCCCTATGAGTTAGTGTACAGTAAACTTCCAACACTTTCTATCCAAGCTAAGCTCTATACACTATCCACACACAACATGTGACCTTAACCTTGATCTCAGTTTAGCGTAGAAAAAATGGTCAATGAATCTTATCTTACTAGATGAAAATTGATTAGCCACCCTATCATCCAACAAACTGCACAAGGCTTTCAACAAACAACATCATGGCCTGAAAATTAGAAAAGTCACATACCAACCAAGAGATAGGGTTCTCTATTAAAAGCCCACACATGTGCCACAACAAACTAAATTTTAAACGTTGTGGGAAGGACCTTACATCATTTATGAAACTTTTCCTTCAGGGGTCATGATGATCTATAAACCTGGAAGCCTAAATAAGAAACTATTGGTCAACATATAGCAAACCAAACCTTTCCATGAGCCCAAAATAGCCAGTACTAGCACTACATCTATTGATGGACAACCCTGCTCATTATTTCAGATCTCCTTCTTTCAACTTATTCGTGGGGGAGATGGCCACCAATGCTAGTCATTCTAAGCCCTCATTTTATTTTATTTTTTTATTTTACACATTTTTCATATTTACTTATTTTTATTTTACACCATCATTAACATTTTTACTATTTCTTTCTTTATTACATTTTGTTTGATTTATTCTCACTCGTCACATAATAAGTGCTCATTATGGTGGATTATACTATAATAGTGTTGTTTGCTAATGTTTGGTTTTTACCTTTGACTTTCAATGTTAATGCTAAGATATGGTTTCTTTTGATAAAATAAGTAATGAGTCCATGCCATCCATTCATCCATTCAACTCTATGGTCTCCCTTGGTTTTGAAACTATACTATCCCTTTTTCTAAGCAAACATATTAATGAATTGATGGCTTGATATTCTTCAAACCAAGAAAAGATTCGAATGGATTGAAAAGGGTGTGACCTCAAGGGGATTCAACGCATTTGTGCTAGCTATTCTCTTGGGTACTTGAATGTTTTTCATTGGTTTTCCATCATTCTGCTATCGACTAATCTTAGGAAGTTGAATGAATCAAATAAGTCTTTGCATGGTGTGGTTCTCACTCAAAAAAAAAAAAAACAAACAAACAAACAATTAAACAAACTTGTGGGAATTCAAAGCACACTCCTTAGACATAATAAAGAAACATGGGCAACAAGAACTAGTTATGGCATTGGAAAGACATGCTACCCATGCCTGAAGGTTCCCTCTAACTAAGGCCCTTTCTCACTTTCTGCTTCTCTATTCTTCTCTTTTTGGGATGGTGATTGTTCTATGAAAGCATTCTTGTTGCTTCAGGAGCATGAGTTGGTCAAGTGTGTTGATGCAAGGTCCCTGGATGTGGTTAGTTTTATTTTAGATTTGGACTAAATTTTATTAAGTAACCTTAACCACATACTACACAAGGGACTTTACACAACCTTAATTTTGGGATTCCATTCCATTCTCTCTTCTCTTCCCATATTTCTTTTCATATTCCACCTCATTACCAATTTTATGATTAGTCTATATCTTGGTCAACACATTGTTATTCTTTGGTAAATTCTTGTGGGTGAATTCTTAACTATTGTTTCCATATGTCATTCCTAGAGTCTATAGACTCTTTGGTTTAGGGGTTTGTTAGGGCATAACAAGCATGAGCCTGCTTTGGGGAGGATCCACAGGCATTCCTTTTTGGTGCGACTGTTAAGTTCTTTTCCCTTAAACATTTTGTACATTCAAGTATTTCTCGTTCCACCCCATCCATGACATCTGTTTTTTTATTTTATTTTATTGGCTTCACCGTTGTTATTCCTCTTCTCTTATTTTTTCTTTTGTTTCCCATCCTATTGCTACCAAAGGTTCGCTCTTAGTCGTGGGGGCCTATCGCAAATTTTCCATTCCATTACTTATCTTACCCCTACACCTTAGGTAGTTATATGTTACAAACCTCTAACCCAGTATCTGCGATACCCACAACCTAGCCAATTTGCTTCAGATTGAGGCAAGGTATCAACTACATTATATCTTATCTATCCTTGATAATTTGTGATTGTGTTGTATGTGCATATGGCAATCACATAAACAATGAATGGGAATAGGAGGGAGCACTCAGGATGGACTAAAGCAAGAACATTTATGCAAGGAACAAGCTTGGTCATGTGGCCATGAATGAACAACAGTGTGCACATTTTTGACATCGGCAGTAATGCACCTCATTTTCCTTTCTCTCTTTCTTTCTTCAAGCTATCAAATGAGGGTCTAGATGTCATCTATGTATAGTATTCACCACAATGGTTATGACCACCAATACTATCATACATTTGTCGATCCATTCACTGGGTACTTTGAGTCTGTCATTCCATGTCACCTTCAGTTGTCATTCAGTCAATAATCCCATACCTTCCCAATATTTTGTAAGAAACTCCAGGATGAGTTTTTATTCAGTTGTGGGGGTATGATGAGTCCCAATATCAGACCCTCGATATCAGATACACAATATCGAAGATGTCAAAGTGATATTGGACATCCGATGTTGGAACCTATCTCATTGACTATAAATAGGAAACAAGGGCACTCGGTTTGGCATTAGTTTTTAGTCCCTTAGCAGAACTCTTGCAATTTTTCCCTTCCAGAATTAGAATTATTTCTGAGTGCTCGCAGTAGGAGTCATAAAGTGAATAGATCTTTACTTGAGCATTGTGTACCTAAGCACACCTTGTGTCTAGAAATAAAGATGAATTTTGTGATAAACCTTGCAATATTCAGAATAGCTTAATTATTGCATTTAATGTTATTTACTGTTATTTGATGCTCTCATTAGTTAATCAATGTTATTTCTATTAAACTATTAGTTATCAATGAATTAGCATACTCAACATGACCACTCCGAGCATACATGGGAACACTTGGTAACCCAATAACGACTAGCATTTGGTAATCCCAGTAGTGTTACACTGGTTCAAGATGTATCTAGAGAGTGAAAACGGATGCTGGTGTTAGGACTAGTTAGAAAATAGTTAACTAGTTAAATCAAATTAGTTATTAAATTATCTCATTTATGTTTTTTAAGTATCAAAAAAATAAAACATCAAATAATAAAAATCACATACTTCGAGCTTACTTAACCATACAATTGAGCCTTACAAGTAAGCTTCAGAAGATAACGATTACATAACTCATCCTTGTTCTATGTATGCGCCTAAGCACTTAATCCTTGGAGTTTGACTAGATCACACATGAACACTCGTATTCGTATGGTTTGGCGTAGGGGTACCTCGATGCTTATCAGAGGGCATCGAATCCATTTCCTTACTCAAAAGCCATAATCCGGTCAAACATATAGTTTCTGCAACAACCAAAATAACAGCAATAAAATGAAACCCTTTTGTTACTCAATCCAATTTTTTCAAGAATAAAATTAAGCATCAAGCTTCAACCAAATTTATAACAAATCATGTTTGCTAATATTGTTGTTCAACCATGACCTATGAGTAGTGTTGTAGAGCCATGTTGAAGACGACAACATTATAAGAAGACACAAATTATCTAAACTAAACTAAACTAGGCACAACCCAATAACTCACCTCACCTACAAAGATGGAAAACCTTTTTGCCATTGGGGAATGGGACTAGTCATGATGAAGGGAAAAGTAAAAACAAAGCTCCATGAGCTGCATATGGCCATTGGCCATGTGCTGGTTTGCTTCGTTGGATCATAAGCAAACAAATTTTTTAAAAAAGTTTGTCATCATGTTCATGATGCATGACCCATGATGATGACTCTGTTTTGTTTTTTCTTTCTTCAGCCGAGATGAGAAAAAGGGAAAAAACTAGCAATGACCAATAAACACGCGTAAATGAGTCATGGAACCTTTGACGCTCCCAAAGGCCAATCCATTCAAATGCAATGTTTACCTCGCATGCCCCGTCCCAATCTTGATTTTCGTATGACCCAAACTTGGAGCCTCTCATGATTTCTATGTGTTTGCTTATTCATTCGTACTCCCTTATTTTTTGTGGTATGTGTTATGATGATGCCATGAATCTTGATTGCTTGCTAGTCACTTAACAATGAAATGAAGTTTCTAGTAAGATTCAGAGCAAGAGAAGGTAGCGAAGTTTTTAATGCACAATGTAGACATCTAGAAAAAGCCAAGAATAATACGAGGCAAGGCAAGGGGACCATTTCAATGTATACATATAGATCCAAAAAAATTTTCATTGGAAATTATGGAATACGTACCCACTTTGCATTTAATGCGCTTCTGTATGCATCCGCTTCCTGCATCCAATGGGGAACAGTTCATCAAAATTAAATATAGTCTAGTCTCAGATAGCCAGAATTCATTGACTTAGCATGTAGAAACTATGATATTGAGCATTTTCTGTAACAACATTGTCCCTGAGCACGTTGTTCGGCACCCCAAGAGTTTCCCAAGCAGATTCTGAATTGGGACAAAACTCAAGAGGAATACATCTCAACAATCAACAAGCCTGAAACACATGCCAACAAACAATGTGTTAATGTTAGCATGTCTCCTAAGCAGTGTTTCATAAACAATATTTGTGATACGCTAACAAGCTAGATAGCACTCTCTTGATCCACTCACGTGAACACCACGGGGACTACCAGCTGAACCCTCCAGATTTATCACCGCGCACTGGTAGTTGGTGTCATGCTCCAAGGAGTGCATGCAACATCCCATAGCACGTCCCATGACACACCTAGTAAAAACACCCCAACGTAGAGTTGAACTACGCAACCCTCCCAGGAAAGGTCCTACCGAGTGGGGTAATGAGGTAGGTCGTAGCCTCCTCTTACTAATGCATGGAACTGCCATGCCAGTATGGTTCCGAAGACATAAGGAGCGAAGGACCCCTTGTGCCCCCATGACCCCCGAACCATGGGGGAGATAGCAGGCCACCACCAACCCTGCTACCTCTCTCACAATTCTCCCCCGCTTAAAGCAAGTGACGACCTCGAAGCATGGCCTAGGTAACCCGCGAGGCTACTACATCAAAACCAAGGGAGAATTCCATCAATTTCGGGGAAGTATGCCCATGCTATTCTAAGTCAAATTCGAAGGGATCTTTGGTTCTAGAAGGTCCAACTGCTAGGGCCTAAGGCCGTAAAGCATTTTTATTGAACTCGATCATCTACCTAGGATTTGGACTCATCCTAGCATCTGACACCCAAGTCAAGAGGATCACTCCTCAAGACTTGGACTATCCATCCTTCCATACTTGGCCTAAAATGCTAGGCTATGGGAGGACATCAAGTGGTCTATCATAGCAACATGATAGAACACACCGACCTAGGGATCCATGAGTTCCAGGACGTCCCTTGACTCGTTTGATCCAAAGATCTAGGGCTCTCAAGTTCAGCACTCTTTGAATCTTAAGCCCCATCGCCTATAGAGCACTTTGAATGGCTTCAGGCACCTTCCTCCCTTGTTTGAGGCCGACTCCCATAGGAATTCACTCTTGAATCCTATAGGGCACCACATGTCGTGCCTCTTTTAATTTTTTCCTCACATGGGAGGTTTCTCCATCCATCATTGGAGTAGCCAAGGTGGGAGGTCAATTGCTTACTCCCTATAGAATTCTAGGATCAGGTTTTCCTAGGACCTCAAGTGCTCTAGTGGTTCCAAGCTATCGTCTGACTCAAGACAATGTTTTCAGTGGACGAGGAACTCCACTTTCAAATTTTCCCCATGGCCAGTGGTTCGAAAGTTCCAGATGCATTCTGCTCTCTTTTCTTGTATAGATTGTAGACAAGGTTTCTCTCTGACCAAGAGGCTTCTCTTTGGATATGGGAAACCATGCGACAATGGCTTCATCATGTTGACATGAAAAACTGGATGGACTTGGTCCATATTGATTAGTAGTTGAAGCTTATATGTCACAGGGTTAATTTTATCGATGATCCAGAAGGGACCATCATACTACCTCATCAGCTTGGAGGTAGTTCCCTGTTTCGTTTTAAACTGACGTGGGTCCAACTTTAGGAGGACCCAATCTCCCACATTGAATTCACAAGGTTGGCGTTTTCGATCAACATATTTTTTCATTCGTTGCACTGCCCTCTCCAAATGATACTTTGTTGTATCAACATTTTTAGACCACCTCTTCAAGCATTCATTCATTGTGGGATGCTAACCCTACAACGAGGGGGAGACCATATGAGGGGTAATGGGCTGCCTCCCCATTACTAGTTCTGCAGGAGAAAACCTAGTAGCTGAGGACTTTTGGATGTTATAGCTCAATTGGGCAATCCCTAACAGAAATGGCCAGTTCTTTTGGTTGCTACGAACATAGTGATGAAGGTACTCTTCAAGTACTCGATTCATCTATTCCGTCTATCCATTGGTCTACGAATGAAAGCTCGTTGACAATTTGAGGATGCTACCCATCATGCCAAATAGTGCTCACTAGAAAGCACTTGTGAAGCATGGATCTCGGTCTGAAATGATGCTCATGGGTAACCCAAAATATCGAACCACCCTGTCAAAGTAGTACGTTGCTATGTCCTCAGCTGAACACTGTGATGGACAGGGAATGAATATGGAAAATTTAGAGAATTTGTCCTCCACAACAATAATGCTACTTAAGCCCTGAATATTTGGCAATCCCATGATGAAGTCCATAGACACTGTAGCCCATGAAAATGTAGGGATTTCCAAGGGTAGCAGAAGACCACCTAGACGCTTCATAGACCCCTTATCCTGCTGGCACACCAGACACTTATGGATATAAGCAATCACATCTCGATACATTTTAGGCCAGAAGAAGGTTCTCTCAATGAGAGCCAAGGTCCTTTGTTGTCTAGGGTGCCCTGCCCACTATGTGTCATGGCATTCTCAGATGATCTCCTTGCGTAGGCCATCCCAATCCGGAATGCATATTCGATCATTCCGAAACCAAAGTGTTGGCACATTTTGGCCATTTCATGGAACAGGTTGGCATGACTAAATCTGCAAGTAAAAGAAATCTCTTTTTAAACTTCTTAAGATAAATAACATAATTGTATCAGAGTGTAGGGTTGTATCCTTGGAATATCATACCAAGATAAAGAGTTTTCTAGCAAGTCCAAACATCTTTGATGACATTTATTTCCTTAAACTATGGAGAGCTATGACTTAGATTTTTAGAGCACAATAATGTTATGTCATACTGTGAAAATACATTTGAAAATCGGAAAAACAACAACAAGGCAATAGAACCACTTCCTCCATGGTTGCCTTTGTTGCCACTGAACAGCTTGTGGGTCAAGCTACCATGAATCAATTTGCACAGAACCACCAAAAAAAACTATCTTTAATTCCAAGAGAATTATTGGCAGATGCTTTTCAGACCCTAGTATTCAGACTGATAATACCATTGGTTATTTTCTATAATTGCTAGCCCTAAAGGCAAGCCACTGACAGAGGTAAGTTTCAAGGGTGAAAATAAACAATTTACTACAGAAGAGATATCTTCCATGGTGCTGGCTAAAGTGAAGGAAATTGCTAAAACGTTTTTTTTTTTTTAAATTGTGAGGTGAGTAAGGTTGTGGTTACTATGCCTGTCTACTTTGACAATGCTACGAGAATGCAGGATTGATTGTTGGCTTTGAGGTCATGAAATTGTTGAATGAGCCAATTACAGTAACAATTGCTTAGGATTTGGATAAGCCTTCTAAGAAGGAAGAGAGTATTCTAGTTTATGATTTGGGTAGAGGAACATTTGATGTTGTTGTGCTTGGAATTAGGAAAAATGTCATCACAGTAAAGGCAGTGGATGAGGGCTGTGAGACATGAAGAAGCAAGTGTTCTCAATGCTACAACTGCAAGGCCATCTCAGGTATCCTTGTCACAAATGGATGTTGCGCTTCGATTCCGTTTTTATTGCCCTGGTGGTGCTACCTTTGCTGTTCAAGATGTTCATGCATCTGTGATTTATATTCATACAAGGCCTATTTCAAATTTACCGAAAGGACAAAAAAAACGTACATTTTGCTACGGGAGAGAACTCACCGATAGTATTCAGCAGGATCCCTACACCTACACCATGCACTGTTTTATATTTTCTTGGACCTGAATGGAGAAAATGAAGTACCTGCACTGTGTCATCAAAGAAACTCTGCGTCTACACCCATGCATTCCTTGAGAAGTCATGGAATCTGTGACCGTGAATGGATTCAGTACCCAGAAAAGCCAGAATAATTTTTAATCTGTGGGTAATAAGGAGAGATGTCACCATCTGGGGAGATGATGCAAAGAAATGTGCTACGTGTGCAAAAACAGTTGCTCCTTCACTCAGTCGGGCTTACGTGCAGCTTCTTATTTATTTATTTTTCTTATCAATTTTTCGGCATTTAAAAAACTAAAAAAAAAAGCACAGAACAAAGACAGTGCAGGTGGGCAGCAAATTTGCAAACCACATCTTTCTATTTTTCTTCCCCCGAATTTGTCATGGGCATACGGTTTCAGAATGTTTGGTGTTGCTCCTGTTAAGATTGAGATGATGCAGATTTTCATTGCATGATCTTATGGAGTTCAGCGCTGTTCTTGGTAATCTGAGGCCTGTGGACTGAAGCTTGGGACCATTCATTTGAGGATTTCTAAAACTTGGCAGTGTTTTTCGCATTTCCTGATGTTTTAAAGGAGTTTAGGTCTAGTGATTGACAGGAGGCGGGAAATAAGCAAGAGTTTGTGAAGCAGGGAAGATCCTCTTTGGCAAGTCACGTTCATGACAGACTATCTTGGTCTACGCAAGCGCCGTTTGATGTAAGGCACAGTTCTGCCGCCACTGGTGACCCTCATGCCATTTTCACTAATGAATGCTTTGCTTGTCTTGTTGCAGGAGATAGCACAGTGCCCACGGCCACATGCATGCCAGCGCAAGAAGCAACAACATTACCTGAGCAGCGATAGGCATGCATTTGTCTATAAAAAAAATCTCTAGCCCTCGCTCCTGTGACAATAGAGAGACGCATAGACAAAGAGTGGGAGCGAGACAGTGAGAGACAGAGAAAGAGATGGCAACTGCTGTTGAATCGTGCGTAGAAGTGGTTCCAACTACCATCGTATTTTTGGGAGGTTCAGTGGGTGAGACAAGTTCGGTGAAGCGGAGCATAAGCTGCGGAGATGGGCTGCGCGTAGGAAAAGCTATCATGCAGTTGGTTTAACTGCATATGGAATCCTCCACAATATCTCTCGGTTAACTTTGGAAAATTATTTAAGGCCTTCACTTTTGAAAAATATATTTTCTTTTTTTTTCTTCATCGACCATCCCCTAAATCAATTTTATATTCAATTATATTTGTTTGTGAAGACCTAGTTTCCTCACTAGACATAGGAGTTTCTTGAAACATTTCTAAAGCCTCAACTTAACGGAGATGAACATTGGATGTAAATATTGGATACCTCTATGAAATAATATGTTCAAAGACAAAAATTCATGGGATATTTATCCAATATCATATATGAACTGGACACTTGTCACCTACAACTTGTTTATCTCCATGGTGACCACTTGGCGACTGAATGAAGACACTTGGCAATTGAATAGGACACTTGTCCATTGTAGCTTTTTTCTCTCTATGGTGGTTATAATCCTATAAAAAGGCTTTAGGGGTCAAGGAGGGAGGATCATCATATTGGTGTCTCATACATCACACTTTTGAGAAGACATTGGGATCACACTTGGGCTCTCACTTGGAGACACACTTGGGGTCTTGAGAAGAGCATTGTAAAGAAGAAAATGTGAACGATTGCTTGTAAGATGGATTTCTAGAGTAAAGATTTCAGCCTCTTTTTCATAGTCCTATGAGTTATGTTTTATTTTTATTTTGTTTAAATTGTTTAGCTAGTGGTTTAGATAGTATCATCCTTGGCAAGTAATTTTGGGATTTTTAGATTGCTCTTATTGTTCTTGTTGCTCGATAGAAATTTTCTATTAAAATTTTTCCATAGAAGTGCTTGTGTTTGAAAGCCTTAAGAGTAGTAAATTTGGTTATTGTGCAACGTATAAGAACTGCTATTAGGATTGTTGTAAGAGAGCCTTTGTTGGTAGTCATGCCGTTGAACGANGAATTTGGGATAGCTTTATTGCGAAGTGTTTACTCGTGTCATTTTACCTTGTTTAAATATTTGAGGTCCACACAAATCTGCTTTCTTTTCTGTCTATTTCCATCGAATCTTGCTCTATTTCTAGTTTTCTTGTGGAACTATCTCTTTCTCTAGGGAAAATTAAGAGTAGATTTGCGAAGTTGTGCTTAATTTTTTTTGCAAAATTTTATTTGTTACAAGTAGGTATTATAAGGACCACGTAGACTAGGCAATTGAACAAAATAGGAACTCTCAACAACTCACAGTACTTGGCAAAGTTGGCTGAATCGCTTTAAGATAAGTCATTTGTAGTTTACACACAACGCAATCATTTCATTTTACACAACCGCATGCCGCAACAGCACACACACATACTCACATTAACTACTGAGTCTATTTGAAGGTATCTGGGCCTTGGTGTTGCCAGAGACTAGCAAGCACCTAAATCCTGTTCGAGGACACTCGTTGGCGATCACGTCCCAAACGGTTGCCAACACAAAGTTGTCCATCCCTCATTTTGAACTGGGGTGCTCGCCCAATTTCTATCAGCTTCATTAAATCAATAATATGAGGGTCCCTTTTCAAACCATCTTGAATTCTAGCTAACAACACTTCGTCACATTGAACGTGTGAAGTTTGTGGCCCAATGATGGAAAAGAGCTGAGAGGCAGGTTGAGGATGGCGACTCAATGCATCTACCACCACATTCTCCTTTCCAGGAAGGTAAGTCAATTGCAAATCAAATTCGGACAACATGGCCAACCATCGAGCCTATTTGGGCCTCAGCTTCGTTTGACTCATCAAGTAGCTAGTGGCCAGATTATCTGTCTTTACGAGGACACGACTTCCCAACAAGTAGTGTCTCCATGCTCTCAAGCAATGGATAATAGCGAATGTTTCCTTTTCATGGACTGGCCACCTCTACTCTACTTGATTCAGCTTCCAGCTTTCATAAGTGACAGGATGACCTTCCTGTAGTAAGATGCTCCCAATTACATTCTCACTGGCATCCGTATGAACCTCAAAAAGTTTCAAGAAATCGGGCAACGCCAACACTGGATGGGAGGTTAAAGCCTCTTTGATCCTCTCAAAGGCTTTCTAACAATTGGCGTCCCACTCCCATGCAATTTCTTTCTTTTGCAAGTTGGTCAGAGGAGCAGCAATTCCTGAGAAATTCTTGATGAATTTTTGATAGAAACTAGCTAACCCCATGAACTGTCTGACATCATGAACATTAGTGGGATTGGGCCATTAGTGCACAACCTCTACCTTCTTCAAATTTGGCTTTACCTGCACATACCCCATTTGATGCCCCAAAAATTTTAGCTTCGAGCAGCAGAATTCACATTTTTCTTTCTTAATGTACAGTCGATTTTCTCGTAGCTTCTCAAGGACCATCTGCAGGTGGAGGGCATATTCCTCCATTGAATGGCTATATATCAAGATGTCATCAAGATAAACGACCACAAATTTATCTAGGAAGGGTTGAAATATCTCGTTCATCAAGATACAAAATGTAGCTGGTGCATTGCAAAGCCCGAAGGGCATTACAGTCCATTCATACGACCCATACCGCGTTACACATGCAGTTTTTGCTTCGTCCCTTTCTGCAATGCAAACCTGGTAGTACCCTTGTCTGAGGTCTAGCCAGGTAAAATATCGAGCCCCTGCCAATTGATCGAACAAGTCAGAAATGAGCGGTAGTGGGTACTTATTCTTGATTGTGTGTTTATTCAGTAGTTTATAATCACAACAGAGCCGTAGCATTCTGTCCTCCTTAGTAACAAATAGCACCGGTGCCCCATAAGGGGATTTTGAGGGATGAATTTATCCCTTGGATATTAAACCTTCAAGCTAATTTTTCAATTCCCCTAATTCTGGTCCTATTAACCGGTATGGCCTTTAGATAGGAGGATCAGTGCCAGGTTGCAATTCGATTTTGTGATCCATTGCTCTCTGAGGTGGCAAACTACTAGGCAATTCAAGTGGCATCACATCTTTAAACTTATTGAGCACTTGTGCTATGCATGGGTCAACAATAGCATGGGATCCACAAGCTTCAGAAGGATCACCCATTTGCATAGCTAGCAAAAATTTCCTGGTAGGGTCTCTGGTCAAGCGTTTCATCACCATTGGTGACACAATCTGGGGGCTAGCGCCCTCATCCTTTCCCATCTGTGCTCCATGAGTTTGAACAATGCATGGGGAGCTTTCATGTGAAATAAAAATCAGGTCTAAATGTGGAGCTGTGAAAACTTTGGCCTTGCATAAAAATTCTTGCCCCAAAATGACCTGAAAGGAGTCCATATCTACAATTGAAAAATCTAGCACTCCTTACCATGAGCCCACTTGAACGGGGACACCACGACACACCCCGATGCACCGAAGGGGCCTGAACTTGGCCAGCTTGCAGGATGCTTGGACGGGTTCCATCTTTAGCTGCAAATCTTTCACCATGGCTGGAACCATGTAATTGTGACTAGCCCCATTATCAATGAGGGCACTTAACTGACTTGAGCTCACAGTGATTGGGGCCAATTGAACCTGATGCAAAGTATTAGGATTATGATTCTGGGAGTTTCCAGCTCCTGACCTCTGTGTAACCATGTCTGATAACTCCATCATCATCGCTAGCCTTCGTTGTTCCCTCGATGTGCTTCCATCAGTAATATGAAGGCATGGGTCAGGGCGATAATCGAGTGCCATCAATTGTTTCCCAGGAGCTAGCCCTTGCCTATTCTCAATACTTCTTGAACTCAGGGGACAATTTCTTGCCAAGTTATTTCCATGACACAAGAAGCACTGAATTGGCCCCTTAAAGGCGCCTCCTGTAAAATGCTTCTTCTTGGCCCCAGGTTGCCACTTGCTCCCTGTATCCTTTCATTTTTGTTGAGAGCCTTGGTTCCCTGGAGGACCACCCATTAGGCGACTGCCTTGTTGAACTGATCTGAAGGTATTTCCACCTTTGATGGATCCTGTACCTATTCTCTGAGAGTGGGAGGGCATGTCATGCTTACCCTTCCCAAGCTTGCCCTTATCTGGCTTTGTTGCCTTGAAGTCTAGAAAAGTGCCAGCAACCGCAATAGCCTCCGTGAGGGAGTCAATGCCTCTTCGACGCAATTCTATCTGCGCCCATGGTTGTAGCCCATTTACGAATTTGAAGAAACGATCCCGATCTCTCATATCGGGAATCAGCAACATGAGTTCTTGGAAGCTATTGATATAATCCTCAAGCTTCCCTGAATGTTTTAGGGTCTCTAGCTTGGTTCTAGTGACCCATTTAGAGTTCCCAGGATGGAACTGTTTGATCAATACAGCCTTAAAGTTGTCCCATGTCTTGATCTTTTTTGTCATGGTGCCCTTTTCTTGGGCACAAAGGAGACTAAGCCACCATAGCTTAGCACTTCCTATGAGAAATTGTGATGTTGTGGAGACCTTTTGGGTTGCAGGAACACCCTCGGTATTTAGGTATATCCCCGCATCATGGAGGAAGGCATCGATTTTAGCATCATTTCTCTTACCATCATAAGAACTCGGTTCTCTAGCTTTGATACGAGCTGTCGCTACTGGCTCATCTACCAAACGTCTTGCTAAGGAGGATTTCAGGATGGCATTTTCAATTTTCAAATCAGATAGTTCCTGATTTATTTCCCCCAGGGCATCCTCCAAAACTTTCACCCAACCAACTAGGTCCTCAACCAAGGATGCTTTTGTTTGTGCCTCTTCCAAGGATCCGAATAGATCCTTGTAGAGGTTGATCATGCGATCCAGACGACCTTCCAAGATCGAAACCTTAGCCTCTGCCAATTTCATCCTGTCCTTGGAGCGAAAATCCATCTTTTCTTGTGGCAAGTCAACATCTTTAAGAATGTGATGGATTGCATCCACGTTTTCTGGACCAGGATGGGCTAAGGCCTCATCAATTGCCTTGACATGATCCCATAACGTTTGAAACTTAGTCTCATCTTGACCAAGTTCTATTTTGGCCTCAATTTCTGGATTTTCTTGAACATTAGCCATGTCACTCGGTCCACCAAGCTCCATGTTTTCCAAAGAGAGAACTTTAGCACAAGGCCACCCTCCAAGGAAGAGTGGTTAGCAGAAGTTGAAAATGGTGAAAACGGAAACCTCACAAACCACAAACCCTGGTATCCACTTAGCGAGAAAGTTTTACCAATAAAGGCTCTGATACTATCTGTAACAACGTTGTCCCTGGGCACGTTGTTCGATACCTCAAGAGTTTCCCAAGCAGATTCTGAATCAAGACAAAACTCAAGAGGAATACGCCTCAACAATCAACAAGCCTAAAACACATGCCA
This sequence comes from Gnetum montanum, assembly GCA_015680685.1. Taxonomy (NCBI): domain Eukaryota; kingdom Viridiplantae; phylum Streptophyta; class Gnetopsida; order Gnetales; family Gnetaceae; genus Gnetum; species Gnetum montanum. The sequence goes on along the minus strand of MNCI01008335.1, from coordinate 1,154,744 downwards.
ACAAACAATGTGTTAGTGTTAGCATGTCTCATAAGCGGTGTTTCATAAACAATATTCGTGATATGCTAACACTCTAGATAGCACTCCCTTGCTCCACTCACGTGGACACCACGGGGACTACCAGCTGAACCCTCCAGATTCATCACCGCGTGCTGGTAGTTGGTGTCGTGCTCCAAGGAGCGCATGCAACATCCCATAGCATGTCCCATGACACACCCTATAAAAACACCCCAACGCAGAGTTGAACTACACAACTCTCCCAGGCAAGGTCCTACCGAGTGGGGTAATGAGGTAGGTCATAGCCTCCTCTTACTAATGCATGGAACTGCCATGCCAGTATGGTTCCGAAGACACAAGGAGCGGAGGACCCCTTGTGCCCCACAGCCCCCGAACCGTGGGGGAGGTAACAAGCCACCACCAACCCTGCTACCTCTCTCACATTTGCATTCACTTTTTATTAGGGATGCGCGAATGCACATAGGATTTTGCTTTAAAGGGTAGAATATGAGGAGCGATGCAAATTGAAGGGCAGTCGTCTGAAAAAGCAGGAAGAAAGAATAGCCGGTTACAGAAGGGAGAATTAAACCCAGCACATTCTCTGCTGGCAGACTGATACTAAGCTGCGCTAATGGCATCTTTCATTGGGCATTGGCATATACTCTCCTAACGTTACATATTTATATGTGTGTGTGTACAGCAGCGAGCAGAGCCAGATTCAATTCGAATCTGGGCGCCACATTTGCAGGCCATTCTTCTTTGGCGGAAAGGATTATCAGTTATTGATGATGAAAATTAAGCCACAGCATGAATGGTGCATATCATTTTCATTTCATGTTGTGTCTGCCAAAGGAGAATTGCCCTGCCAATGTGGCTGCACTGTTGCACATCACGCAATAACACAAGAAACTAACATGGCTTCTAACTCGGTAAGTTTTTAGAGCATCTATGAGTTCTAGCTTAGCTTCTGTGTTTTAAGTTTTAACTGTGTTTGGGATTGTTGTCAGACTCCGGAATCGTTTTAAACTCGTTTGTACTGTGGAAACTCGGACTGTCGCGAGTCAGGATAACTAAAATGTGAGTAAAAAAACCATTGTATTTCTGATGGAACCTCGGTACTCGCCAAAGAGTTTGGAAAGCTGTTTTGAAGGTTGCAACGTGAGGACAATGCGAGTTTAGCCAAGTTTCACAAGAAATTTTGGGTTTCTTCGTTTGCGTCATCAAATTATTGTTGTTTTGTTTGCATGGAACTTCATCTCTCCATATATACGTGGTGTCCCATAATATTCCCATGTACACCATTGGTTAAGCTTTTGTGGAACTCTGGTAATCTGGTTTTCGTTTTCCCAGGGTACCTCTATCTTCCGATTGAGTATCGAATAAAACTCTGACAAATTGCGCTTAGCAGAAGCGTTTCGTCAGAGAACTATTTTTTTCAAGCAATCGACACTTCACTGGAGAACTGACTAGTCACTGGAGAGTCGAGATCAAGCCCTGTCTCTTGCAGCTGCACTGTTGGCTACAATAATATAATCGCGTGCCCTGCAAATTTCCACGTTTGAACCATATCTGAAACCGTAACCGTATAAAAATAAAAACTCGTTGCGAATCGTACGAAATCTAAAAATGAATGGATTTAAAAACTAGTCTAATTTATTCCCACCGACGAAATTGCTGTGTCGGATATTTTGGAAAATGGCTGTGGATGCGGTCAGCACTATAATGTGAAACTCCGGAATTCACCAATGGCTTTGGCTTCCTGAGAGCACTTTTTTTTTTTTTTTTTTGGTTTTATCAGCTCTTCTTTATTGCCTGATGAAGACATTTATGAAGTAGTGGAAAGCTATGATGACAGGGATATAATCATGAGCTATGGTGGCAAAAGTTACTCGTTCATGTTTAAAGAGAAAATGGTTAGGGATGTCTTCAGAGATTATGGTTTATACTTACCTGTCATAGACCCATATGCTTACTCCAAATCCTGTTTTAAGCGCATTTTTATGACGTTATAAACATTTCAAGGTAGACAAAAAAATATGGGTTAGTATTAATAGCTTTATGGAACTGTACAGAAATATGATCATTATATATTCAGCATTTATTTCTTGGTCAGATCATTGTAATCAATATTTTTCCTGGGCTAAAATTTAAGCTATCATTTTTCGTAAATCAGTGGGGTATTAAGCGGAGCTAGGTTCAAATGTAAATTTTTAGAGTGGTTATGGTAAGCAATGTGCTAAATAGGGCTAACTCAGGATTTGAGTTTAGAACCCTCTTGTCAAATTTGTGCACTCAACTAGAGCTCCTCGTGAGTTCAAATCTGTTACTTTAGTATTCTTGATAGCAAAAAAGTTTATTGATCTTGAGAAATTCAATTTAGTACAATTTCTACAAAGACGTTTACTGCCCTGGCTTCTCAGTCCACAACAACAAATCAATGAGTTAGGAGGAACCCACAAAGCAGAATCAAATAAAGCTCTAGTCATAGAGATGACTTCACGAATTGTGAGAATAAAGAGGAACTCATGATAAGTGTTTAAAAGGTTACTTCATTATGCGCGCAAGATAATTTAAATTATGTTATCGATGAATTGTGACAATTAGTTGGTAAAAAGGTCAGCCTTGGGTGGCTAGCTTGACATATTAATTTTTATTATGATAAGTAAATAAATTATTGAACATAAATTAATTTTTGTTGAAGGGAAACAATAACACTTCTAACATTAGTAACAGCAGTTAATGTGTCCATTCCTTGAGACCTTCATAATGTAGCATTTTTATTCGTGGTGCGGTTCCAAAAATAATCAGTGTCACATTCATAAGCTGTGCTGACATTGGAAGTATTGGCTGGTAATTTTATCTTAAAACTGTAATCCTAACCGTGGTAGAGTGAACTCGTTAAGTTGTGCGTTCCCTTAAGCCAGGTGGTCATAAACTGTATAAAAATGACATAAGAATGAAATAGCATGAAAGCTCTTTGATCAGATTTTCAATAAAAAATGGCATTCAGACATTCTTAGAATGACAGGGTCGTGGGTATTGTTCTTTGTAATAGAAATAAAAATTTGTTTAAAAAAATCAGAGTAAAAACAAGATTTATTGGTTCCCATTATAAAAAGGTTTGTAAAAAAATATTTTCTAAACACTGCCTAACTGATTTTGAGTTACCTGATAAATGAGATGGCTGCACCAATTAATTGCCACCTTTCTAACATTAGTAACAGCAGTTAAATGGCAGATAGGAAGAAATCATAGATGACGATAGTTAAGTTTACCTAGTTATAATATAGAATTATCATTGGAATCATTTAGAGGTGTTAGCTTAGGGAAAAGGGTTTTGGCCTAGTAACCCTAGGTCATAGGATTGACTTTGCTATGAGTTATAAATTAAAAATAAAATTCAAGAGGTCTTAGTGGACATTTATATTTTGATATGAATATATCATTGCAATATATGATACATCAAAGTTAAATCAAATGATTAGTAATCTCTAAAAGACTTGGTAGTACAAAATTATTTGTTAAAGATCTAAATTTCTCAAACATATGAATTTTAGGATAAAAAGGAAATGTGGTTGTGGTTGATAAAGGAGTGGAATCACTCCCCAAAATGTATCACAAGCGCAAAAGTTTATTTATACATGGAATTCATGTTGCATTACTAATGAGTGGCGAGTAGACCCTATACCCAACCATACGAATCACTAAGCATTCACATGCAATCCGGTCAAATTCTGTGGACTTATAGCCTTCTAAGTACACTGGTTTCTAGGAAGCAAAACTAATCGTTGCAATCGTTATCTTCCCAATTACACTTGTGAAACACAAAGGTATGGTTAAGTGCAATTGAGGCATATGATTTTTGTCATTTTTATGTTTTATGTTCTAAGTCACCTAAGAATAAAGAATAGAGAATTAAAGAGATTTAATTGCTAATCTAATCTAACTATTTAATATTTAACTAATTCTAGCATAAGCATCCATTCCCACTTGTCGTACACATCCTAAACACGTTTAACGCTACTGGGTTACTAAATGTTAAGCGTTACTAGGATTACCAGGCACCAAGCGTATACTCAAAGTGGTCGTACTTATGTGCTTAATTAATTGCTATTTAATCTAGCTTAATTTAGCTTAATTAATCACTTAATTATTTAAAACATTAAAGCAGATTTCTTAAAATATTAAATGCATAAAGGGAATAATTAATCTATTTCAAAGTGCTACAAGGTTTATCAGAAAGCTTGTCTTTATTGCTACACACATTGTCGTGCTTAGGTAGAACAGTGCTCAAATAAAGATCCATACACTCTTTGACTCCTACTACGAGCACTTAGAAAAATCTTTTAACTTTCAAACAAGAAAACTACAAGAGCTCCGCTACAACTAAGAGACTTATTACCATAAATGCAGCTGATGGGCGCATATTTATAGGCAAAAATAGACATTGCATCGACAAGGCCACTTTAACACATCAAAACCCATGTCGATGTAATCCTTGATCTGACTCATCATAACTCCATGACTAAATGAAAACTCATCCTCTAGTGAACAACAAAAGGAGGAACTTATTTCTTACAAAATAGTTGGGAAGGTATGGGATCATTGACACATAAAACAACATATGAACAACACAACAAAAACTAAGTGCCCAAGTGTATGGTTACAATAATTAAAAAATTTAGTGTTCAAAAAAACAAAATTGAATACCAAGACAAAACTGATAAACACAACTCTTTTGATAATGTGAAGATATTGAAGAAGGTCAAATAGTTCCAAGCAGTGGAGGTTCTTGAGGCTTCAAAGGACCTTCTCCAGCTTCAAGTGCACACAGTGGTTGAGGCGGTTGTGGTTGACCTATAGTAGCTACAACTTCTAGTGGAAGATAGAAGGTGTTCAACAGTTCCTTCATCTTCTCCTCCTTACCCTTGGGATCATGCATGGTCCATGCAGCATCATCAATGTGGACAAGCATGGGAACATCCCAAGGATAGGGCATTGCCAAGAATAGCTCCTTCATGTTGACAAACCAGGTAGAGAAAAGTTTATGTTCAATATCGAACGCCTTGAGAGCATTTTGCAACTCTTGCTAGTCATTCATCCTTTTAGCCAGGTTCTTAATAGTTGATTTCTGATTAGTGATTCATTCCCTGAGAACCTTGAGTTCAACATTAGCAATCTCAAGCTTCTACTTAGTCTCCTTATGGGTTTTGAACTCTACCTCGTACAGTAATTACAAGCTAGCCACTTGTTTCTCTAATTCTAACTACAGTCGTATGGCAGATAGCATTGCTAGGTTTTTGTAACAAAGATTAACAAGCTCCATATACTTTATCATCTCCTCGATCTACAACTCTTTCATGCAAATTTCCACTTTGTTGTAGTCATTGAGCCCATCAAAGATAGGTTGCCAAAAATTACCTCCTTCCTTGAGCTGTTGGAGGGCCTCATTAACTTTTTCCTTCATCATCTAGATGTGTTTTTCATTGATCTCTTTCTATAGACTAACCTGATCTCTATAGTGATTTTTGACTCTCTCAAATTTGAGAGCCTCATTATTCCAAGTGGCTATCTCTATCATAGATTTTTGGCAAAGAGCTCAAACTTCCTCCATGGAGAGATTTCTATTTTTGGTTGCCAATCTCCTCAATTTAGTGATTACTCTAGCTAGCTACTCTTGTTGCTAATGGATGAAATCTACCATCTACTACTTTTGTGCATCAACATTCCGTAGGCAATGATTTGCTGCAGTCAGAATCACATTCTCTTGACAAGTCTTGTCCAAGGCCTTTTGGATATTATGCATTGTGGCATTGGTCAAGTACTAATCATAGATCGTCGTCTTCTTAGCACCCTTAACCTTTTTAAGCTTGTCCTAAAGCCATTTTAAAGCTTCATCATGTGTCAATGCAAGGTTGAGAAATGCAAGATCAATAAGACAGGCTCTTAATTTAGCAAGCTCTATAGCCAAGCGTTGGTTTTGTGCTTAGGCTATTTCGAGTTACCCTTCCAATATAATGCACTTTCCCTTTGATTATAGTAGCTTTGATTAGGTTACAGTGATTGTATCTAAAAGATTAAAGATATCTAGAATCTATTGCCCTATTTCCACTAGTTGGTCCAGAAACTCCTCATGCTAGGCTACCCTCAATCTATCGTTAACTGTTCCTATAGACTTCTGCACATCTCTAAGTGTAGAAAAATCTAGTACAGACACTGCAAGTCAATTTAATTCTTTGAAATTTTATTGGCAACCACCTCTATTGTCATCTCTTGCCCATGGTGTTGCATCACCAAGATAGTTTCCCCCTCACCCTCCTTCAAACACACTAAAAAAGTAGCGACATTCTCAGAGATTTTTGGGAATTGCTAATGTTGCAAGAGAGAAACCATTATCTCTTAGGCATCAGGATTCAATCTCATGGGTAGTTGCATTCTTTGGGCTAAGAAAATTAGACCACCTCTCTCCATTTAACTGATAGTTCAAGCTACTTTGTTAAGGTGACTCATCACTAGGCGATATACAAATGGGTCGCCACCACTCATGCCTATTCACTACTCTTGCTCTTGCAAAAGCTACTCTCGAATCTCTTGCATGTATTCAAGGGAAGCATAGGCCTCTGACATTGTTTCATGAGTGGGTGGTGGGGGTGGTGGTTGCTACTCCTCTTTCTTGGTCATGGAAGGGATTTTGTCCTTCATCATTTCTGCCCATGAGGCAATAGGAGAATGCCTGATTATGTCATTACCATAGCAAACTATCTCTACCCTTTTGCATAGTTTTTGGATGAGGCATGGAAAGGGTAGGGCCTTCCTTCCACATTCATTTTCCTTAAATCACTTCTCTATCTCTAGATAGATCAACTATGGAAGGTTCATAGGAAATTTCCTACTCAGAGTNAGATAGATCAACTATGGAAGGTTCATAGGAAATTTCCTACTCAGAGCAGTAGATGCATGGGTAGAGAAAGTAGTCACCTTACTAGGTCTTACCATTTGATAAAGGTGGTAGGTTGCTATCTTGAAATATATGGGCTTCGTTGAGGTGAGTGCATCATACTCCTTATAGCCCACTTCATAACACCCTTGGGTCCACTCCTTTTTTGCCTCTAGTTCTGCTTATATGGAGATCTCTGCCAAATTTGTTCCAATATCAAGTAACCTAAGGGCCTATGTAATGGCTTCCACTGAGTAGGACATCTGAATGTCCTTGATATGCATAGTGGCTTCCACCTACCTACTATTCCAAAAGAGATATGTCTCTTCCATATACCATTCCCCATTGGAAGTGATGATTGGCCACATGGGAAAGTTCTACAACTACATCTTGACTCTTGCTAGAGCATGTTCTAAGAATGGTTGAAAGTTTAATTCTTGGAGAACTGAACATTGAATGTCACAGGGCTTGATCTAATCAAGGTAGGCTTGAGTCAATGTAACCTCAAGTCTTGGCATCAATGCTGGTGCCTCATCTCAATGGGATTATTTAGTTATGGCCTCTTCTTTAGGAATTTGTTGGACAAATTTCACTTTGGACTCCTCCCAAAGAGGTCCCGTCACATGAGTTTTTGTTTCCTATTTTTGGGCTTGTGCTTGTTAATCCCTTCTAGCTCTAGTTTTTTTGTCCCTTGGTATGGTCCTCCTTCCTATGGGGGTTTTGATCTCTATGCCATCTATAATCACAACATGACCAGGGATTAGCACTTAATGTGTAGCTTTGAAACATTTGAAATACCTTATCTCTTGGGGTAGTTACACTTGGCTAAGTTGTGATCATGGTTAGTTTGATTATTTTAATATTATTTTATTATTACTTGATTAAATAGGTTACTGGAGTGTGTTGGAAGGATTTAACTTTCATTACTTAGTATTTTAATATTATTGATCTGTTAAACTCATGGGGGAGTTCAAAAATTTTTGAAAAATTTGGTCATTGAAAACCTAAGATTTGTGGCCCCCACAACATAGAGCATACCTCCAAAAGTTGTAGGATTGAAGAACGGAGTGAATCAAACAAACGATTTGAAAGTTATTGACTCTGGAAGGTTGCGATCTTTGAAAAATTACAAAAACTCCCCTTATGTTTGAAGCAAATGGTAAAAAATTCCTAAGTGGTGAACACTATATATAGAATTTTTTCCATGCTTCAATTGGCCTCATTGATGGGGCCTAGTTGACATGGTCAGCTACGTCGACTGGGTTGGGTCAACGTGGCAATTGATCATAGTTGACCACATCAAAATTTGAAAAATACAAGGAGTTTTTTAGTGAAATTGGAATCAAATGGAAGCCCAGGAAGCTAAGAACACAATGAGATGCATGAAGATGGTTGGATATTTCACAAAAGATGGAGAATGATTGGAGAAATTCCTTAAGGAGCACATAGTTGGATGCAACCATTGGGGAATGCAAAAGATTTGATTGCCAAAATGCCTAAGAATAAGGAACTTAACTAGTCCAACCAAAAGACATGCAAGTGGGTCCTCCCCATAGCAGGCTTATGCCCTTTTTTCCCTTGCATAGTCTCAACTAAGGAGTCCATGGACCCCCATAGCTGATTACTGGTTACAAAAAGTTAAGGACTGAATCTAGAAGAATCCATTTAAGAATCTCAACACATCAAATTAAGAGATTAAGCAAACATGAAAATTGACAATAAGGCAAGTTATAAAAAGCATTGATGAATGAGAGAGGAAGTGGAATAGAATTTCTAATCATGGTCACATGAAGTCCCTTGTGGATTTTATGGTTAAATGACTTGATAAAGTCCATCCTTAGTGCAAATCAAAACCAACCACTTTCAGTGACTTTGCATTACTACTTTAAGCTCATACCACCCCCTCGAAATACAAGAATGCTCTCAAAGATCAAACACCATTTCTTATTAGAGAAGAAAAGAGAAGTAGGAAGCGAGGAAGGACCTTAGTTAAAGAGGATCTTTAGGCATGGGTAACATGTCTTTCTAGTTCCAAAACCAGTGCTTATAGCTTGTTATTTTGTCTAAGGGATGTGCTTTGAATTCTCATCATGTTTTTTAATTAATATTTTATGATTTTATGGATTTTTGGATAGGAACCATACCATGTAAAGACTTATTCAACTTCCTATTATTGGTCAACACGGAATGATAAGAAATCTATGAAAAACACCTATGCACCCAAGTCAGTAGAGAGGCACAAAGAGTACCAAAATCCCTTGAAGTCACACCTTATTCAAACCTTTTTAAGTCTTTCCCAAGTTTTGAAACTACCAAGATCACAAGTTTTATAAAGTTTCATTAATGGAAAAGAAACCTCATATTTCTAAAACAAGGAAAATCGTAGAGTTTGTGGATGGGTGGATGACATGGACTCACTGCTTGTTCCATGAAAAAGAAACTTTATCTTAGTTATCAATCAACAAAATTCAAAAATAGAAATCAAACATTAGCAATCATAAACATTAGGTACAAAACACCATTGACAAATAGCTACAACACCACTGTTTCATGTTGGCAACAAAGCAATTTTATTAGAACATAAGGAAAATTCACACCAAAATAAAGGAAAATATAAAAGAAATTATAAAATATTTAACAAAAATAAAACATATTAACAATTTTATAAAACAAAAATTTGAAAAAATAACAAAGTGTAAAACAAAAAGGTATAAAAACAAGGAAAATATAAAACAAAAAGATGTAAAATAAAAAAGTAGAAAAATTGAAGAGCCATTTTAATGATTAGCATGGATGGCCATCTCCCCCATGATTGAGTTGGAAGGAGGAGATCTAAAAAATTAGATAAGGTTGTCCATTCGAGGAGTTGTTGATTACACTAGCTTACTTTGGCTCATGGAAAGGTTTAACTTGTTGCATGTTGACCAGTTATTTTCTATTTGGACTCTCACGTTTGTACATCAACATGGCCCCAGAAGGAAAGGTTTCATAAATGATATAAGATCCTTTCCACAATGTTTGAAACTTAGTCTGTTGAGGTACATGTGTTGGGTTCTAGTAGAGGACCTTGTCTCTACGTGGAAATTTTACCTTTTGTATTCTAAGGTCATGGCATTTTTTGTTGAATGCTTTATGCACTTCATTCAAGGACAAGGTTACCAATCGATTTTCATCTAGCACATTGAGGTTGATCAATCTCTCTTTTTGTGCTAGGCTAAGATCAAGATCTAGATCATAGGATTTTTAAAGTGTATGGAGCTTAGATTGAATTGGAAGAGTTGGTAATTTTTCCCTATAGGGAGTTTCCATGTGGGATGGTAGGCCCAAAGGGCATTGTTCATTTTCATGCTTTAGTCTCTCCTATATTTGCTAATTATTTGGGTTAAGATCTTAGTAATCTTTCTATTGGTAACCTCTACTTAACTGTTAGCTTACGGGTGGTAGGGTGTTGTTAGTTTATGTTCAACCCCTAAGTGTTGCATAAGTTTACGAAAAGTAGCACTTGTAAAATGAGTACTATTATTAGAAATTAGTGCATGTGGCACTCCAAACCTATTTACAACATTTCATTATACAAATTATGTAATAGTGAAGGATGTATAATTACTGAAAATTGCTACTTTTTCCCATTTGGTACAATAGTCAACAATGACTATTATGTATGCCTTGCCCATTTGACATGGGTGTGATGGGACCCATGAAGTCTATGCCTCAAATGTTTAAGGGTTCCAATGATTGGATCCACTATTGAGGCCCCTCCATTTGAGCCATCATCCCACCATTTTGTTGACAACATTCACAAAATTTGGATGAATTGATGAGTGTCCATAAAGCTTGTTGGCTAGTAATACCCTACCATATGGATCTTAATGGCCATGCATCTCTTTGCATAGTGGCCCCCACAAGGACCCTCATGAGCATCTTAGAGAATGTGCAATTGAGCAACATCAAAAACACCCCAACGAACTAGGCCATCAATGCACACCTTGTAAAGGTGTCAATTAATCTCAATGAAGCGTTTGGCTTGATGAAGAAACTATTATTTCTTTTGAAAGTCTAGGTCTTGTGGCATCTCTTGAGTGAGAAGATAAGTGAGGATGCCATTGTACCATTTTGGTTTAGTGGACACTTGTTCATTTATTACATCGACAAAGAGGAGTTCATCATGAAATTGATCAAAAAGTGGGCTTTCCCCCTTTTTGTTGTTCCATCATAACCGAAACAAGTGATCAACAACCACATTCTCGGTGCCCTTTCAATCTACCATCATAAGATTGAACTCATGTAAGATCACCAACCACCATATGACATGGGGGCTTACCATCAACTTATTCATGAGGAAGTGAATGGCACTATGATCCATGTGCATAAACACCTTGTACCCAGGCACATAGTGCCTAAATTTCTGTAAGGCATACACCACTACCATAAGCTCTTTTTCTATTATGGTGTAGTTGATCTATGCATCCACAATGCTTCATGTAGTAAGGATGTATTTGATCATCCAACGATGTAAGCACAACTTCCAAGGCATAGTTCAATGCATCCATCATGATGTGAAATGGTCTCAACTAGTTTGGTACTCGTAGAATTAGAGTTTCTACAAGCTTCTTCTTAAGCTACTATAATGCCTTTTTGTATTCCTTGGTCCATATGAATGGAGCATCTTTCTTTGTGAGCTAAACCAATGGTTTAGCAATCTTAGAGAAATTTTCTATGAATCATTGGTAGTAGCTAGTGTGTCCAAGGAATGATGAGACATCTTTAATGATTTCCAGTTGATGGGTTATTCCTTAGACAACCCTAATCCTTTTAAGGTCCACCTCAATCCTTGCTTGAGAAATTCTATGCTCAAGCACAATGCCCCCCTAGACCATCAAATGACTTTTCTACCAATTAAGGTGAAGATTGGTCTTCACACACCTTTTAAGCACTTGCTCAAGGTTGTCTAGGGCTTGTTCAAATGTGTCTCCATAAGTGGAGAAGTCATCCATGAATACTTCCATCCTGCTACCAATCTGCTACTAAAAAATGCTCAAGGCCAAGTATTGGAAGGTTGTAGGGGCATTGCATAGACCAAAGGACATCTTATAATATGCAAAAGTTCCCCAGGGACTTGTGTTGTTTTGGATTGATCCTTAAATGCAATTTGAATTTGGTTATAGCCACTATAACCATCCAGAAAGCTATAATAGCAATGCTTAGAAATAGTGTCCAATGCCTAGTTCATATATGACAATGGAACATGATCTTTGAACGTCATCATGTTTAAATGCCTAAAATCAATATAGACCCTCCACTTGCCACCTTTCTTTGGCATAATTATAAGTGGGCTAACCCACTTGCAATTTGCAATTAGATAGATGAACCTTGCCTTTAGAAGTTGTTCAATTTCCTCTTTGACAAGCTACTTCAATTTGGGGTTCAGCTGCCACTACGACTACATCTTTGGCTTTGTGGCTAGATTGATATAGATGTGATGTTGGCATATCTGAGGATCAATCCCTATGAGTTTAGAATATAACCAAGCAAAGCTTATTGGCCATTTGTTAACCACCTTCAATAGCATCCTTTTCTACTCAAGAGCAAGGTTGGCATTGATTATTACCAACTTACCATTTTTCATAAATGCATATTCCATGTCAATAGGTAGAGTTTTCAACTCTAAGGGCTCTTGTTTAAAATTGTTAAGGACCTTCAACTCTCCCCAGTTGGTATCATTAGGTTCATTATTGATGAGTTGCGATATCAGAGGTGCCAAAGCGATATTATACATGAGATATCAAAGCTTGTCTTATCACATATAAATAAGAGACGAGGGCACTTGATTTTGCAGTTAGTTTCTTAGTCCCTTAGCTAAACACTTGTAGTTTTCCCTTTCTAGAGTTAGAATTATTTCTTGAGTGTCTGTAATAGGAGTCATAAAGTGAACGGATCTTTATTCAAGCATTGTGTATCTGAGCACACCTTATGTCTAGAAATAAAGATGAACTTTGTGATAAACCTTACAACATTCAGAATAGCTAATTATTTCATTTAAATGATATTTACTATTACTCACTACTCTCATTAGTTAATTAATGTTATTTATTGAATTGTTAATTATCAACGAATTAGCACACTTAGTACGACCACTTTGAGCATATGTGAAACACTTGGTAATCCAGTAACAACTAGCGTTTGGTAATCCCAATAGTGTTACACTAGTTTAGGATGTGTCTAGCAAGTGGGAACGGATGCTTGTGTTAGGACTAGTTAGAGCGCAGTTGATTAGTAAAATTAAATTAGTTAACTCAATTATTTTATTTCTCCATTTCAAGCATTAGGAACATAAAACATAAAAGTCATATACCTCAAGCTTACTTAACCATACAATCGTGCCTTACAAGTAAGCTTGGGAAGACAACAATCGCATAACCCATCCTTGTTCTATGTAAGTGCATAAGCACTTAATCCTTGGAGTTTGACCAGATCACACAAGAATGCTCATATTCGTATGGTTGGGTGTAGGGGTACCTCACCACTCATCATTGGCATCATTGCTAGGGATTTTGTTGTTTGTGTGCTGATTAGAACTTAGGAAATATTTCCATCATTGGAATGAACCCTTAGGGTTAGTTATCCTACAATTATCGAAAAGAGAGTATTGCACACTGAACAATCAATCATGTCTCCTTCTTCTTATGAGAGTGCTTCACCAAGTAGGTCTGACACAATGAATAATCGAAGGTGTAGTACACATGATGACCCGCCAATGCCCCAACAGTTTTGCATGATATATGCTCATCCCAATGAGTATGTACCAAACTTTATCTTTATCCTCCACCAGGATGAACAGTTGCGTTGCCATGATTTAAAAGGTAACATAGTGTTACCTCCCAATCACTCAATCCCAAGCATACTTCTTTGTGCTCTCACACGAATTGGTATGTAGCACTTATAGGCAAAGTACATTGTGTATGAACACAACTTGAGAAAGTATTGACACATGGAGGCACAACGCCAAAGGGACCTACAATAGGAGATACATTACAAATCTATGAAGGGAAAGTAATCTCAAGATGTTTCGTATGTCCTAAGTGAAAATGAGGGTGGTGAACTTGCCTTAGGAGGTTTTCCACAAAATGATGTTCCTCTCGTTAACTTCAGTCAAGGAGTTGTGTATCAGAATCTTCACTCAATTATTCATAACCTATTTTGATACCAATGGACATAAAGGATCTGAAAAAGGAATATGAACATGTGACATTGACGAACATTCTAATCGTAACTACTACTAAGACCAAGACCACCAAAGAGAAAGTGATAGACATCATCACAATGCCAGTCCTCCTTCCTCTTCACCTTCATCATCATCTTTCCCCTCTCCTTCAAGATCTGAATGTAGTCACAAAGGGAAAGACCATGAGGACAATGGTAAGAAAAACAGAGATCATAGACAAAATAGTCAAGAAAGGGGACAAGGGCATTCCAAAGAAACACCTCACGAAAGAAGGGAGAGTAGGTATAGCATAGGCATCATAGAAGCCATAGACAATATGATCATGATGAACCCCTACTCACCACCTGAAGTATGTTAGACATAATAGAGGTCATTAGGATTCCAACAAGGAACCAGAAGGATAGTAGGATCAAAAGACTAGACATGAACAACATCCCACGATTTGAAGGGGGATACAACGTTGATCCTCAAAACCATCTACAAGCATTTCACAATGCATGTGCCTTGCAAAATATAGAAAACGAGAGGCAAAAACTAAAGCTGTTTCCATGGACACTGATCAAGGAAGCAGAAAGCTAGTATCGGTCCTTAAAAATAGAACCCATTTTTTGATGGAGTACCATGTTAGAGCTATTCAACGATAAGTATCAAACGTACTCCCGAGTATCCAACCTATGTAGGAAAATCCAAAAAATGGAAACAAGGAGCACACGAACCCTTGGATGCTACCATGGGCCAATATTATGCATTATTACATCGCTGCCCTCGCCATGATTACTTACAAAGAGAACAACTACATCATCTCATGGATGGGCTTAAGTACAAAACGTGAAGAAACCTTGGGACTTATGCCCAAGGAAGGCTATATGAGCTCAAAGCCCATCAAATACAAAGATTATTGGAGCAAGTTGCCAAGAAGAAAGGTGAGTTAAGGAAAAGAGAAAGTGCAGAGGAATACAACAAAGATCCTTCCCTCTGAAAGAAGGAAGTTAGATTTTGTTAAGATGAAGAAGAGTCACCACTCGAAGAGATGGTGAATAGGAATACTTTGCCCATTCAAAAATTTTCATCAGATGTATCAATAAAGGTAGATCAAATGTGGAACTCCCTAGATGATAAATTTCAAACCGTTCTAAAAATAGTTGAGGAGTCTAGAGAGCAATGTAGTGATCAAGAGAGAAGGAAAAAGAAAGAAGCTAAATCTGCACATAACAAAAGTAAGGGAAAAGTTGCCATCATTGAAGAGGTTTTGGATTCGGACACAGAAAATGATGGCAGATGTGAGATATGCTAATATGACCATCCTAAAGGATGTTTCCTAGTAGTCTCACATCTGCAAGAGTCTGGGGTGTATGCACTAAACCCACGATTAAACAGATGGCAAGCACCTAGAAGGTTACCTTATCCTCAAGGTAACCCAAGGAAATTGCACCAACCCTTAACATATTATCCAAATGAATAGTATCAACAATGGCAACACCCACAATCATGGGGAATGCCATTACCAGAACAACAATACCCTTACTATCAACCTAACCCATACAGGTACTACATGCAACAGCCAATCTCTCCACGTGACTCCACTAGTCATGTCACTCCTCAACCTCACTACTAGATGCACGAGTATTATAGAACTCCTTCTCCTAGGAGTGATGTTCTACAAATGTACTATCCTTCTCATCCGACCACACTACTTCCACCATTAGCTCCATTACCACCTACTCCAACTATGCAGGGTGAGCTTCCTACCTAGTTGCAACAATGTAACACTACAAGGGTTGTCAATCCTTAACCTACTATTGGTTCAGACAACTACACAAAGAAGATAGCCTTCTTTAGAACCAATAGTCCAACCAAGTCCTTACAGCCACAAGTAGCTAATTGTCCAATTGCCTCACCATCATTTGAATCTTCAGAGCTTCCTTCAAACGAAAAATTGCATCCAATGCATATGGTCATGTTGACTCATGCCATTATCGATTGGATTAAAGCTGGTCATCTTCCTAGGAAATTCTCTGATCTTGGAAGTCCTCTTATATATTTGCAAATCGCTAGAAATGAGCCTTGCAAAGCTCTTTTGAATTCAAGTTCTGGTGTTAACTTAATCTCTCAAGAAATGTACAAGGCCTAGAACCTACCTCCACTAAAAAAGAGTAACATTCATTTAGATTTGGTGGACTAGCTCATCACTATCTCGTTAGGACTACTGGAGGACATTGTCACCACTGTTTGTGGGTGGTCGTATCTAGCCGATTTCCTAGTGATTCAAGTCAACAAGTGTAAGGGGGACTTCTCAATCATAATGGAAAGAGCATGGCTAAGCATGATTGATATGTGCCTAGGAATATGTGATCTTTCCCTAGAAATATCAAAGGAAAATATGTTTGGAAAGATTGAGAAGAAGAAAGTTCCATGCATTGCATATAATGACACAGGGTGCAACCGTGTGCAGAAGTCCTGGTTTGTACAACATTTAACACTGCCTACATGCAACCAGTGTGTACAAGTGACTAACATACAAAGATGCTTGTATGTAGCAACCACAAGATAGGAAGGCACCCAGTGGCTGATAGCTGACTAAGATAGAAATTCAACTCTATGCATGGAACCAATTAAGAGCTTGACTTGTGCTTATATCGATAGCATAGATACATTAGAGCAAGTCCATCGCCAACTTCCAAGTCCTAACATCAAAAATACCAACTGGGAGAAGTTGGAAATTCTTGATGAGTTTAAGCGAGAGCCCCTCGAATTAAAACTGCTACCCACCAGTATGGAATATATACTTCTCCAAAATGGCAAACCGGTAATCATTAAAGCTAAGCTCGCCCCTCAACAAAAAGGAAGACTGCTGAAGATGGTAAATAAATGGTTGAAAGCCTTTGCTTGGTCATATCTCGAATTAACTAGAATAGATCCTAGGATATGCTAACATAGAATTTACATTGACACCTTCATGAAGCCTCGACAATAACCATGAAGACGACTGAACCCAAAGCTTAAGCAAGTGGTTAAAGAAGAAATTAAAAAACTTCTAAAAATTGGGTTTATCTACCCCATTGCTAATAGTGAATGGGTTAGTCCATTAGTCATTATGCCTAAAAAGGGAGGTAAATGGAGGGTGTGTAAAGACTTTATGCTATTAAACATGGCAACATTTAAAGACCATTTCCCATTACCATTCATTGAGCAAGTCTGAGATACCATTGCAGGGCATTGCTACTATAGTTTTCTAGACGGTTACAGTGGATACAATCAAATTCAAATAGCACCAGAAGACCAAGCCATGACTACATTCACAAGTCCTTGGGGAAAATTTGCATATAGGCAATTGTCATTTAGCTTGTGCAATGCCCCAGCAACATTTCAACATATGGTTCTAAGTATATTTTAGCGGCAAATAGGGAATTGTATGAAGGTATTTATGGACGATTTCTCCACCTACGAAGTGGAATTTTAACAAGCATTAGACCAATTATAGCAAGTATTGAAACGATGTGTAGAAATCAAATTAAGGCTCAATTGGCAAAAAATCCATTTAATGGTCCAAGAAGGCATTGTGTTATGGCATAAGATTTCACAAACAGGGATAGAGATAGATCCCTAAAAGATTAAAATCATCCAAAGAATCACTTGTTAACCTAAAATTGTAAAAGATATTTGATCATTCCTTGGACATACTAGCTATTATAGATGCTTCATTGGGAACTTTTCAAAGATTGCAAAAGCATTGGTAGAACTAAGGAAGAAGGATGTACCCTTTGAATGGACCAAGGAATGTGAGCTAGCTTTCTAAACCTTGAAATAGAAGCTCATAGAAACACCCATTCTGCAAGCTCCTGACTGGTTCAGACCATTCCACATAACGACCGATGCATCTAACTTTGCTTTAGGAGCCATACTTACACAGTTAGATGACCAAAAATGACCCTATTACATTCATTGTGCAAGTCAAAGTATTGTTGGTGCATAGCTCAATTACACTACAACAAAAAAAGAATTAATGGCTATGGTGTTTCTACTAGAAAAAGTTAGGCACTATGTATTGGGCTATAAAATATTTGTACACATGGATCATAGTGCAATACGATTCTTAATGAATAAACCAATAGCAAGCCCTCACATCATACAGTGGCTCATGATCTTATAAGAGTTTGATCTTACGATGATTGATCGTAAAGGCACCGAGAACGTTGTTGTTGATCACTTATCTCAATTATGATGGGACAACAAAGAGGACGAATATCCAATTTCTGACCGCTTCCCTAATGAACTTCTCTTTACAAGTGTAATAAACAATCAATTAACCATAGAGACAAATTGGTATAGTAGCATTCTTACCTATCTTCTCACATAAGAAACACCACAAGGGATTGACATTAAAAAGAAACAACAATTTCTTCACCGAGCCAAATATTTCATGGAAATCAATGGACAACTTTATAAGGTATGTTTTGATGGCTTGGTCCAATGGTGTGTTCCCGATATAAATCAATTGCGAGTTCTCCAAGATGCTCATGAGGGCCCTTGTGGGGGTCATTACATTGGGAGATGAATAGCCATTAAAGTATTTCTTGTAGGATATTATTGGCCTACATTGTTCTAGGATGCTCATCATTTCGTCCAATCTTGTGAGAGCTACTAACGCGATGGGGGAATGACTGCTAGAATGGAGGGTCCACAACAATGGATTCAACCTTTAGAACCCTTCGACATATGGGAAATTGATTTTATGGAGCCTATCACACCAATGTCCCATGGAAAAGCCTACATTATTGTTGTTGTTGACTATTTTACAAAGTGGGCAAAAGCAGCTACTGTTACTGACTGTACATCATCTACCACTACACGATTTGTTCAACAAAAAATCGTAAATAGGTTTGGCATGCCTTGTGCACTTATTTCCGATAATGGTACACATTTTACAAGTGTGACCTTTCAAAAATTAATGCAACGCTTAGGAGTTGAGCATAAGTTGATTATACCATATCATCCTCAAGTGAATAAGCTAAAGTTACCAATAGGGAGATCACAAAAATATTGACATGAACCATTAGCAAATAAAGGCAAGACTGGAGCACTAAATTGAATGATGCTCTTTGGGCATACCGCTCCACATGGAAACTCCATATAGGCTATTCTCCTTATGAGTTAGTGTATGGTAAACTTCCAACACTCCCTATCAAAGTTGAGCTTCGTACACTATCTATATCATGTGACCTCAACCTTGACCTTAGTCTAGCACAAAAAGAACAGTTAATGAACCTTAACTTACTAGATAAAAATTGATTAGCCATCCTATCATCCAACAAATTACACAAGGCCTTCAACAAGCAACGTCATGACCTAAGAATTAGAAAAGTTAGATACCAACTGGGAGATAAGGTTCTTTATTGGAATCCCGCACATGTGCCACAATGAACTAAATTTCAAGCACTATGGGAAGGACCTTATATCATTCATGAAAATTTTCCTTCAAGGGCCATGATGATCTATAAACCTGAAAGCTTGGATAGTAAATTATTAGTCAACATCCAACAAACCAAACCTTTCCATGAGCCTAAATTAGCCAATACTAACACTACCTCTATTAATGGACAACCTTGATCATCATTTCAAATCTCCTCCTTCCAACTCAGTCATGGGGGAGATGGCCACTAATGGTAACCATTCTAAGCCCTCAGTTCCTTTGTCTTTTTTATTTTACACATTTTTATTTTACACATTCTTCATCTTCACTTTTTTTTGTCTTACACCATCATTAGCATTTTTACTATTTCTTTCTCTATTACATTTTATTTGAATTACTCTCACTCATCGTATAATAAGTGCTCATGATGGTGGATTGTGCTATAATGGTGTTGATTACTAATGTTTGGTTTTTACCTTTGACTTCTAA
This sequence comes from Gnetum montanum, assembly GCA_015680685.1. Taxonomy (NCBI): domain Eukaryota; kingdom Viridiplantae; phylum Streptophyta; class Gnetopsida; order Gnetales; family Gnetaceae; genus Gnetum; species Gnetum montanum. The sequence continues at coordinate 1,134,689 of MNCI01008335.1, read as the reverse complement.
TGTTGATGCGAAGATATGTTTTCTTTTGATAAAACAAGCAATGAGTCCACATCACCAATTCATCCATATAACTCTATGGTCTCCCTTTTTTTGGAAATGTACTGTCCCTTTTTCTAAACAAACTTATTATGAATTGGTGGCTTGGTATTCTTCAAACCAAGGAAACATACAAATGGATTGAAAAGGATGTGACTTCAAGGGGATTCGATGCATTTATGCTAGCTATTCTCTTGGGTCCTTGGATGTTTTTCATAGGTTTTCCACCATTCCACTATTAACCAATATCAGGAAGTTAATTAAATAAAATAAGTATTTGCATGGTGTGGTTCTCACTCAAAAAAAATATTGGTGGGAATTCAAAGCACACCCCTTAGACATAATAAAGTAACATGTGCTACAAGCACTAGTTATGGCACTGGAAAGACATGTTACCCATGCCTGAAGGTTCCCTCTAACTACAACCCTTTCTCACTTCTTGTTTCTCTATTCTTCTCCTTTTGGAATGGTGGTTGTTTTGTGAAAGCATTCTCGTTTCTTCAAGAGGATGGGTTGGTCAAGTGTATTGATGCAAGGTCACTAGATGTGGTTAGTTTTAATCTGGATTTGGGCCAAATTTTATTAAGTCACCTAAATCACATAATACACAAGGAACTTTACACAAGCTTGATTTTGGGATTCCATTCCATTCCATTCTCTCTTTCTGTATTGCTTTACATATTCCACCTCATTGCTGATTTTATGATTAGTCTATATCTTGGTTGATGCATTATTATTCTTTAGTAAATTCTTGTGGATAAGTTCTTAACCATTGTTTCCATATGACATTCCTAAAGCCTATAGACTCTTTGGTTTGTGGGTTTGTCAAGGCATCAGGGGCATGAACCTACTTTGGGAAGAATCCATTGGCATTCCTTTTTTATGTGATTGTTAAGTTCTTTCCCTTAAACATTTCCTACAATCAACTATTTCTCATTTCACCCATCCATGACATCTATTTTTGTTTTTGTTTTATTGGCTTCACCATTGTTATCTCTCTCATCTTTCTTATTCTTTCCTTTTCCACCCTATTGCTACCAGAGGTTCACTCTTAGTCATGGGGGCATGTCGCAATTTTTTCCATTACATTACTTATCTCACCCCTACACCTTAGGTAGTTATCAATTACAAACCTCTAACCCAGTATTTTCCATACCCACAACCTAGCCAAGGTGCTTCATATCGAGGCAAGGTATTAATTACACTATATCTTATCTATCCTTGCTAATTAGTGACTGTGTTGTGTGTGCAAATGGCAATCACATGAACAATGGACTGGGATAGGAGGGAGCACTCAGGATGGACTGGAGCTAGAGCGTTTGTGCAAGGAACAAGCTTGATCATGTGGCTATGGATGAACAATAGTGTGCACATTTTTTACATCGGTAGCAACATGTTTCATTTTCTTTTCTCTCTCTCTTCAAGCTATCAAATGAGGAACTAGATGTCATTTATGTATAGTGTTCACCATAATGGTTATGAACACCAATGTTGTAATATGTTTTTCGATCCATTCACCAGGCACTTTGAGTTCGTCATTTCATGTCACCATCAGTTGTTGTTTAGTCAATAATCCCATACCTTCCCAATATTTTTTAAGGAACTCGAGGATGAGTTTTCATTCAGCCATGGGGCTATGATGAGTCATGATATCGGACCCGCGATATCAGACCCTCAATATCAGGTATGCGATATCGAAGGTGCCAAAGTGATATCAGACATGTGATATCTGAGCTTGTCTCGTCGTCTATAAATAAGATATGAGGGCACTTGATTTCGTACGAATTTCTTAGTCCCTTAGCTAAACTCTTATAGTTTTTCCTTTCCAAAGTTAGAATTATTTCTGAGTGTCTGTAGTAGAAGTCATAAAGTGAACAAATCTTTATTTGAGCATTGTGTACTTGAGCATACCTTGTGTTTAGAAATAAAAATTAACTTTGTGATAAACCTTGAAACATTCAAAATAGCTTAATTATTTTACTTAAATGTTATTTACTATTACTGGCTACTCTCATTAGTTAATTAATGTTATTTTATTGAATTGTTAATTATCAATGAATTAGCACACTCAGTACGACCACTTTGACCATATGTGAAACACTTGGTAACCCAATAACGACTAATGTTTGGTAATCCCAGTAGTGTTACACTAGTTCAGGATGTGTCCAACAAGTGGGAATGGATGCTAGTGTTAGGACTAGTTAGAGAGTAGTTGATTAGTAAAATTAAATTAGTTAACTCAATTACTTTATTTCTCCATTTCAAGCATTAGGAACATCAAACATAAAAAACATAAAAATCATATACCTCAAGTTTACTTAACCATACAATCATGCCTTACAAGTAAGCTTGGGAAGATAACAATCGCATAACCCATCCTTGTTTTGTGTAAGCGCATAAGAACTTAATCCTTGGAGTTCGACCAGATCGTATGTGAATGCTTGTATTCATATGGTTGGGCCTAGGGGTAACTTTCCACTCTTCAATTATCATAGAGTTGGTGATGAACTTGCTGCAATTCATCCATTCTTTCAACATAGGCACAAGTTAGGCTCTCAATAGGTTACATGCAAAGTATGCTACTTTCAGAATTAGTTGTTAGCCACTAGGTGTCCTCCTGTTTTATGGTTGCTACGTACAAGCACTTTTGGGTTCCAGATTCATCTATACACTATCTACATGCTTTGATTGATGTGCTTTTGATATACCAGAGTTTCTACACATAGTTGCATCTAGTATCACTATTCGCGATGCATAGAACTCTCTTCTTCTTGATCTTTCTAAATGCATTTTCCTTGGAAATCTTTAGAAAAAAATCTTTGATGCCCATTCACACATCAACATTGTTTAACCTTGATCACTAGGAAATCAGTAGGATCTAACCACCCACAAACAGTGGCAATAATGTCCTCCACTAATCCCAAGGGAATAGTGATGGACTGATTTGCCAATTCTAAACAGATGTTGCTTTTCTTGAGAGAAGGCAAGTTCCAAGCTTGGTACATTTCATGGGAAATTAAGTTGATGCCAAAACCTAAATCAAGAAGAGCCTTGCATGGCTCATTTCCAGTGATCTGTAAGTAGATGAGAGGACTACCACGATCAATCCTTTTCCTAGGAAGGTTGTTAGCCTTGATCCAATCAAATACAGCATTGGTTAACATGACTACACAAATCTTTGGAGGTGTTTAGTTTGAAGGGCTTTTGAAAGGAATGGATGTAGAGGATGAAGGAGACATAGGATGACTAGCTGCATGAGTTGGTGAGGGTTTTATAGGGCTATTAGTTTAGAAGAATGATATTTTATGAGATCTAGTTTCTAGACCCCTCAACTAAGGAACTAGTTGTAAGTTAACAGCCTTGGTAGTGTTATGTTGCTGCAATTGTGAAGAAATTTCACCCTGCATGGATGGAATAGGCAGTAATTGGGTTGAGGATGGAGGAACATGTGTTGAAAGATGAGAAGGGTGATAAGGATATGGGGATTCCCCTCTAGTAGATAGAGAATGATTTCTACAGTACTCCAAAGGGTAGTAGTGATGCTCGAAAGAAGTGTGATAAGAAGAGTCACACGAAGACATGGGTTGTTAAACATAGTACCCATATAGATCAAGTTTTTTGTAATGGTACTACTACCTTGGTGATGGAATCCCCCACAATTGTGGGTGCACCCACTAATGGTACTACTCGTATGGTTGTGGTGGAGCTCCACTTGGAAAATAATCTTGTTGTTGTTGGTGAAATTGCCTTGGGCTACCTTGAGGATAAGAAAACCTTCTAGGTTCTTACCTTTTTGCTGGTCTAGGATTCAAAGCATACATCCTAAATTCTTGTAAGTGTGACACAATAGGGCAAAAACCCTTGGAATGTTCATATTGACAAGTGTCACACCCATCATCATCATCTGATTCTAACTCCACAACCTCTTCCATTGTAGCAGCCTTACCCTTACCCCTTTGGTGGGCATGTTCAGCTTCTTTTCTTCTCTTGCGATCATGATCACTACTTTGCTCTCTAGATGTCTTTGCTATTTTCAAAGCTGTTTGGAATCTTTCATCCAAAGATTCCCACATTTTTTCAACCTTAGATGAAATTTCAGACATAGATTTTTAAATTAGCAAGGTTTTTCACTATACCACTTCATCAAGTGGTGCGTCCTCCTCACTGTCACAAAATCGAACCTCTCTTTTTTTGATGGAAAGATCCCAATTATATTGCTCAACACTTTTCCATTTTCTCAACTCACCTTCTTCTGTTGTAACTATTTTAATTAGCCATTAAATCTGATAAGCTCTTAGTTCTAATAGTCTTCCTTGGGCATAAACTCCAAGAGTTCTTCTCATTTTTTATCGAAGCCCATCTATGATATGGCGAAGCTACTCTCACTAAGAATAATCATGGCCAGGACATCTATGCAAAAAGGAATAATACTTGCCTATGGCTGCATCCAAGGGTTCATGTGTTCCTTGTTGCTAGCCTTGGATTTACTTTCTAAAGTTGGACACTTTGGAGTATGTTTGATATTTTTCATTGAACAACTCAAGCATCGTACTCCATCTGCGAATTGATTCTAGCTCCAAGGAGTGGTACCAACTTTCATATTCTTTTATGAGTATCCTAGGGAATAGCTTAAGTTTCTACCAGTCTTTTTTGATATTTTTTAAGGCATAGGCATCATGAAAGGCTTAAAGATGGGTCTACAAATTCGAGTTATATCCCCTTTCAAATATAGGGATATTTTTCATATCCAACCTCTTGATTCTACTATCTTTCACATGTCTAGTTGAAATTCTAACTACCTCTGCAATGTTCAGCATGCTTCAAGTTGCCAACAAAGGTTCTTCATCATCATAATTTTGATGATTCCTATGATGTCCTTTGCTACCCCTTTGTTCATGGCGGGCTCTACGATCATTGTTATCCCACCATCCACCTTCATCATGGTTTTGCCCTCTACGGTGTTGATCAGATTTAGAGGAGGAAGAAGAAGATGCATATGAAGAGGATAAAGATGGATGAGGACTACCACCTCCATGATGTTTGCCACCTCCTCTCCACTTATGATGGTCACGATCTTTAAGTTTATCATCTTCACGATGCTTGCCCAAGCCCCTTTCACTAAAGTCAAGGGGTGGACAATCTTCATGTTAAGAAATCCCAAAGGAAGAATCCTCCTTATCATTTTGGTTGAGTAGGAACAAGGGGTTAGTGAACCATTTCCCCTTCGTAGCTTTGTGGCGCTTCTCCTGATGCTGATCTCTTTTGCATTGTGTTTTAGTGGGATAGTAGTTCCAATAGTTATGGTCCTACATACCATATTCATCATGAAGATCTTAGATGCCCAACCTCTTAAGAATTTGGACTAGCATCCTAGCAATAGATCAGTCAAGAGGCAACACAACGTTACCCTTTGTATCTCTCCACTGCAATTATTCATCCTGATGCAAGCTAAAGGTGAAATCAAGTATAAACTCATCTAGATGAGTGTACATCAGTTTGAATTCTTGGGGCACTTGTGGATTTGATTCATCATGCTTCTGAGAAGAAGACATTTTGGATTAAAAGAAAAATTCAATGTGCATTAATTATAATTATTATTTTTATTTTTCGAATGATTTCAACTTTAGGATTCATTCCAATTATCTCAAATAATATTCACTAAGTCCTAGATAGCGCATTTATCAAACTACAAGCCCTCGGCAATGGTGCCAATGATGAGTGTTAAGTAGACCCTATTCCCAACCATATGAATCACTAAGCATTCATGCATGATCCAATTAAATTTCATGGACTTATAGCCTTCTAAGTACACTGGTCTCTAGGAAGTGAAACTAGTTGTTGCAATTGTTGTCTTCCCAATTACACTTGTGAAATGCAAAGGTATGGTTGAGTGCAATTGAGGCATATGATTTTTGTCACTTTTATGTTTTATGTTCTAAGTTGCCTAAGAATAAAGAATAGAGAATTAAAGATATTTAATTATCAATTTAACCTAACTATTTAATATTTAACTAATCCTAGCATAAGCACCCATTCCCACTTACCATATGCATCCTGAACACATTTAACACTATTAGGTTACCAAATATTAAGCTTTACTAAGATTACCAAGCACCAAGTGTATGCTTGAAGTGGTTGTACTTATGTGCTTAATTAATTGTTATTTAATCTAGCTTAATTTAGCTTAATTAATTACCTAACGACTTAAAACATTAAAGGAAATTACTTAAAACATTAAATGCATAAAGGGAATAATTAATCTATTTCAAAGTGCTACAAGGTTTATTAGAAAGCTCATCTTTATTGTTGCACACACTGTCATTCTCAGGTACAATAGTGCTCGAAAAAAGATTCATACACTCTTTGACTCCTACTGCAGGAACTTACAAAAATATTTTAACTTTCAAACAAGAAAACTACAAGAGCTCTGCTGCAACTATGAGACTTATTGCTATAAATGTGGCTAGTAAGCATGTATTTATAGGTGAAAACAAACACTATGTCAACAGGGCCACGTCAAAGCAACAAAATCCACATCGACATAACCACATCAATAGGATTGCATCGACAGGGCCACATTGATGAGGCCTCGTTGACGTAACCCTTGACACGAATCATTAATTAAGTAGGGAGGTAGACCTATTAATGAACAATGGAAAATCCAATAGCCAACCATACAAGATACAAGTGTTCACACACAATCTTGGTCAAATTCCATAGATAAGGCAATGTGAATATGCAAGTAATTAGTTAGAGTTTGCAATCATTATCTTCCCACGTGAGCTAGTCAATTCAATGTATATGGTTTAACTCATGATGTGGTATATAATATATGATGTTGTATGGCCCTATTACTCCTAGCTAACATTAAGTAAAAGTAAAGATTTCTAATTCTAAGTGATAGTAAACAAATCTAATCTAGCCTATGTGATGAGCAACTAGTCCTGATCTTCCATTCACATCTTGGACTTCATGTGACTACTACTGGGATTACCAAGTACCACACTACTGGACGGACCAAGTGATAGTACTACTGGGTTACCAAGTAGCTATACTTAAGTGCTTGATAATAGTCATACTCATTTTGCTTAACAACAAGAATAATAAAGTGCATTAAAAGTATATCAATAACTATAAAAATAGTAAACATTAAACTAAATAAAAGTAGAAATAAAACTAAGTATTGTTGTAATGATGGAAAGTAATCTTAATCTTTATTTTTGATCATGTAATGCATCCAAGTACATCACACTCAAATAAAGAATTTGTTCATTCACTTAACATCACACTATAGGCACATGCTGCTAAGTTCTAAAAGCTAAAATTATGAAAACAAATTGAAAGAGTTATGCTACTATGCTATCAAATCTATTATGGATTTGTGCACCTCAGTGTTGCTTTTATATGCTAGCACGCATCCTGTGATATTGTTTATACGATAATGTATCTATGACATTGTAGATATGATATTGTAACGACGATATCATTACTAACAAATTTTTGACTTTATCATATCCCCATGACTAACTAAAAACTCATCCTCAAGTTAAAAAGGAGGATAAGTCCCTTACAAAATTGAGAGTTAGATTTACATGACACTAACTAGTCTATACACAACTCTTGAGCACTGTAGTGGTGTTTTACAAAAATGACACATTCATAACACGAAAAACATTACAATACAAACTAAAATTTGATGAAGTTGGATGTAGCCTCATGTTATTTCAAGTGGTGGTGGCTCTTCCATTGGTTGCTTCCCCTTGTCATTAGGCTTCTGAAATTAGTAGCAATTCAGGAGTGCCTACAATTTCTACTCTTCCATTCTTGGATCATGAACTGTCAATGCTGATGAACCAATGTTTAATGGGATCCACATGTTCCACAAACATGGCAATTGCAAAAACATCTAATTAGCTTTAATATACCATGCCACAAAATATTGTATTTCTTCTTCAAAATTTCTGGCCTTCTCTCTTAGTTCATGATAATTTGTTAATCTTTTGGCCAGGTTTGCTACTACATCTTTTTACCCCTGGTAGCCAATCTTAACTACATTTAGCTATGAGTTTGCTACTTGAAGGTTCTGTAAAGCATCTTTACGATCTACAAACTTCTTCTCGTACAAGGCGTACATGACTGCTACTTGTTGTTCAAGCTTCCTTTTGGGCCTACCTATTGTCAACATGCCTAAGTTAACATAATGGAGATTTACTAACCCAATGTATTCTTTTAAGTCCTTTATCTGCAGGTCTTTATTTTTTACTTCCGCTTTATAGGTGTGGGCCATGCTGTCCAAGATGGACTACCATTTTGGATTTTATGCTGATATGGAATTAATTCTGGCCTTCGCCATCTAGATCTCTTTCTTATTAATTTGTTATACATTCCCACCTATTCTAGGAAGTGTTCCTTGAACTTTTCATGCTTTCTTGCCTCATTATACCATGCACTAATTTTAATAGTTGACTTCTGATGGATGATGTGTACCTCCTTCATGGAGAGGATTCTATTTTCTCTTGTGGGATAGCTCATAACTTGGTTGATCCTCACCAATTGTTCTTTTAGCTGGTGGATGCTCTCTTCAAAAATATTCTTCTATTTTTCAACAATGGTCAACTGCATGTTATTTGAAATGAGTTTTTTATTTTCCTCTTGTAAGGTAGTAAGTGCTTTAGCATAGGCATATGTTTGGGCTTTATTTGCTAAAGCATCCCATACTATCATTTCTTTCTCATTCCCCATCTCTTTATTATTCTTAAGGAGGTAATTAATCTACTTAGTTTTGAATTATGCTTATTGTTTTGATGCAATGAACTAAGTTGTATCTCTCCTTTTTACTCTCAGGCCTACAATCTCTTCTTGTAATTTGCAAAGCTCATTCTTAGCATGCTCTACCTTGGTTTCAGCCATGATCAATTTTCCTTTGGTGGTAATTAATTGAAACTATGTTGCAATGACATTAATAGAAATGTCAAAGAGATTTTTCATAACCTATCTAGTTTGCAACAATCTATCTAACACATCTTCATGTTCTACAGGAGTCATAGAGGTATTCGCTATCATTTGAGCATTTTTGGTTCTAGAAAAATCAGTTGGTAGCACAACAGGTACATTGAAAAATTCTTTAATATGATCCGTTGATAACTTCTATGACTCTTACTACATTATGATGCTACATGACCATAATTGTGGCTCCTTCTCCAGATTCAAGCACCACTTGGAACTATACAATGTTCTCGAAAATCTATTGTAACCACTAGGCCTCTCCTGTTGATTGTAATGATATTTTTCCGCTAGTAAGATTTGTTAAGATGGTTACCCTGACTACATCATCAATTACTTTGAATAAATTGGCCTCTTTCCTACTTCCCCAACTAATTATTTCTACAATTTGTTGCAAATGACTCACTGAAGGCCTATAATCTTGCAGTGGTGGTGGTGGAACTTATGGTTGGTACTATTGTTCTCTTATGGTTTGGGTAGTCTCCTCAATACTTAGTTGTTCTTCTATTTGGTCCATTTTAGAAGGCACTGGCTTGAGCATTTTGGCATAATAAGCATTTTGTGAATTCCTTAATGCATAATTGGTATACCCTAGGATGCCAGCTCATTTGCATAACTTTCGAATAAGGAAAGGGAATGGAAGTGTTAACTTCCCTACCTTCTTCTCCTTAAACCACCTTTGGATTTCTGTGAAGTAAAGGTAAGCAATGTTTGCATTGAAATTTCCCATTAATATTGCACTACCTCTAACCGCATATGTAAAGATTCGGTTCAATCTGTTGGTAGGAAATAGGTGATAAGTGCCAATTTTAAACTAGATCTTTTCTTTTGTAGTTAGTTCAATTTATTCTTTATTGTCCTTGCCATTTGCCCATTGCAACCATAGCGTCCTAGCATCTATGTCAATACCTCTGTAATTACCTTAACTGAGTAAGACACTAAGATCCCTTCAATTTTGACTATAGCATTTGCTTCTCAAATTTTTCCAAAACTAGTGTTTCTCCTAAATACCACTTCCCATTTTTTTTAGATTAAGCCACAAAGGAGATGACTAAAGTTGGGCCTTAACACCTTCTAGAAAAAATTCCAAAAATGGACCAAAGTTAAGTTCCACAATTACTGTTGACATGATGGATTTTTCTTGAATAGCCTAAAGGCATTCAAGTGATAGTATGAGTTGTTGTCCATGGAGGAGAACTTGTGGAATGTCTACTTCTACTTGAGCAAATTGCTTTGTGGTAGGAGCTTGCTAATGAATACTAAAGATTGTGCCTCCTACTCTCCTTATTTTTCTTGTGGGTTTTGCTCGCATACTTGTCTGCTTGCACTGCCTCATGGTCTTTTGCTTACTGGTCATGGAAGTTCTTTTTATGCTCCTCTTTTGGGGGCCATCTACAATCAATCAAGGGATTGGAATTACTAGAGTATTCTCATAAATGAGCAACAATTTGGTCCCTTAATCATACCCTTAGTTATATCAAGTTTTTAGTTCATTATGATTGTAGAGTTAGAAAATGTTTCAAGAACAACCTCATTAGTACTTTTATATGGCATAAAATAAGTGGTATGATTAATTAGGAGTCTTCTTAAAGATGTTTTGGCCTTAGAATAAGTGATTTACTTTAAAAATTCTTGATATGTCCCCTTAAAATTACCCTTATAATACCTTCCAGTCATTAGTAATTTCCAAAAAAATCAACCCAAATTTTCCTTACAATCATTAGAAATTTCCCAAAAATCAACTCATATTTTCCTTACTAACACCCACCAACCACCACAACCAACCCCCCACCCCCCACACCCCCCACCATGACTAAGATGATCACTCCAGGATCATGTAAATTTGAAAATCACAAAAATTGGAGTAAGAATGCACAACTTATGGGCACTAGAAGATGGGATATCAGAGCACTAAGTGGTAAAGAAAAATCAACAACTCTCCTTTTATGAAAATCAAAAATGAAAATTTTTTTCTAACTCCTTCATGCTATATATAGTATGTATATGTGTGATATCATAGATGCCCACAATATCGTAACTACGATGTCACCTAAGAAAAAAATCAAATTTTCTTTGGAATTTTCAAGGACAAGGTGAGTTCCATTGGATGGATGGAAGATATACATCAAATTGAAAGGATCTTGAAATGGAGATGATGCTTCAATTGTGAAAAATAAGCATTGAAAGTCTATGATTATGAAGTCTCAAGCTATGAAAGTGTATAAGGTGTTGATGGAATGATTGAGATAGACAATGGTGTTTTGTCATTAGAATGAATAGTGTAAATGATATGGGAAGTGTTTATTGTCATTTACTAGAATTGGAAGGCTCAAGATGATGTGGAATTGCTTGGCAAGTATAAGATACAATAGTTATACAAGTGGGTCCTCCCCAAAGTAGGCTCAAACCCTTAATGCCTTTGTATAACCACACCTAGAAGTGGCCTTAGGCACCTAATGAGTTGAATGTAATGCATATTTGTTTAGCAAAGCACACATATTAGTACCACCAAATTGGAAAAAGAACTCTATGTTACACAAAATCATAAGTCATGATTATTCAAATAATGAGATGAAATGGGCTTAGAAGGGATTGTAGAAATCAAGATGTGAGGTGTCTTACCATAAGCATAATGAATTCTTTTGTTTTGTTAGTGGTTAAGGTAATCATTAGCCTTTCTATCCAAGATTCAAACCAAGTCCAAACCACATTTCAGTGGCATTGCATCATTTCATCTCTTGGAATCACAATTGTAAGGCTATCAATGTTATAAGGAGTACTGTTGCTTGGCGTATTGTCCAAGGGAGGAGCTTTATTCATGACACTTTATTTTTATTTTTACATTTCTAAGAAGCCACATACCTTCAGGGATAGGTAACATGTCTTTCCAATGGGATCCCCAGAAATTTATTTTGTACTCTTTTATTATTTTTTTAATCTATGTCAACCTTTTAAGGTAGCACTTATTTTACTCTTACTTCCATTTTTCATTAGATCTATAAGGATATAATACAACCTTAGTAACATTATAGGACTTACAATAATAATTCAAAAGAATCCCCAAGTCCCCTTGATGTCACACCCTTTACATTCCCACTTGGTTCTTCAGTTTTCGATCCAAGAATAATGATCACAAGTTTATTCTTAGTTGTATGATGGAAAATAATATCATTATGGCCATGGTAAGAACCCCTTCTTAATGAAATGGATGGATGGATTATGTGGGCTCACTGTGTAAATAATTAGTCTCTTATGACTTGATATCATAGAGAAATCTTCATCTTGTTGGCTACATCTTGCCTTTATTTGAATGTGTTTTATTAACAATTAAAATTATTTACAAAGGTTTTGAAAACAGAGTATAAAAGAAATGAAAAATATAGTAAAAAATTATGAAAAAGTATAAAGAATGAGAAATGTTAAAAGAATATGAAAAATTGAAGAAATGGAAGAGCATAAAAGAATAAGAAAAGATTAAAGAATATGGAAAATGAAAATAATTATAAAGCAAAAAATAGAAAATTCACTTATTAATTCCAAAATTAAAGTAAAGTATCTCTCCCATGATTGATCTCATGGGCAAGTGTTCAGAAAATGTTCCCTAAATCTCCTAGGTCATACATTGTATGTGGTTCACCTACCATCTTTAGTGATGTAACTTTTCTATCCTGATTATCTAAATCCTTATTCTCTTTTTTTTTTTATGTATGATTATGAGTTATTAATTTCATTTTTGGGTCCTTAGTTGGATTCATTTTCTTAGTTTAGGAATTAGTAAGTGTTTCAGATGTTTTCATGCATGTGTTAAATAGTTACTGGTTCTCAATTAGAGGCCATAGGATGTCTTTTGGTTTGATGGCCTCTACTCTTGTGGTTGCACATACTGGTTGTTTATTGTTATTATTGTGGACTGGAATGATAACTATGTTGATGTTCTGAAGTGTCAGTCCACAATTTCACCCTTTACTTTCAGCAATTATGCATGTAATTTGCTACATGTGTATGGAATTCATGTGCATCTTCTTTAGAAATCTCAACTGACAAATCTCTCATACCTATTGAAAATTCCTTATCAACATCTTTCAGATCAATAATAAAAAATTTTGCTGGATATAATTACCCATTGACAATGGTCACTACATCATCTATCTTCCCTAAAGGAGTGGTGATAGATTGATCTGTAAGCTCCAAACTGATATTGCATTCTTTCAACAATGGTAGGTTCCATGCTTAATATGTTTTGTAGGAAATCAAATTCACCCTGAAACCTAAGTCTAACAAAGCTTCACATAGTGAATTCCCATCTATTTATAGATAAATCAAATGAATTCCTAGATCAATTCTCTTCTTAGGAGGTGATCCTACCTTGATCCAGTTAATGATGATTTCAGTAAGCATGAAAACTTGTATGATTGGGCTTAAGGATGTTGAAAGCTTATCAATAGTGAGAAGATCTCTTTTAGGAGAAGATGATCTTGATGAAGCTCTAATTCTACTAGCCTTCTCCAGACTAGTCCTAAAGAAAGGATGTTTTCTTGTTTAGCCCTTAGCATTACTAGTGAGATCCTCCACTTGTATACTTCCTACCTTTGCAACTTTCCTTTGTTGTGATTGTGATGGCAACTCTCCCTACATTTCTGGTGGTGGAACTAGAGGTAAAGGATTTGAATTGGAATTTGGAAAATTAGTTGCTTATGGATGCACATATGGGTCTAAATTGGTCCTTGATGGCATCGGTTGATGGTATTTTAGTGGATAGTACTGTGGGATCTAAATAATCATGTTTGCTAGTGAGATTGACCATTGGACATAATATCCATAAGAATTAGGTTGTCGATATGGATACTATTAGTGCGACAATGGCATAGCCCATAATTGAGGCTACTAACACTACTAATAATATTGGTCCTACAACTATGGAAAAGCTCCATTAGGATAGTATGTTGGTTGAAGATTCTGTCAGTAGTTACCTTAAGGATAAGGTAACCAATTGGACATCTATTTTTGAACAAATTTGGGGTTAAGTGCATATGTCCCTATTTCTTGCAGATGTGTCATGATAGGACAACATCCCTTAGGATGTTCCTACTAGCACACAGTGCAACTTTCATCATCTATAGAGCTGGCATTTGAGACCTTAGCTACTAAAGTAACTTTACCTTTGCATCCAAGTTCTCTCTTCTTTCTTTTATCTTTACCTCTTGCGAAGGCTTGCTCTACTCTTTCCTCCATAATCTTTAATGTTGTTGTACACCTTTCATTAATTGAATCCCACATTTTTGCTACCTATGTTGTTACATTGATAATAGATTTTTGGATTGGTAGCATCTCTTTTCAAATTTCCTGGTCCAAGGTTTCTTCCTCTTGGGTATCACACACTCATGCATCTCTCTTTCTTATTGATGGATCTCCATTGAACTCTTCAATTGATTCTCTTTTTCTGAGTTCACCTTCTTCTATTGCCACTTGATCGATCAGTCTTTGAATATGATGGACAATCAGTTATGATAATCTTCCCTAGGCATAAACCCCAAGAGTCTCTCATGTTTTACTTCTTAGTCCATCTATGATGTTCCTAAGCTATTCCTTTGATGAAAATTCGTGGCTTGGTCATTCCTATAACAATGAATAATATTTTCCCATTGTTGCATCAAGGGTTTCATCAAACCCTTTTTTCTAGTTCTAGATGTGTTTTCTTAGATTTGATACTCATGGATAGGTCTAATATTTATCATTAAATATTTCAAGTAGGTACTCCATCATCTAATGGATCTAGGTTCTAGTGACCTCTACCAACTTTTCGCTTACTTCATAAGTGTTCTAGGAAATAGCATTAATTTCTACTAATCGCTCTCTATGTTTTGAAGGGCACATGCATTGTGGAATGCTTAAATATGATGTTGGGGATTAGCATTATAATCACCTTCAAATCATGGCATATTATTCATATCTAGCTGTTTGATTTAGCTATCTCTCACATGCCTAGTTGGTATGTAGATAGCTTCCTAAATATTGATCATACTTCAGGTTTCCATAATGACTTCATCATTGTGATCAAGTTTGTATGCTCTATTGTAGTGATGACCCCTTCTATGCTCATGTCTCTCCTGATCCTTTCTTATTTCTCTTCTTCTTCTTCATTTATACTCTTCATCTTCTGAATCAAAGTACCTTGAATATCTATCATGATGGCCATGAGTTTGTCTTTCTTTCCTATCAGAGTTCCTATACTTGTGTCTTCTTCTATCAAAGTCCTCCAACAATCATGATGAGGTAGATGAGGTGTCAGGAGAACAATGTTAGCTAGTTCTTATTTCATGACTCTTGTAAATTTCATTGTAAGATTTAGCAAGATCCATTGGCCTAGAGTCCCACTTGTATCTTGAGTCAGTATCCTCCCCCTTATTTATCTCTAACAAACTAGAATGAAGTTGGGCTTTAACAAGTTCCTCTAGTTTGATGACAAGTGTCTTTGAAGGCTCCTCATGATTCTAGTGAAGTTGTTCTAAAATGAATTGATTAGCATCAAGTTGTTCTATGCAACAAAAGTGTTAGTCTACTTTCCTTTGCTATGTATATGTTTGATCTTCATGGTAGCATCTCTTCTCATCTACTCCTTTGTGAGTTCATAGGGTATGATCATGTATTCAATCACATAATACCCTTCCTGAATCTAGTCCAAATACATTTCCTTTAGAGCAATTTGTAGCATGTTTAGTGTTGCACATTCTAGACGCAGGACTATGTTGCCTTGCATGTCTCTCCACCTCACTTACTTGTCCTAATGGAAGATGAAAGTAAAGTTTGGATGGTATGGATCAATGTGAGCATAAGTGATTCATGTCTCATTGGCATCCCCCATTCATCTTCATCAATAATTTTATCACTGCTTCTTCTTATCTCTTTAGCAAGTGATGGTTGGTCATTATGTGAAGCCATATTATAGTTTTAGATGATTTGAGTTAAAAGTGTGCTTTACTTATATTTGTTGGATTTAACTTTAAGTTTCAAATACAACAAACTTTGGAAAATGAATTACTTAGCATAACATTAACTTGTCCCTGGCAACAACACCAATGATGAGCAGTGAAGTATCCAACACCCAACCATACAAGATATGAGTGTCCACACATGATCTCGATCAAATTCCCTAGACAATGCAAGGTGATTATGCAAGTAATTGGTTAGAGTTCATGATCGTTGTCTTCCCATGTGACCTAGTAAATTCAATGTATATGGTTTAACTCATGATAAGGTATATAATAAATGATGTTGTATGGCCATATTACTCCTAGCTAACATGAAGTAAAAGTAAAGGTTTCTAATTGTAAGTGATAATAAACAAATCTAATCTAGCCTATTCAATGAGCAACCAATGCTAATCTTTCATTCACACCTTGAACTTCATGTAACTACTACTGGGGTTACCAAGTACCACACTACTAGATGTACCAAGTGGTAGTACTACTGGGCTACAAAGTAGCTACACTTAAGTGCTCAAGATCAGCTGTACTTATTCCGCTTAATGACAAGAATAGTAAATTGCATTGAAAGTAAATCAATAACTATGAAAACAATAAACATTAAACTAAATGAAAGCATAAATAAAACTAAGTGTTGCTACAATGATGGAATGTAATCTTGATCTTTATTTTTGGTCATGAAATGTCTCCAAGTACGCCAAACTCGAATAAAAACTTCGTTCAATCACTTAACATCATGCTACAAGCACACACTGCTAAGTACTGAAAGCTAAAATTACAAAAACAAACTAAATGAGTGTTGCTACTATGCTATCAAATCTATTGCAAATTTGTGCACCTATGCGTTTGTTTTATAGGCTGGCACACACCTCATGATATCATTTATACAATAACATATCATGAGATACAATAACGTATCTACGACATTGTAGATATGATATCATAACTATGATATTATTACTAAAATATTTTTGACTTTATCACCTATGTAGCTAAAAAAAAAATAGAACAAATTCAAAAGCTTTTTCTAGTGAATGAATTTATGTAGTTGAGGGTATAAGTTTATCTATTTATGGAATTCATGTTATATTATGTAGGGACATAGACCTATATAGCTGACAAGATAGAAGAAATTCAAAAGCTTTTTCTACTCCATGAATTTAAAGTGAGGAGATAGACATAATATCATATTATGCTTCTTGAAGTAAATATGGCTTTGTTAAAGGTTGAAGCTATTGAAACTACACCCATATTCTTTCTCATCTTTATTAGATAAATAATGGATTAAATTAATGATGGAAACCATGATAAAAGATGGCTTCATAACATGGTTCTATGACTTAATAAATGAAATATGGATACATCCTTCTTCGTTAATTCTATCAATGGTTTTGCAATCTTCAAAAAGTTCTCGATGAAGCGTCTATAATAGCTAATATGTCCAAGGAATGATCAAATATCTTTTACAGTTTCAAGTTGACGAGTGATTCCTTTGATGACTTTAATCTTTTCGAGATTTAACTCTATCCCTGTTTGTGAAATCTTATGCCCTAACACAATGCCTTCTTGAACCATTAAATGGCTTTTTTTGCCAATTGAGCCTTAAGTTGGTTTCTACACATCGTTTCAGTATTTTTGCTCTAATCAGTCCAATGCTTGTTTGAAGTCCACTCCGTAGGTGGAGAAATCATCCATAAAGACCTCCACACCATTTCCTATTTGTTACTAAAATATACTTAGGCCCAAACATTGAAATGTTGTTGTGGCATTGCACAAGCTAAACAACATCTGCTTATATGCAAATTTCCCCCAAGGACTTGTTGATGAGCGACGAGGTACCCCTACGCTCAACCATACGAATACAAACGTTTCATGCACGATCCAATCGAATTCCAAGGACTAAGTGCCTATGCGCCTTTGTGGAACAAGGACGGGTTGGTTGATCATTGTCTTTCCAAACTTACTTGTATGTCACAATTGTATGGTTAAGTAAGCTTGAGGCATATGATTTTTATAGCTTTTATGTTTTTATGTCCTACTGCTAATAAGGGAGGAGAGAGAGAGATAACTAAGTGACTAATTTAACTTAACTACTGATTAACTAGGCTTTAAACTAATCTTAACACCAGTATCCATTCTCACTTGTCATACACATCCTAAACCAACATAACACTACTGGGATTACCAAACACTAATCGTTACTAGGTTACCAAGTGTTACACACATGCTCGAAGTGATCGTACTGTGTGTGCTAATAATAGAAATATAAGGTGCATAAAATAAAATAAAATAAAATAAATGCAGAAAAAATAAAATAAATGAAATGAGTAAGAAAACAAATCTCAAGTGCTACAGGGATGAATCCAAGAGCTCATCTTTATTGCTATACACAAGGTGTGCTCAGGTACACAATGCTCGAATAAAGATCCATCCACACTTAGACCTCCTGCTGCAGGCACTTGGCTAGACTTTTGCTACTTGACTCCTAAAAGACTTCCTCTTTTAAATTATTCTTCTTTTCTTCTTCTTCTTCTTTTACTTCCCCTATTGTGTTCCTGGGCACTGTATTTATAGGCTTGGGAGTAACTACTCTAATAATTACAAAAACTGCCACTCTAATTTTAGAGAAACTACCGCGAAATTCATAAAGATATTAGAAATAGAATTAAGGAAAAATGGTCATTGGTGCTTTTTACTTATGGCTAAATTGCTTAGACATACCATCTAATAATGATATTGTGAAAATTTCAAAGAAAATGATTTTTAAATGAATTTCTAAAAAATCCAAATTTCATCTTAGAAAGGAATATATACCACATAGATATGATAGTAGATGCATCTACTTTTTTCTTGATTATACATTATAATCTTATGATTAAAAAGGAAGTTGCAGTCATATACTTACAAAGTAAACCACAATTCTATATTATTTGGTTGTAATTATAAAGTTAGATTTGGAATGCATGATTTGTAGGGATATCATAATTAAAGTTTTATAGAACTTAAGCATCTGGAAATTCTATCATTGGCATGATCATTCATGATTATGGTATTGCCATTCCTAACATGCATGTCATTAAAATTAAGAAGGAAATTATCAAGTATACTAAAATCTATTCAACCCCTTCTATATCAACAACACCTACCATACATGAACCCTACTACTATGGTTGAAATATTCTCTCAAGTAAACACTCTCATACCTTTACTAATTTATAACCCCAAATATCGTGAGACTAATCTCAAATCGAATGAGAACATAGGATCCTATGCAATGCAAAGATAAATAGAATAAATATGCACACCTAAAAATATTTGATTCTAACATATTTAGATAAAGTAAAGAAAATAAAAATAAAGTCAAGTAAAAGGAAAGGATCCATGAACTTTATTGCACTTGGAACATAGTTCAATACAAACATGCATAGATACACTTTACAGTACAAAGTCCATCATCAAACAAATACAATAATAGAAAATAATAGAAATAGACAAAGAAAGCTAAGAAAAGGAAAAGTATATAGCTCACAATATCTATTGAGAGAAGCAATAAAGTATGTACAACATCCATCTCACTTGATCCATGTTGGTTGGTAATCAACTCATATTCAATTTGAGCAGGGCTATGCAAAATTTTGCCAATACTCTTAGCAACATGGATTAGAACTTGTCCAAAGGCTCTTGGATATAAAAGAGATGTAAGCTATGATTCATTTAGGGTAATATTCTAGAGGTTTAGGAGAAGTCATCAATTTTAGATGATGAGCTCATTGGCATCCCAACTTGGTCATAAATGTAAAGGAATCCTCTAAGAGAGCTTCAAATATGGAACCCTCTTATGATCATGATTCAAATGGTGAGGAGGACTTAAATAGGTGATAACATTTTCTTGCCAAAGTAGGGTATTAATGCTCTTTCTTTGGTGTTAAAAAAGTAGTCACAACTTGACATGCCTCATACCATGAACAATTTTCCATTATGTTATCATTTAAAAATACCAAATCTTCACATGGCATGGTTGTATGCACATATTGGAGTTGTCACATGATATTTTACCTTAACTTATTTTTAACTTTAGCTACTATGATTCAATTTTTCCTTACATACATTCTTTAAAATATGGTTTTTTCTATTAAAAATCCTTTTAAACTACATTAAAAATTATTTAGGTTTTAAATTCATTTTACAAAAATGAACAAATTAAACCCAAAATTTAAAATAATTAAATATATTCAATTAAGAATAAAAATATTAATAAAACCATTATAAATAGGAGGGCATTTAAACTCTAAAATTTTTTTTACAATATTTACCTCCAACACATATAGTCAAATTAGAGTTAGCATCCTGGGGATCCCGGCCGAGTAATTCGCCTGACAGAGGCTGCTCTGGCCAACTACCTGGGGATCTCAGCCACTGGGGAGATCATCCTGCCAACCTCCCGTGGCCTCCATAACTCTACGACCTTTTTCGAGGGGTTTTCCCTGAGAACGCAAAGCCGTCAGGTCCCTCGAACGTCCCTTCCGTGCCTCTGGGCTCATGCGGCCGTCTTGGTCGAACGCTTCTTTGTGCAGTCAGGGAAAGTGTCCAAACTCCAGGGGCTGCATTTCACCTTCCTGCGATGCTTAAAGGAGGGCACCCAGGTAAACCTGCCGCATTTCTTCCTCGAGGCCCTCCGCCTTCAGCGGTGGGGTCGCCGTTCGGGGCTTATTTTGGCCCTGTGGAGGGGGGCGGGGGGCAGGGGGAGCCAGGCCCGTCCTCTGCCCCCACAAGGGGTCATCTCGCTGACCCCCTGCTTCCCCCCCTTCCTCCACTCAACGACGGCAGGCTGCTCTCCACCTTTCTTGGGGCCGCCGCTCCCACCGCAACCCTGCCCTCTCGCCCGACCCCCCTTGTGCCCCCCCCCCCCCGCACTGGGAGGCGATGCTTCAACAGGCGGTTGCTGCGGCTCGGGAGGTCGAGCAATGGTCTTCGGAGAGTCAGTGGACCGAGGCCCTGGCCAAGTGGTGCGTCGACCACAATGCCCAGCTTCAGGAATAAGCACAACAGCTGAACAGGCAGCATACGCTTGCAATGGAGACCTTGCGAGCCCAACTCATGGATGAGCTCCGGGACCGGATCAGGGAGGAACTGCGTCAGGAGGAGGTGGACCGGTAGGCCCAGGAGGCGGCGACCCAGGAGGAGTAGGAACGCCTGCAGGAGGAAGAGGTGCAACGGCAATGGCAACTCGACCGGGCGCATCAACACAGCGCCCGCCAGTGGCTCAGGGGGGGGCGCTGCCTATATAGCATCCTTGGAATTAGCTGTGAGAGCTCCTGGGAGGAGCTTAGATGGCACATCTAGCGCACGTCCGCTAGATTCCACCCGGATGCGGGGGATTCCTCAACAGACCAGCGTAGGCGCGAGGCTCTTCTGCAGGGGTTTCAACAGGCCACTAACTTCGTGAACACCGAGGACCACCATGCCACCCTGGACCTGCTCCATGAGTTGGAGTTACCTCGGTGTGCCTGTCACCAGCTGTCGACCCGCCCCTAGCCCCTCCCCCCCTGTTCTCTGTTGGGCTCATCGTTTCTGTTTGTGTGGGGTCATGCCCCCCTATTGGGGATGCGCCCCCCCCCTCCTGTCCTCCCCCTTACTTTTGCGTTATGGGTGCGCCCCCCCCCCCTTATTGGGGGGTTTTGGACATCTGTACGACATCTGTACAGCTCCGTGGTTTGGCTGCCATGCTGGGGGTCGGCCGAGTTTTTTCTCTTGATCTTTTGTGGGTTTCCGGGGATCCCCCCCCCCCCTCTTCAGGGTGGGCCACCCCCGCTTGTACTTGTATACCTGTGTACCATTCTTTCAGTAATACATTCCCGAACATTCTCTCAAAAAAAAAAATTAGAGTTAGCATTGCCCATTACAATCAAACCCATAATTTAGAGCTTCTAAAATAAGAGTCTTATCACTAGGATAAAACATTAGAATTAAATGTCTTATAAACAAGTTATAGAGATACAATGAGATAAAATGTGTTTATTAATGAATTATGAACAAAGCAAAGAGATAAGAAATTTTGTACTATGAAAATCTTAAGATGTTAGGTTTTAAAAAATATTATTGTATTTATATATGCTTTCCTTGAATATTGGTTTTGGGGAGTGTTGAAACTAGAACTAGACAACTATATGTATCCAAGGAGATATAATCAATAACAATTTTCACAAACTTTACTTAACATAATAATGAGGTTATCCTAGTGGTAAGACTTTTAATTTGAAAGCTCCAAGTCATGGATTCAACACTAATGGATAATGTTGAGTGATAAAGTTCTAATTGGACTATATATCTTGGGTGTACCTATATTATAATTATTTCAGGGTTCCAACAACACCTTTGCTACACCTTCCACAACCTCCACCCCACACCACATCNCCTTAAAGCCAACAACCTCTCATTAAAAATAATAGCTTGTGCATCAAATGATTGTAACTATCGTGTCCCCATTCCCAAATGGTGTCATTTCATAATCAAGATGGTGTTATTACGTAACAAGTATGGTAATTATTATAGGGAGATTATTTTAAAAGGGCACATTGCAATAATGGGCATGTGTCTTAAGGTGACCTTTAGGGTTTGATTCGAGGTATTTATACCTAGTAATTAGAGGTCATGTCAACATGGAGTTGCATAACTAGTAAAGGTAAGTAATGATATTGGATGAAGCAAGAGAAGAAAATGACAGGCTATCCCTTCTAGCTGAATCTAGGCGTAATCATAGTGGCAGTGCTAAATTGCCTCTAAAGAATAGATGCTAAAGGAAGATAACCTCAAGGAACCCTTAAAGCATGACCTAGATACACATTATTTTTTTATGTTTTGCATTGATAAAGTTCCATTTCATTTCATTCTACATTTTCTTGTCAAGTTCATTACTCATAATGTCAAACGTTACATATATTTGACATTTTCTATGATATGTGAGGATAGGATACCACAATAATTGTCAAAATTGAACTTGCAACTTGCAAATCACAAGCCTCCTTTATTATTTTCATTATAGCTTTTTCTAAATAAATTATGAAACCTAAGCTTCCTTGATTCAATTTGGTATGACAATTATACTTTAATTTTTTCTAATAAAAATGGAGATGTGCTTTCTACTTTCTAAAAGTATATTAGATAAGAGGTTACCAATTTGAGTTACACTTAAGGCATTATTATATTCTTATATAATTCTTGTAAAGTATCATGTTGGCTTTATGTCTTAGGATGCACTTAGAGTCATTTTGACATCATAAAAGTAACTTTAAAAAATAATATAGTAATGATCTTTCAATATTTTGATAGTGGAAATACCTATAGTTTTGTTTTTATAGAGGATTCTAAATTTTGTTATTATTATTTTTTTTAACAAAAAAACCACATGCACCAAAATGAAATGAGCTAATTTAGCTTTTAATGTGACTAGGAACTTATTTAATAGAAGCCTTTAAAAATGAAAAACAAAACATAATAAAAGTGTTTGCTTTTATGCAAAAATAAAAATATTAGATAAAAAAATTTTCAAAAAAATACAAACAAAATCATGGCACCATACTCCATGGTATAGAAAAAAATTTTACAACCATGCAACTTTACAAAATGCCAAAATATTAAAAAGTGGTTTATATTTTACATTCATGCAACTAAATGGAAAAATTAGTTAAGTTTAACATGAGAGATAGATGTAATCAGCCCATGCTATGCTTGGTATATTTCATTTACAAAATAAGGAATGAAACACAAGGTATGACATAATGACATAGGCATCACATGGAGCATAAAAAATCATGTACATAGGTGTTACGTAGGTGTCATGCCATTCCAATGAGTCCATGATTAAAAGATTATCATACCAATGCTAGTCCAAGCTTGGATAAAAAAGGAGGATTAGCATTAGGCTACTTGTAAAAACATGCCAAGTTGCATAGATGCTTTTAAATTTTGCAAATATTAGATCATTCTTTGGATGAGATGCATAGTAGTCATAAGGCTTGGTGGAAAATCAGCAAGGGCTTGTTAGGACATCTTATAAAAACGACAAGTAACATTGACATTCAACTGTTGTGGAAAGTGGATGGTTTTCACATTAGGAATAGATGAGAATAGAGAATTAAGTCTAGCATTAGAAATTTTAGATGGTAACCTAGTACATTGATACTCTCATTGAAAAGAACTTTAAAATTGTTGATACCATAAAAAAATGAAAATTAATATTGCTTACCTTCAAGCAAAAAAAAAACCAAAATGGAAAATGGAAAAACCTTGAGATTTGGATGAAGGCTACAAAATTTTATACTTGGGGAAAAAAATATTAGAATGGAGTAGCCATCATCATTAATAAAGTTGTCAAAATAAGGTGGTACAAGTATGTCACCATGGTGATTGAATTATGAGCATAAAACTTATACTTGCAAATAAGATCATCAACATTTTCATTGTGTATGCTCTACAACTTAGCCTAGAAAATTCCATCAAAGAATATTTTTAGGATTCAATGGATCTAATGCTTCAAGGAATTCCCTAGCAAGAAAGCATATTCATTAGAAGAAATTTTAATAGTAATGTTAGATCTACAAAGATCACATGAGACAACATTCATGAAGGATATAGATTTGAAGAGCAAAATGAAATGGTGAATTATAAATACCTATTTCCAAAAAAAGCTAGAACATTTAATTACATATAATAGTGGTATAGATAAAATACAAATTATTCTTACTACATAAGAAAACTACATCATTTGTAAAGAACGCGAGGTCATGCCTAGAAAAAGCATTACAACTCAACATATGATCATGCATTTAGTTATATAAAGCTTCAAAAATAGTGTGAGAAGAGGGATTAAATACATAAACTTGTGGGAATTTTATGGTATACAACACCAACTTATTCAAAGAATGATCACTTAAAGAAGATACTTGAAATTGGAACTATTTTATAAATTTAATTTGAGACTAAATGGAAAACTACATTCAATAAATTAAAATGGGCATTTTGGATGAAAAAGAAGGAAAAAAATACATCCCAAAGGAGATATGGTGGTAGAGTAATAAAGTACAATATGCTTTCCAAGATAAGAAAAAACGCTTTAAGGATTGACAACAATGTGGAAACCAAGAAGATAGGCTGATATATAAAACGGCAAAGAATATGGCAAAAGTAGTAGTAGCCAAAGCCAAACAAAACTTCTTGGATGATTTCTATGAAAAACTAAGAATAAATGAAAGAGAAAAATCTATATGGAAATTGGTAAAAATCAGAAACAAAAAATGTAAAGACGTCGATAATATTAAAAGATTTAGGAAGGTAGATGAGAAAATCTTGGTAAAAAGTAATGAAATTTTATAGAGATAGAAAAATTACCAAAGAGGATATCTAATAAGAAGAACCAAATTTTAGTTTGATTATTGAATTTTCTTTTTTTGAGGTAAAGAAAACCTTATCTAATATTAAAAATAGAATATTTGTTGAAAAAGATAACATTTCTATAGAAGCATTGAAAGATACAAGAATTTCATTGCTAACACAATTAGTTAACAAAATTTTCAATTATGATAAAATGTTCAAAAAAATGAAGAAAAGCATTGTTGTTCATATCTACAAAAATAAACGAGATGTGCAAAACTGTGCAAACTATGAGGAATCAAGCTAATGAGCCATACTATGAAGCTTTGGAAGAGAGTGATAGAGTAGCATTTCAAAATTCAATCAATGGTATCAAAAATCAATTGAGATTTATGCCAAGGAGATCTATTATAAAGGCTATTTTCTTTATATGATAATTAATTAAGAAATTTAGAAAATATAAAGAAAATCTACATATGATCTTCATTGACTTAGAAAAAGCATATGATAGAGTGCCTAGAGATATTATTTGGTGGGTCTTGTAAAAGAAAAAAAATCCCTAATTGATATATTAGAGTGATTCAAGAGGTGTATGAAGGAGCTACTACTAGAATTAGAGTAAATTGTGGAATCACATTTGATTTTTTGGTTATAGTAGGTCTAAATTAAACTTATTTACTATTGTTATGGATGAATTAACAATAGAAATACAAGATGAAATCCCTTGGTGTATGCTATTTGTAGATGATATTGTCTTGGTGGATACAACTCAAGAAAATATTACTTCTAAAATAGAAAAGTGGAGACATGCTCTAGAATATAAAGGCTTAAAAATTAATAGAAGTAAGACAAATATATGGAATGCAATTTTAATAATAGCATAAATAGTGGTGAAGTAAAAGTAACAATTCAAGACCAAGAAGTACCTCACTACAAATAGTTCTACTACCTAGGATCAATGCTCTAATCAAATTGTAAAATGATAAAGATATAATACATATAACTGAGGTAAGATGGTCAAAATGGAAATAAGTTAGTGGTGTAAAGGAAAAATTATATAAAATATTCATTAAACCTACTTTCTTATATTGTACTGAATGTTAAGTAATACAGAAGAGGCATGAACAACAAATTAGTGTGACAAAAAATGTGAATGCTTAGATAGATGTTGAATGTTAAAATAAGAGATTGATGAGTCATGTTTTGTAAGGTCATGATATTAGGTATCTGATATCAAGGCTACGATGTCAGGTATCTAAAATTGGGTCATAACCTCTAATGTCGAACATCTAATATTGCCCCTTTCGTGCGAGCCTATAAATACCACACTTGGATGCACAGTTGGGAGGTAGCAGATAGCATAGAGAGATAGAATAGATTCATATAATTTTATTTCAAGTTCTATTAGTTCCTAGTGCATGCTGACAATGTGATGTTAAGTGATTGTACAACATCCTTATTTGAGTGTGACATACTTGGATGTGTTACATGATTGGCAATAAAGATCAAGATTGCTTTCATCATTGTAGCATCCACTTAGATTTATTATTGCTTTTAATTGCAAATGTTTACTATATTCCTTAGTTAATATTTTCATTTATTGTTCTTTATTGTTTTTTTCATTAAGAAGAATGAGTATCACTAATCGTGAGCACTTAAGTGTAATTACTTGGTAGCCCAGGAATGTATCATTTGGCACACCCAATGACATATGCATGGTAATCTCAACAATAGTTATGTGAAGTCCAAAGCGTGTGCAAATGGTTAGGAACAAATACTCATCACACGTAGGCTAATTTAGACTTTACTTTCCATTGTTAATTAAACGAAACAATTGAGTTCTTTATTATCATTAGGAGTAGCTTAGGGTCAAACAAAATCAATCATCATATGCCTCACTTTGGACTAAACCATATGTGACATGGTACCACTAGTCCAAGTGGGAAGACATGGAACTACAATCAAGGCATAACAACTTAGATGCACAACTAGTCCCATCCACAAAATTCAACCGGATCATGTGTGAACACTTGTGATTCGTATGGTTGGGCATAGGGGTACCTCATCGCTCATCATTGGTGTCATTGTTGAGGATGGTGCTAGTTATCTAGATTAGTTATATTATACACGATCATTGTAAATGCATTAATGATATATCTTTCATAAAATATTAAATCACACACACCATAAACTAACAACAATGTCTCTTTCACAAGGAACCAATTATGCATTATATGGCAAGAACAATCATTAGAGAACTAATGAGATATATGTTGAAGAAAGTTGGAGTGACCAACCTTATGTAGGGGTTTCATATGTTCATGACCACCCTGACAACACTCAAAGACTACATTCACCTAAGGCAAACAACCCTAGAAGAGATGAAGTAAGTCCTAGACAAGGGGAGGCATCAAGGCCTAAGGCCTCCTCTAAACCTAAAAAAGATAAATCCAGGGACCCTATGGAACACCATAGAAGCCATGGCAATCCTTCCAATTCCTCATCTTCCTCTTCCTCTTCACTGTCTAGTTCTAACAAAGATGAATGTAGCCATAGGGATCAAGCTCATCATTGGTGTCAAAATAAACATAGGAATCGAAACCACGAGAAAAATCAAAGACATCAGAATGAACATAAACAAAACTATCATAATTAAATGAATAGAAATAGAAATTTTCATCACGACATGTTTGATGATGATGAACCCTTGTTGGCCACTAAGAGCCTGATGCAAATCATAGAGGTAGTTAAGATACCCCACAAGCATCACAAGGAAAGCTTCCTAACAAAGCTCAATATGAATAATATCCCTAAATTTATGGGAGACTATGATTCTGATCCACAACATCACTTACAAGCCTTTCATGATGCTTATGCCTTATACAACATTGAAAGTGGGTGGCAAAAGCTTAAGCTCTTTTCTAGGATACTAATCGATAAAGCCAAAGTGTGGTATAGAACGTTGAAACCAAATTCAATTTGACGGTGGTCCACCATGCTGGAACTCTTTAACGAAAAATACCAAACCTATGTGAGGGTGTCCAACCTGAGGAGATGGATCCAAGGATGGAGACAAGAACAATGTGAACCCTTGGATATGGCCTTAGATAGATATTATTCTCTACTGAATAGATGCCCTGGCCATGGTTTCTCTAAGGTAGAGAAACTTTTTCACATCATAGATGGGCTTCATAATGAAATGAGGGAGATCCTTGGGATGTATGCTCAAAGTCAATTATATGGACTAGGAACCCATCAGACCCAAGAGTTAATCAAGCGCGTGGAAAAATAAGAAGGAGAGCTATGTAAATGGGAAGATGTTGAGAAATATCACTAGGACCCAACTCTTAAAAAGAAGAAGGTCCACATCTATGGTAAGGAGAAAGAGGGAGCTCTCAATAAGGTGATTCCACAACAAACCTTGTCAATACAGAAGTCTATCAATGAACTTGAAGCAAAGTTTGATAGGATGTCAGAGTGGATAAATGAGAAAGTTACAACTTTCATAGAAACCATAGAGGAGAGATTAATGCAAAACAAATCAAGTGATCATAATAAATAGAGGAAGACAAACCAGGAAACAGCTAGGAACACTTATCGACAAATAGGGAAAATGACTAAAGAAAATGAGGCTATAGACTCAACCATAGACAAAGATGAAAGATGTGACATCTACATATATATGACCATTTGAAGGGTTATTGTCCAGTCATGTTGCATCTACATGAGTATCGGGCTTTTGCATTAAATCCCAAGTTTGTACAAAAGCACATGCCTAGAAGCTTACCTTTTCCACAAGGTAATCATAGATAGTCCTACAACCAATCGTACTACTCTAGGGGAACTTCTTACTAGCCTCAACACTACCATCAATCATAATGGTGCAACCCACAATTATGGGGAAGGCCATCACCAAACCAGCCTTATCCTTATTATCAGCTGAACCCATACAGATATTATGTTCAACAACCTATTTCCCCAACTAGTTCTACTTCCTTTACTTCGAATAGCTAATATCACTCTCCTAACTATCATCAACCCATGACATCTCCTGAAGGACCACCACCTTACACCTCTTACCCTCCATCCTATCCTCAATATTCTCATACTCCATCTCATCAGATGTGATGAATCATGATTCATTAGGCTCCGATATCAGACCCATGATATTGGATCCACGATATCAGGTAGGTGATATCATGGCCTAGCTAGCAATATCAGATACACGATATCATGACTCTTGTGTGGGCCTATAAATACACATGTAGGCACACAGAGTAGGAGTCAGTCAGTCGGAGGTCAATTAGAAGTTAGTTTTCATTTTTAGTTCTTCTCAACCCTTTCTCCCAGTGCATGCCCGCAGTGTGATGATTGTAATTGTATGGCACCTTTATTTGAGTGTGATGTACTTGGACACGCACATGACCAGAAATAAAGATTGAGATAACTTCATCATTGTAGCATTCACTTAGTTTAATTATTTAATTGTTATTCATTACTTTCTTAATTAATACTTCTTTACCCTCAACTCCTATCCTTGTTATTAAACATGGAATGACTACAACTTAATCACGAGCATTTAAGTGTGACTACTTGGTATCCCAGTAGCATACCTAGGATATGCACTTGGTAATCCTAGTAGTAGTCATACATGACGTCCAAGATGTGTACAGATGATTAAGGAACAGATGCTCATCGCACTTAGGCTAGTTTAGATTCTCTCCCCCCTATGTCCTATTAGCTTAACTCTCTCTCCATTTTCCTCCTAGATTAATTAAAGTTATTTTCTATTGCCTCTAGGAGTAGCACTAGTTTAAGACTGCATCATACACCTCACTCTAGACTAAACCATATGTGACAAAGAAAATACTAGTCCAGATGGGAAGACAATGAACTGCGATCAACGAGTAACTATCTAGATACCATAACTAGCTCGTTTGTGGAGTTTGACTAGATCGTGCATGAAATGCTCATATTCGTATGGATGAGTGTAGGAGTACCTCGCCACTCATCATTGGCATCATTGCCAGGGACGGTGCTAGTTATCTAAATTAGTTATATCATACAAGATTTTTGTAACAAGTATTAACAATATATCCTTTAGAAAAAAAATAAATTCAATTCAATTAAGTCACACACCACTCACAACAATGTCTCTCTCACAAGACTATGCTAACGCCACAACTAGTGAGGTAATTCATTAGAGAACCAACGAATTATAAGATGAAGAAAAAGTTTGGAGTACTCAAATTTATGCAAGAATTCCATATGTTCATGAGTATCCCAACAATACTCAAGGATTCTTGTCAACCAACTCTGACACCTCTAGTAAGGATGGGATAGCCCATAGAACGAGGAGGCCTGAAAGGCCTAGGACCTTCTCAATAATTAACAAGAATCTATTAGGGGATGATTGGAAAACTTACAAAAGTCAGGACAATTTTTTCAATTCTTTCTCTTCCTCTACTCGTTCAATGTCAAATTGTGACATGGATGACTATCTTTCAAGGGATCGGCATAGAACTAAAAATCGAGCTCACAAAGAAAATCAAGAATGCCAACATGAACAAGGACAACATCATCTCAACTCGCAAACTCACAACCTACTTAGTGATGATGAACCCCTGCTAGCCACTAAGAACCTAATGCCTATACAAGAGGTTGTTCAAATATCCTGCAGGCATTGTAAAGAAAGCTGTCTACCCAGGCTTGATTTAAACAACTTTCCCAAGTTCACAGGAGGCTATGATTTAGATCTGCAACAGCATATACAAGCCTTCTATGATGTTTGTGTATGGAATAATATCAATAATGGGTGGCAAAAACTTAATCTCTTTCCTATGACACTCGTTGGCCAAGCAAAAGTGTGGTACAGATCATTAAAACAAAAATCAATTCGTAGTTGGCCAACAATGGTAGAACTCTTTACTGAATAATATCAAACCTATGCTAGAGTGTCGACCTTGAGGAGAAAAATCAAAGAATGGAAACAAGGGTAACATGAAACCTTGGACATGGCCTTAGAAAGATACTATTCTTTGTTAAACAAATGCCCAAGCCATGGATTCTCCAAGGAAAGGCTAATGTATCACATCATGGATGGGCTTCGTAATGAAACAAGGGAAACCCTAGGGATGCATGCCCGAGGTCAAATATATGAGCTACAAACCCATCAACTCCAAGAGCTTATTAAGCGGGTAGCAAAAGAAGAAGGAGAAATGGCTAGAATGTTGAAAGCTCTCAACGGGACCAAAATCTCAAATTAGCAAAGGTCCATAACCATAAAGAGGAAAAATCAGCTCACCTTGAGGAAGTGCAACCGTTTCTACCTTTGCCAATGCAATAATCACTAGATGAAATCAAGGTAAATATTAATAAGATGTTGGAATGGGTGCATGGAAAATATGGAGAATATGCTAACAATAGTAGAGGTAAAGCTATGTCAAATCAAGAAACAAGATAGGAAACCACGCAACAACCAGAACAAAGGGTAGAAGATAATAAGAATAAGAACTCAACTACAAACTTCACATATCAATGTAACGTTTGTCTATATGATCACCCCAAAGGCCAATGCCTAGTTTTGTCACATTTACATGAGCATTGAGGAGGAGTGTTACATCCAAATTTCATACAAAAATGTCATGTTCAACCATAGTGGCAAAATCCCCAGTCATGGGGGAGGCCATTGCCAACCCAACCATATTCTTTGTATGTCCCAACGCCAAATGCTTACTATCTTCAACACCCTATTTCTCCAACCAGATCATCATCCTCTACTTCACCTCATCATTATCATTCTCTAGAATATTATCCACTCATACCCTCTCCAACAAGATCACCACCTCATGTACCTTACACTTTTCCTCAACAATAATATTCTCATCCTTCACCTCCTTCTACATCGCCACCAATTGTACCAGAAGGTTTTGCACCATAGCACCAACCTATGAATGCTACTTGTGCTACTATTATCAATAGCAGTGGAAGTAGAAAGAAGCAGCATGATGCTAAACCCATTGCATATTCCAACCCATGCAAATTCAACGTTGTGATGCATCCTTCTCCTTGAACTCAACACCTCGTGTTATCTTATCAAGGCCACCAATCAATACTTCAACTATGCAGCCCAATGAATATAACCACAGAGAGGGACACATTGATCCTTGCATGTCATATTATGGTCAAGGGTACCATAGTGGGGTAGCTCCTTATCCCATGACCCCATCATATAACCTACCCCACTATGTCTATTATGGTTATGTGTGTGAACCCCAATATGGGTATATTCCAACCACCACATCAAAAGACACCTAGTGGTTGGGATATGATCAATCCCCAACATTTCCAACATGCATGGATCCACACTTTCCATTTATTAATTCTCACCATGATCAAAGGTTCAGTTATGGGGGACATCCCCCTTCTAACAAATAGAATTAATAAATGTTTTTCCTTTTCTTTAATTTTACAATTTTTTTTTCTAGTTTTTCATCTTTCAATTGTTTTTGGTTTTATCATTCTATTTATTGTTTTATATTTTTATTTATTTATTGTTTTATATTTTTATCTTTTTATGAGTAATCTCATCTATGAATAAAACACGCATGTGACTCATTGGTTGAGGTGTTTTTCTTTGCTATCAAGTCTTGAGTAACTAATTATTTGGACAATAAGCCCATCACATCCACCCAACCATTCTATTAATAAGAGGTTCTACTCTGGGGTACGATGATATTCTTGACATCATTAAAACTTAAAGTAATTTTGTGCTCATTATACCTAGAGTGAAGAAGGATGGACCAAGGGGGAATGACCAAGGTGTGACATCAAGGGGACTTATGGATTCTCTTTGGTGACATCTATAGAAGTTACCATGTAGGCTAGTTGTACCAAGATCCTTGTAGATCTAATGAAAAATGGGAGTAAGAGTAATAAAGGCACTCACTTAAGAAAACCAATGCTATTCTAGGTGGTCCCACTAGAAACACATACACCCATGCCTAAAGGTAGGTGGCTTCTCAGGATTAAGCATTCAAAAGAAAAAAGAGAGAAGAGTAAGAAGCGTGTGGCAAAGTGGAAACAAAAAAATAAAAAACAAAAAAAATCAAGATCAAAGTGCCACAAAGATCACTCCTGCCTCGGACAAAACGCCAAGTGATCGTACGCCTTGCTTTCATGATGCTCTTATGGTTGTCCATCATCAGATGAAACAATGTGATGTCATTGATTGAAGGGATGGACTTAGTCTTGATTTTGGAGCGACGAGCTAATGACACGTTAATCACATCCTACACTCAAGATTCATTGTGCCTTGGGTCAGTTACCTCATGTCCCAATCTCTGCAATCCCTTCTATAATTCACCTCATTTCGTTGTTCATGTATTTGTAACTCGTGTCTTGTGTAGCATTGAATTCATACCTCATCACGAAGGTATCTACATGTGTGTGTTTTCTAGAGCTATTGTGGATTACATTTAACCCTTCTAGTGCCTACAAACATTTTAAGGTGTGGTTACGCAAGGGCATTATAGGTTGGAACTGCTTTAGGGAGGACCCACTTGCGTGACTTTTGTAATTTGAATTTGTTGCACATCATCACATCATTTATACCCTCCAAGTACTACATTACCAACATTATTCTTTCCCTTATCATCCTTCTGGTTTAACCGTTCCTATGTACCAAAACATGTCCTTTTTCCTCATCCGACTTATGAATTTCATCATCAAATCCTACTCCATTATACTTTTTGTGCCTTCTGGTCTATTTAACAATACCCTAGACTTTTTGCATTAACCTTAAAATTTTAGAAATTCATCAATTTTTCTAAGTACCCTATTTTAATTAGGATGAGATATCGGGTACCTGATATTGGGTCTGACGCGATATTGGGCCCATGCTATTGAGTATGCGATATCACGTTGATAGAAACTATATATATGGACCCCTCCCCCCTGCCTTGGCGCATGTCAACATCAGTCTCAACTGTTCACGTGAGGAGGGGGGAGTTTTCCAAATTTTCTTCCATGAATTACGACTTGCACACCTCTTGGTCAAATAGCCATAACTCGCTCACTAACGCTTCTATTCCCATTTCGCTTGAACCTACTTGAACGTGGAGTGTTCAGCTTAGTCGTGGGGGAAGGGTACACTTCAAACCATGCATAAATTTTTTGAAATTCATCATCGCCTAAAGGATACTATAAAAGGTAATTGATTATAAAAATAATAAACATATTGCCAAAAGCAATTTTATCTCCTCACCTACACTGGGAAATTAAATTTTGAAGCCACCTAATCAAATTGGGCCCAATATTAAAAATTTTAGGGAACGTTTTCATAAAATTTCCTAACTCTAAATTACATGGAATAAGAAACAAATCTATTTGAGGAAAGAAGTAAGGTATAAAGAAAATCTTGTAAGAAACCTTACTAATGATCAGCCCCATGTGATTGAATATGGCCCCTAAACATGGACAACAAGGAGGACCTTCTCAAGGTGTGCCCAAACAACCAAGAAGAGGTAGAGACCAAGCATCTTCCAAGGAACATGCAAATCAAGAGGCACAATCATTCAACATCCATCAAGAGCCTCCTACTATTGTGCAATCGAGACAAGTGGAAGGAGGAATGACTGAAGCATCTTACATTGCCCCTAGAATGCATGCAAGAAATCCATGAAAGGTCCACGTCAGTAGTTGTGATTGTGGAACTAAATTTTGAACCTTTCACGGAGTTTGCTCCTGAGGCCATTAGGGACCAACTCAAAGGATCTCCATTATGGCCCATCCTCTCTAAAAGTGGTGTGTGGTACTTAGGAGAAACATACCAATTTTGGCATAATAAAGAAGAAGGCATCAGAGTTGACATTTGTGGTATGTCTATAGATTTTACCACCAAGACCATTTCAAAAGTGTTAAACCTTTCGAATATAGGGCCAAAAGTTGCTCACCTATCCACTCACTCCGATGTTAATGCACGAAGAATTTAGTTGGACAGGATGTATGGTAAGAAGGAAAAGACATATGGGGATTTGACACTGGAAGAAAGAATATATTTCAAGATTGGCACTTATCACATCTTTCCCATGAAAGGATTAAATAGAATCCCAACGTATGCGGCAAGAGGAAGTGTGATGTTAATGGGCAAGGTTAATGCTAACTTTCCCCATTTGTATCTCATGGAGTTCTTGAGGCAATTTGAAGAACACAAGATAGGGAAGTTTGTGTTTCCCTTTCCTTGTCTCATTAGGAAGCTGTGCAGGCATGTTGGAATTCTAGAGTACACCAATGACATCCCCAGAAAAGCCCAAAATGCTTCATTCGCTAAATTACTAAAGCCACCAGCCTAAGGGAAGAGTGCTGGTGAGACACTAGAGCCAGAACAAGAACAAACTATGGGGCCCACTGCAACTCAAACTACAGGGCCTATTCAACTCCCAAGTACAAGGCCCAATCAACAGTAATGAGCAAGGCCCAACATGAGCCAGCGAGACCAACCGCCACCACTGTCGTAGGATTATCAACCGTCGATGATCCATCTCAGGGCCATCGCTGAGACGGTTAGTTGGGGAAGTCATGATGATGTCAATCTCTATCGTGTCATCGATAACACTATATGATCCACAATTTCTATAGATCACACATGGGACAAAGTGTCCATTCAAACAGAAGGAGAGGAGATGCATTGGTCACAACAGATTTTAGGGAATGTTGCATCCTTCTAGGTGCAACTGGAGATTAGTGAAGAGCCTACAGTAGTGGTCATGCAACACCAAGATGTAGCAGGAGTCACAGAAGTGAATATGAATCACATCAAAGAGTCCTTCAATGTTCCTGTTGTGCCACCAGTAGATCTCACATGAGCACGTGATGCTCAAACCCTGGTCAGTCCCTCGATGACTCCTGTGGAGCATGAGGATGTTCTTAATCGGTTGCTACAAATAGGACAAGTGATGACATCCTTATTTGACATTCCATAAGATGTTACAACAACACAATCAGACCTCATCTCCACCAAAGGAAACTTGGTCATGACAAAGATCAGGGTCGAGCATGCGAAGGCAAAGTTGGCAAGACTCCAAGAAAGGCTCATTACCCTGCAAGCTGCATAGTGGGACCCATCTCAATTCATTCCCACAAAGCAACTGGACAATTTCATGATAGAGTAGCTCAATAAACTATTAGCGGATAATAAAAGAGTGGTGAAGGAGAAGGAGAAGGTCGATTGGGATGCTTCCAAGGCACAAGCGCAAACATACACACATGCCAAAGTAGTCAAGGCCTTGCAAGAAGAAAATAAACAACTAGCCACAGACAATCTTTGGTTCACCACTGTGGAGAAACAAAAAAATGTTCTTGAAGAAAATTTCCAACGGTTACGAGAATAATTGGTCAGGGTTAAACAAGACATCAATCACTTGGCCAGAGAGAATCAAACCCTCTTAATGGAGGAGGTACGCACAATCCATCAGAAGATGGCCATTGAAATAAGCACGTGGCAAAAGGAGACCAAGCGACATGAAAAATTAAAAGAGCATTTCAAAGACTAAGTGGGGATGTATAAACAAGTCATCAAGAAAGAGATCCATATGGCCAAGGCCCACATTAACACCTTCAGCGCTCAACACACTGATTGGCGGGCCATATTGGACACATATGCATTCATCCACTAAGTAGAGTTCAAAAGTCAAAACCTGCAGATCCAAGATCTTATAGAGTACATGGAATTAGCAAACCTACAATATGCCAACCTAGCCATGTTAACATAAGAATGCTCGAGAATAGAGCTAGAGAAGTAGGTAGCTACCACTTACACCAAATATGAAACAGAATTTGTGAAACACAAGAAAACGTTGCAAAGGGTAGAAGTTGAAAATTTTGAATTGGAGGTGGTTAAGGCTAGCTACCAAGGATAGAAATATGTCACGAAAGACTTGGCTCGATGGCTTACAGATTACTAGGACTACAAGGATAACGCCAGAGCCTACGAGAAGGAACAACAGTTGTTTGCAGCCTGGTACGTCAACGCAAATCAGATGTTTCCACAACTGTCATGTCCATGGTAAGTGTCGACTCCATCAAACATTGGAGCATCAGCATGGACAACTCAGGATTCTCGAATCAAAGAGCAAAAGCTCCAAGCACTCCTTTAGAGCCATCAAATTCCAAAACTTACAGCACAAGACAATGGGAAGTGACCCATGGAGGAGCCACCGCCACCTAGAACCACATGAGTTCTAGTAAAATTTTGCAATTTTGTAATTTTATAATTTTATGTTCATGTCCAATTTTGTTCTATTCAACTCTCCACTATGGCATGAATAATTCCTAGTCAATCAATAATCCCATACCTATCCATTGTGCAATCAATGGAGCTTGTTCTCATTTTGTACGACTTAAGGACGAGTTTTCATTCAGTTGTGGGGGTATGATGAATCATTCATTAGGCTCTGATATCGAACCCGCAATATCAAATCCATGATATCGGGTACGCAATATTATGGCCTAGCTAGAGATATCAGATACACGATATCATGACTCCTGTGTGGGCCTATAAATACACATGTACGTGCACGAAGTAGGAGTCATTCAGTTGGTAGTCAGTTAGAAGTTAGTTTTCATTTTTAGTTCTTCTCAACCCTTTCTCCTAGTGCATGCCTGCAATGTGATTATTGTAATTGCATGACACCTTTATTCAAGTGTGACGTACTTGGACACACACATGATTGAAAATAAAGATCAAGATTACTTCATCATTGCAACATTCACTTAGTTTAATTATTTAATTGTTATTCATTGCTTTCTTAATTAATACTTCTTTACCCTCAACTCCAATCCTTGTTATTAAATGTGAAATGAGTACAACTTAATCATGAGAATTTAAGTGTGACTACTTGGTATCCCAGTAGCGTACCTAGGATATGTGCTTGGTAATCCCAGTAGTAGTCGTACACAAGGTCCAAGATATGTATAGATGATTAAGGAACAGATGCTCATTACACTTAGGCTAGCTTAGATTCTCTCCTCCCTATGTCCTATTAGCTTAACTCTCTCTCCCTTTTCCTCTTAGATTAATTAAAGTTATTTTCTATTGCCTCTAGGAGTAGCACTAGTTTAGGACTGCATCATACACCTCACTCTAGACTAAACCATAGATGACAAAGAAAATACTAGTCCAGATTGGAAGATAGTGAACTATGATCAACGAGTAACTATCTAGATACCATAACTAGCCCATCTACAGAGTTCGACCGGATCGTGCATGAAATGCTCATATTCGTGTGGTTGAGTGTAGGGGTACCTCGCCACTCATCAACATGTCACCACCAACAACATAAGAAGGTCTAATCCCACGACATCAACAAAAG
Source organism: Gnetum montanum (assembly GCA_015680685.1). NCBI lineage: Eukaryota > Viridiplantae > Streptophyta > Gnetopsida > Gnetales > Gnetaceae > Gnetum > Gnetum montanum. The sequence continues at coordinate 1,095,928 of MNCI01008335.1, read as the reverse complement.
AATGTCACTTGTGCTACAAATGTGCATAGACATGATAATGCCAATAGGTCCACACCACAATCTCAAAAAAGTCCTTTCTTTAGGATGACTCCCATGCATAAGTGCAACACTCATGGACCTACTACATCATCTAAACTAGCATAATGTTAATCCAGTGCAATGCCTTCCCTTTCACAACTAATGTCCTCTGATTTTACACACAAGCCACCATCCAACATTACTTCAACATCTACAAGAAGTAATGAATATAGCATTATGAAAAGATAAATGAATCCATGCATGCCTAATCATTATCAAGGGTGTAGTCATGGGACATACATCTGTAACATTGATACAACTCATAGTCTAACCCACCGTACATTTAACAACCAAGTATGTGAATAATAACTTGTCTACACAACTTCCACTAAACCAAGATACACATAGTGGCTCAAAAATGAAAGGTTAACACTATTTTACACATGCATGGAGCCTACCTATCTACTTATTAATTCTTGCCATGGTCAAATCCTTAGTCATGGGGAGACACCCCATCTTAACATTTAAAATTAATAGGTGTTTTCCATCTTTTTGTTTTACAAATTTTTTTATCCTTCTCTTATTTGTTGATATAAATTTTTCCTATCATTTTCAACTTTTTCCACATTTTGTTTTCATTCAATAATCTCACTTGTCAATAAAATGATCATGTAGCCCATTAAGGTGAAGTTTTCTCTATGTTGTCAAGTCATGAGGAACTGATTATTTGGATGATGATACTATGTCATCCATCCATTGATTCCATTAATAAGAGGTTCTTACCATGATCATAATGATATTCTTTTGCCTCATCAAACTAAGAATAAATTCGTAATCATTATGCCTAGACAAAAAAGTGTAGAACCAAGGGGGAATGTAAAGGGTGTGACATCAAGGGGATTTGTGGATTCTCTTTGACCACTTCTATATGTTCTATCATGTTTCTAAGGTTGTAATTATATCCTTGTAGATCTAATGAAAAATGGAAGTAAGAGTAAAATAAAAGGACATCGAATAAATTTTTGAGGGTCCCACTAGAAAAACATGTTACCCATGCATGAAGGTTGGTAGCTTTTCAGGATCCATTAGAAAAAAACAAAGAGAGAGAAGAAAAAAGTGCCATGAATACAATCCTCCCTTGGATAGAAATGCCAAGTGATGCTATTCGTTACAACAATGGTAGTTTTATGATTGTCAATTGAAGAGATAAAACAATGCGATATCATTGGAATGTGGCATGGACTTGGTTTGAATCTCAAAAAGAAGGTCTAATGATTACCTTAACCATTAATAACACACAAGGATTCATTATGCCTATGGTAAGGTACCTCACATCCCAACTTTTGCAATCCCATCTAACATCCATCCCATCTCACTATCCATATAATCCTAACTTGTGGTTTTGTGTAACATAGAGTTATTTTCTCAAATTGGTGGCTTTAACATGTGTGTTTTGTTTCACAGGTATGCGTTGCATTCAACCCCTTTTGTGCCTATGGAAATTCTTAGATGTGGTTATACAAGGGCATTAAGGCTTAAGCCTGTTTGGGGAGGACCCACATGTATAACTATTGTGACTTGTAATTGTTTGGCATAACTGCATCATCTTATACCTTCCAACTCCATAAATGTTAAAATTTAATACTTTTTCTTATCATATCACCAATCCATTCCACACCATCAATCTATTATCCCTTTCTTGCATCTTCCAAAGCTTTTAATGTTTGTGACTTACATATCAATTCTCACTTACCCCAAAACTTTGGATTTGATCTAAAACCCCACCTATCACATAGCTTTATTTTCCATGTTGACTACCCTTATAATATGCAAATTCAAGCATCCCTGATATCACCTACTCAATATCAAGTCCATCAGAACTATATATAGGACCCCCACAGTGTTCCAAAACCTATTATCATCATTTGCAGCTAGGGGAGTTTTTGAATTTTTCTCTCATGACTAAGAGCTCTGCACAATCAACTTCCACTTGCAGTATTTTGCTCCATACCACTTCGATTTTCGTGGCTTTTGAACCTATTCGAACCCATAGTGCTCAATTTAGTCGGGAAAGGGTGCTTGCATGGAAAACTTGCGTCAATTTTTTAAAATTTGTTTTCACCCAGAAGGTATTATAAGGGTAAGAAGGTTAAAAAACCTTAAATGTTTTAATGAACAATCAATCATATGAATGCTAGAACCTTTAATTCTCTTGCTCAAAGGATCATAACCATCATTATAAGTCATACATGAGGGAAAAGAAACCAATTGCGAAGGGTCATAACAAAAAATAATACTTTTTGGACATTTTTATAAAAATTTTCTAACTTTGCAATCATATGACCTAAAAACTTAATAGAACTAAGGCCATGAGTAAGGTATAAACATGTTCATAATAAATGACAACACCTTAGTAACACCAAATCCTTGAATGTTTGCAGATGGTCCCAAAAAGAGGAGGACAAGAAGGACCTTTGTAAGGTGCAACCAAACACTCAAGAGGTGGTAGAGGCTGACTAAGAGAACAAAGCCGACTAGCTGAACATGAAGAATAGGAGGCCCAGTCATTTAGTATTCATCAAGAGGCTCTTGCTACAAGGCAATTGGTCTAAGGAGAGGCCACAAAACCATAAGCTCCAGTGCAAAGACAACACCTCACATTGTCCCAAGAATGCCTTGAAGCCATCCAAGAGAAATCCATGTTCACCACAGTCATCATGGAAATAAACTTTGATCTAATTATGGCATTAGCCCCTAAGGCAATTCAAACTCAAGTCCAATGTCACCATTATGGCACATCCTTTCAGAAAGTCTAGAATGGTACCTCAGTGAGACATACCAATTCTGGCATAATAAGGAAGAAGAAACCATAGTTGAAACACCACTAATTTTGGCCCATCACTTTTAGACAAGAATCAAGCTAAGTCATGCTACTTCCCAACATGAGTACAGCATGACCAAACTTGGAGGCCTCCAAGACAGCCCCTGATGGCCCACGATTCAATAGGCAAGGTCCCCCTGGGTCCCACAAGCAACTACACCAACTTCCAGCATCCAGAATCAAAAGTTTTGGGTTCAAAATATTTGGTTTTGGCTAAGTACACTTTGGTTACTTTTTCAGATGCTGCACAACGTAAGGATCAGCGTCACCAACTTTTGGAGCCCCGAAATTGAGTAAAAATAGGCCAAAATTGAGCACAA